>CALNXK010000001.1:4907500-4940000 GCA_942486035.1 Porites lobata | reverse complement strand
CCCCAACAATGCTGGAAGAGTTGTGCAAACGGGTCAAACTTTGTTGCGCTACGCTTCGGAGATCACGGAACAAAAGAAATGTTGGAAGCTGTTTCAAACTTTGCCAAACAACTCCCAACAACATGCAACAGTGTGGGCAAACGGACGCAAAGTGTAACATCCAACAATTTTGGGAGTTGAACGCATAATTGACCAGCTCCCAACATCAGTGGCTTCATAGCTCAGTTGGTTAGAGCTTCGCACCGGTATCGCGAGGTGACGGGTTCAAATACCGATGAAGTCGGGAAATTTTTTTCAGGCTTCTTACGCAATTGCAATTGCATAAATTGTGTTCACAATTCTGAGGATAATTCTTCACTTGATTTCATGATTTATATCATATATATATATCTACCACAATGTTTCGTCTGTTTGCAAGGCCTCTCTCTTGTTCTTGACCACAGATTTGTTCATAGAATGTTATTACGTATTTCTATATTTATATATCTGTTGTAAATGGAAAGAGAGAAAGACAGTGAAGCCTTAAGGATAAACATTTAACTTAGTGTTTTCGCACTATTCTCCTCATGGCTTTGTCACTCACTCGCGCTCTCCAACGAACCCACCAACTCTGACGCAGGTTAATGAAAGCTAAAGACTCATGTTCTCAAAACGTAATCCTTACATCGGTCCACGGCGTCAAATTTTATAGGAGAAAAATGTTCATCGTGTGGTTGTTGGCATTGGTAGTAAAGCTAAACGTTACCGGTATCAACTGGAAGAGATTGCTGGCAACACTGATAATGTGATCGAAGTACAGTCCTTTCAACAACTCTCAAAATCGCTTCGAAGACTCCGAGAAGTTACCTGCAGTGAGTATCATCATGTTTCAGTTTTTCTTAATCTTCGGCCAAACGGGCAACAAGAATGTGCACCTTGTTTGCAACATTGCTGCAGAACGAGTAGAATAGCGATGTAACGCGTTTTACCACCCACGTTCAAACCTGTTAACAACCTGATGATTTGTTGCAAGAAAGGTTTGGTGTGGGAGGCAAAACTCGCAACATCCCTATTCAACTCGTTTTGCAGTAATGTTGCAAGACAACGGTTGCAGGTTTTTTTTTTGCCCGGTTTTCCGTACCTTTAGGTTAATTTACATTATATGTTGCATGTGACTTTTCTTATCTATATCGCAGTTTTATGGATGCTTATTAACAATTTTTATGCGCGCTCATCAGTTGCAAAATGTTGACATGTCGGAAATGACAATGGAACTAACGTTATGAATGTGCATTTTCTGCATATAACAATACACATTCTCTTTCTGCGATCCATTATTGTTTATTTTACAGACGCCTGTAAAGGCAGACGCCAAAGTTATAAAATATATATAGTAGCCTAATTTCCGAGGGCTTCTTAAAAATAACGACCGGGCGCGAAGCGTGAGGTTATTAGCTCTGCGTTGTTTTAGAACTAACCAATTAGAGGAGCAGGATCATTATTCTACGGTGCCACCCCAGTGACCTGCTCTTTCATTTATTGAAATAATAACTTGAGTATTGAAAAGGTGCATTAATAGATCTTATTCGCGATACCCGCCATCTTTGCACGTGCTCTAGGATCGATGGGATAAAAGCTATGTCACGTGGTGTTTCATGGGGCAAACAAGTGATAAAATTTCCCAATACGAGTAATCGCGGTCGAATTTATTTATTCTATCAAAAGGAGACGACGTTTTCGTAGTCATGTAAAATGTACATATCGAGTTTTGGCAAGATTTACGTCATTTCTGTTTGCTATAATTACTGCTACGGTCGCTACTGCATACAAAAAAATAACAAGCATCACTTCCACCCATATTTTGACATTATCGTCTTTAAGATGAAAAGGTCTTCATTTCCTGTTGTGTAGAATAAACAAACTCAACCTCGATTATTTCCATTGGCATTTTTTTTACTTGTTTTCGCCATTATCTGTTCGATTCATACAAATTTATAATCAATGGATTGAAACTGGTATAGTTCCAAATACATTGAAAGTTTCACAGGTTACTCCAGTTTACAAAAATGGTGATGCAACTGACCCTGCCAACTATAGGCCTATTTCAACTCTCTTATCTTTTAGTAAGGTTTTTGAAAAGTTAATTTATAACCATCTATACACCTTTCTTGAAAAATATGGCATTTTTGTGTTAGTATCAATTTGGTTTAGGAAGGGATACTCCACTGAGCAGGCCGTCTTAGAAATTACTGACTCACGTAAGAAGGGTATGGATAAAAATTGGTCACCTGCGGTATTTTTCTTGACTTTTCAAAGGCATTTGACACAATTAACCATGATATTCTGTTATCGAAACTCTATAGATATGGTATACGTGGAAATCCTCTCAGATGGTTTGAAAACTACTTATACAATCGTAATCAAGTTGTCAAAATTGGTGACACTATGTCAAGCAGTCAGACCATTATCTGTGGTATACCTTAAGGGTCAACTTTAGGTCCATTGTTATTTCTTCTTTATATTAACGATTTGCCAAACTGTTCAAGCAAACTATCCTTTCGAATCTTTGCTGATGACATTAATATGTTTATAAAAGTAATAATCTGCATAACCTAGAGTCAGTCATGAATGAAGAATTTAAGTCAGTAGTTAAGTACTGTGCCATTAACAAATTATCTATAAACTTTTCAAAGACAAATTACATCCTAGTCTCATCCTCAAGTTTAAGTGGAAGTATAAATGTATTTATTAAAAACTGAATCATTGGATAATGCAATTCTAGCATTTTGATTGGCTTAGCCGTTATGGTATATGAGCTAATATACCATGTTCTCCATATATGGTCGGTGTACGCGTCAGTTTAAAATTGGAAGCTAGCTGACATTTTTTTTCGCGAAGGATAGAACGGGGCCCGAAGCAAATCGTTTTAATTCATTTCTTAGAATACTAGAAATGCAATTTCAACGAAAGAAAAAAGACATAAACAAACAAAAAAGCCACAAGAGCTTGTTTGAAAGTTTGTCGAAAAACACATGGAACTAAAGTACCTTGACCAGCTACGAAAGAAGACAAGTGTTGTTTCTTCATGATCGCGAAGCCATTCGCCGATCGAGTCACTCGCCGATAGATAACTGCAGCTTGTTTATCCAACATCAAGAATATAAATCACAAGTAACCAGCTACAAATACAGGCTATGCAGCCATTCACTAGAGCAATCGAGGCGGCAGTATAGTTTCTTTTCTCGTTCAGCAAAACCAGCTTGTGGCTTCAAACAACTTCATAACAAGCGACGAGGTAATACCAGTAGTTTTTCTCCGTTGTTCTTACTTTTATAACTGCACCGAAAATCCAAATTCATAGTAATTTCGACGGCTGTCACTTAAAAATTCCTTTCCTTCACATTATCTGCCAGGTTTTTTAAGCTGTTCTGCTGTGTAAAATCCTAGAATCACGATGAGTTTTTAAAAAACTAATGTTCATCGCACAATGTTTTGATTTTTCATTCATGCAGTCTAGGCGAGCCCGTTCGCGCGTTGACAGTTTTGATAGACGTGTGACATGTCAATAGCGGAAGTCCCTTGTCTTTTTCGGTTTGTTCTAGTCGGGGCGATTCAACGAGATTTTGTGGGCGTTTTTAATAAAACAATTATTCCGCTCGGGCTTGTTGGATATGAAATGATTATAGCCAACTCGGCGCTATGCGCCTCGTTGGCTATCTATCATGTCATATCCAACGCGCCATCGTGGAATAATTGGTAAATAACATCAAGATCAAAATTTAAATAAAGTACCTGGGTGTGTATAGATCAACACTCACACTGGGGACCTCAAATCTGCATACAATGAAACAACTGTACTACTCTTTCATCTATCCCTATTTAACCTGGGGAAGTGCTTGCAAAACTAGGCTGAATAGGATCACGACTAAGCAAAATAAGTGCATTCGTTCAATTTTGTTTGCACACAGTAGAAAGAATGTTAAGTCTTACTACAATTTATTGGATATCCTCAAATTTGATAACATTTTCAAACACAAAGTAGCACTCTTTGCACATAAAATCATTAAAGATCCAACAGGCATCCCAACAATATTTTCTGGAACTCTACCTCTAGCTTCCTACTGCCATAGTCATTACACTGTTTTTTCTAATCTTAACTTCAATAAGCCACAAATAAATAATGACTATGGAGCTTCCACTTTTTCTTTCATTGCATCGAAAATATGGGAGACTATTCCACTGGAGCTCAAAAAAACAAAGTTACTACCGCTTCTCTAAACACTTCAAGTTATATCTGCTTCATTCGCAATGTGTTTCGTAGAATATATTGATTTAGTAAAATCCTCTTAGGGTCTATTATCAATGCTGCGTTCTGATTGGTTGAGCTACTACTAGGCTATATGTTATAGCTCACTAGTAGCGAAAAGCGCCGGATTTTGGGCGGCAAAAAAGGATTAAAGTCTAGCTTTAGCTAGCTAAAGTTGTTTTGTCTCGATATTTTTGACCCACTAGTTGAATTTTACTAAAACAATTATTCCTCTCGGCTTCATGGACTCAGAGTCAATAGCCCATTCGGCCGTCGGCCTCATGGGCTATTGACTCAGAACCCATTCAGCTTCGAGGAAAAATTGGTAATTAGTTTACTTTAGTTTAACCACTTTTAGCCATGTTTTGTTTTTGCTTTTTGTTGTTGTTGTTGTTGTTGTTATTTTGCTTATTGTTTTCTTTTTGTTTAATACCCGTCAATATTATTACTTTAGAACCTTTTCTCTTTGTATAATTATTTTTCACTACGCTTTTTGTCTATGCCAGCTAGCTTAACGTGGGAGTGACCAACCCAGAAGCATCAGCTACTTTGGTCACTGCGCACATCTTAATTCCTTAATTTCTTGTTATCTTTATTTCTGACATTGTTCCGTAAGGTATTTATTCAAATTCCAAGTCCAATGTAATCAATATGTTAATTGTGCAAATACAATAAAATCTGAAATCTGAAATCTACCCCCTGAGAAACCACGTGACATCGCATTTATCCCATCAGTCCTTAAGCGCCTGCAAAGATGGCGGGTATCGAGAATAAGGTCCATTCAGGTAAAGCAAGTCTTGCTCTTTTGCAATGAACTTCAAAGGTTTGGATGGAGGATATTCTCCTTGGAGTTCATGGACGAAGTGTTCTGCATCTTGTGATGGAGGAACTCGTTGGCGCAACAGAACCTGTACTCACCCTGCCCCAAAACATAGGGGAAAAAATTGCACCACAATTGGACCTAGTGAGGAGTCAGGAATGTGCAATACAATGGACTGTGGTAAGTGCAAAGTAAGATAATGCAAACTTGGAACGGAGAAAAAGTAACGGTTGGAATTTGTACGTTTTAAAGAAGATCAGAGGTAGGATTAGAATCGTAAAGGAAGCTACAACCCTGGTCAAACGTCTTGGGACACTTGACGAAATTAGGCACAAAGACGCACTTTGTAAAATTAACTCATATCCTACCTCTTAAAACAGCTTGGGATGATGTTATAAGGGGCTATTTCTGCTGTCCCCCTCTCCCCCAAGCAGTGTTGATTGTGTCGAATTAAAACTTGAATGTATAACGTCAACATTGTGCCGAGGGGGAAGTGGGGAGGGAAGATGCCTCAATTTGACGAGCTATTGCGTTAATTTCCCAAGAGTTTTGACCAGGGTTATAGTTGAACTACTGTTGTCTTCCCTCTTCTCACTGTGACCCCAAAGTGCCTTTGAATAATCGTCGAATTGTATAAAAGTATTTCTAGATGGAGCGTACAACCTAAAAACACAGCAGTTCTCTGATACCCAATATGTATTGCTCTCCGTTCCTCTCGTGACCTTTTTTCGAATTGTTTGAAAGTATTAAGATGACGCGTATTGCTACTAGAAATACAAAGATTCCCTGATTCAAAATCTGTATTGCCCTGTGTTCTCTTCTCCATGAAAAAACCTTGTTGGGAAACTTAATAAAACGAGGCTTTTTTGCATTTGAAAGGTCATGACGGGAACTTTACAGAATGGACAGAATGGTCGAATTGTAGCAAAGATTGCGATGGTGTGCAAAACAGGTATCGTTTTTGCACACACCCACCTCCTGAGGGACTTGGTAAGAACTGCACAGGAGACGCAAATGAAACCAGACCCTGTGGCGAACAATGCAAAGGTAATAATATAATACAAAATAAGTAGTATAGTCTTCTTCCTCTCATTCCCCTTTTCAGAATATATGAAATTTATTACTGAAAGAAATTGAGTGGTGTAACGAGAAATTTAATGGAATGGCGGGAGCACCCTCACCCTTTTGCGATAACGACGCCTTTGCTTAAATTTATTCCAAAGTAAGATTAATACTTGGTGTCTCAGCAAACAGGAAATGAAGCTTAACAGTAGTAGATTGTTTAATTTGCATAAAAAGCGCGCGTGGTGTTTCGTTGATAAGGATTAAAAACGTGCACATTACAGACTACTCTTTTTACTACTGCTAAAAATAATAGTATAAATAATAATAATAATAATAATAGTGATGATGATGATGATAATCATGGTATTAGTTTGTGCATTAGATCTGTTAGGTTCTGCAAAAATAACAAGAAATGTTTTGGACATTTAGTTTGGCTGTATATGAAAGATGAAAAAGTTTAAAGCATCCAATAGTTGTAATAGTAACAATAACAACAGCAACAACAATTATAATAATGATAATAATAATAATAATAATAATAATAATAATAATAATGATGATGATGATGATAATGACAATGACAATAATAATGATTATTCAGTGACCAATCAGGTTAATAACCAGAGTTTAATACCATTAACTGACGTGATACAACTCAAGTTGACTCTAAAAATGACTACGGCGGAGATTGTCGAAGCGTCAGTCATTGTCAACAATAGTCCAATTCAGGACTACTCCCACACGGAAAATCATACTCAGCCTACTTACGGCGATGTAACACGGGACGATTCGCAACGACGATTTTTAGGGCAACAAAGCGTTGCAATGCTGGAACAATGTTGTAACCATTCGAAACAATGTCGCAACAATGTTGCAATGATGTGTTACGCTAAAAATCGTAGTTCCGAATCGTCTCGTGTAACATCACCGTTATGAAATGATAACAATGATAAGAAAAGTAGTAGAAGACAGTGAGTAATATAAGTAGTTGAAAAAGAAAACTAAAATCGCGTGTTCTTATTTCTCAGGGAAGATTCCTTGTGAGGATGGTATTGATCTCGCTTTGTTAATAGACAGTTCCAAAAGTATTCCGAAAAAGAACTACAGAAAACTTTTGCAAGAAATGTTGCCCACATTTCTGCGAACAGATGAAATGGCCAACAACAAAACGAGAGTTGGAGTGGCTACGTTTGATCGCGATGCAGAAATACTAGACAACTTCACAACTTATGTAAGCCACGACAAAGAAGACCTCATTGCTTTGATTGAGAGTCAACCTATAAGGCTTACATTTAAGACGCGCATCGACTTTGGACTGAATAAAGTCTCCGAAATGTTGTTTTCTGACAAAGGTGGTGATAGAACAGAAAAACCAAACGTACTGGTTGTCTTTTTTGATGGAAGACCATTTCCCCCCCAAAAAGTCGACCTCGATAAGGCATTACCTCCTCTTAGAGTAAGTACACAGTGCATTATACTACTACATGAAAAATGTCTGCAATTTGATTGGCTTAGAGCAGTGGTATTTCAGCTTAATTTGAAATACCTACGTGTGAAAATTACAAACCCTTTGCGGGTAGTAGTATAAACAAATAATAGCATGATTTGTACGTGATATTTGGCATAAATACCACCATATTTCAAAATTGTCTCAAATTTCACTCCCATAACGGCACGTGAAATTTCGTATAACAATTTTAAAATATCACTCGTGGTATTTAAGCCAAATATCACTACAAATCACGCTATTACCTATACTAATTTTCCTTGGGCTCTTGGTTATTTCAACTTCAGATAGTTTGACAAAAAAAAATTTAGAAGGGGTACAACTATATTGACAGATAAGATAGTTTATAGCAGACACGCCGATTTTAAATCAATACATTTTGATAGCTTTCGAGTATCAAAATCACTTTAAAGCTGTTAGAAAGGGTTATACAGTACCGACAAACTTAACGTGTAGAAGCAAAGACATCATTGTAATGAGTTTGTCGTCCCATGAAAGGGAATCCAAGACAGTCTTGGATTCTGGATTCCAAACATTGGATTCCGGATTCCGGATTCCAAGTACTGGATTCCAGTTTATTCGTCGAGTGAACCTGGATTCGGATTCAAATCTCTAATGGGATTCTGGACTCTTTAAGCCGTATTCCGGATTCCACGGAAAAAAGATTCCTGGATTCTGGATTCCACGAGCAAGAATATCCCCGATTTCGGAATCCAAATTCCGTTTGAAGGAGCGAAATTTTCAGTCATTCTGACGATCAAGTTTGGTTTTTGTCTCATTGATTAATCTCCGCTCCTGGTTGCCGTGAAGACGATGACCAACGAGTCATGATTTGTTGAACCTCTACTTCCAGTTTTTTTCTCTCATGGGTCTAACAGCCGTGAAGCGTAGGCACTTCTTAGGCAACAAAACCCCCCCGAATTCTGAATCCTGAAGCCTGAGTCATAAATCAACGCAATGCATGGTGTATCATTGTCAGTGTTATCTGCCATGCGGGTCACTGACATGACGCCATCAACGCAGCGCTATATGGGCCTCGTTCACTATCGCACCATGTAAGGGAATCCAAGACAGTCTTGGATTCTGGGTTCCAGTCCCTGGATTCCGGATTCTCTGTCAGTGGAACTTGGATTCCGGATTTCAATCTTTGTTGGATTCAGGATTCCCTGAGCTGTATTCCGGATTCCACAAGAAAAAAATTTGGGGGATTCCGGAAATGGGGCGACTCTTAGCTTAATTCTTTGACAAAATGCTAATAACGTAGCAGCCTAGTTCTCAAACAGAGTGCTCATAACGTACCTTCTTCTTTTTATCCATAGACCAAAAACAAAGCTCAGGTGGTATTCGTCGGTTATGGGATACGAGTTAATTTCTCGCTGCTTGAGAATCTTGCTGGACCAGAGAAGGTGGTCAGGCTTAATGAACTGCGAGACTATACAAACAACGGAACAATCATGGACCTTGTGAAAAAAATTTGTGGTAATGAAGCATTATCTTTGATATTTGTAAAACAGACATGATCCAGACTTCTTCTTTTCGCAAAGAAGGTTGTGGGCTGACCTACTATAATGAATTCTGCACAATGGAAATTATACATACTTGTACTTTAGGTGGTTTCTTGGGAAATAACAAGGCAGGTGGTGTTGTCCATTCATACGCGACATCACTGAACTTGATATGATATTACATCATATCACAGTATATCACTTCACATCACATCACATCATATCACATCATATTACTTCACATCACATTACATTACATTTCATCACATCCCATCTCATTACCTCACACCACATCACATCTCATTGCATCACAGCGTATCAAATAACATCACATCACAACATGTTGCAGCACATCACATCATGTCATCACCTCACATTACATGAAATCACGTCAAATCACATCAAATCATATCACAGCACATCATGACGCATCATATCGCATTTTAGAATCAAATGACGCTAACCCCCAAAAGCATATAGGTTTGTACTGCACTAAAGAACATGCACAACACATTTCATGTCCCACCCCAAGAAACCTGCCTCAGATTTCGTGTTTCTTCCTTTGTTTTTCGAAATAGAAGGAAAGAAAAGAAATTGTCATTGATGGTTTACGCCGTAGAACGTATTCAGGAACTTGACAACATTGTAGATAGGACTTGAAGAAAAAAATTGTGCTTCTTCTTATTATAATTTTAAACAGAGATTGATGGCCTTTACACCCCTTGGAGTGAGTGGTCGGTCTGCAGTGATACGTGCGGCAATGGTGTTCAGATACGAAGCAGAAGCTGCACTGCTCCACCCCCGCAAGAAGGAGGAAAAGATTGCGTTGGACCGCCTGATGAGGTCAGGGAGTGCAACATGGGACCATGCGCGAATGACTTCATTAGCAGTGATGAGGTAACTACCACTCCAATTTCTCCTTCACCGCGCTCAGCGACACTAAATAACTCTGCTTTTAACGGCCCAATTTAGGGAAAAGATTTATTTTATGTAAGAAGGAAGTGCGGTGTACCTGGGAGCACCCTTTGCAAATAGATCCTATGACGAAATAAACGGTCTTGGTCACTTGTTATGATAAAGCATTTCGTTGACGGAGCCTCTATTATTTAGACATCAATTTATGAAGTACACTACGCACAAAGCTATAAAAGGGACCAGTAATTGAATTCACAACTTGGTGTCCTTATTGTCATTTCATATTGTTCCGCTAAACGGGTTGGCAAACTTGAACGATGGGAAAATTTGAAGGCGGAGCTCACATCAAAATTGAGGTGAATAGGCGTGTGCTTATTAGTCATCACATGACTAACGTTGTCAAACTTATCACAAATGGAATGCACTTCGTTTCATCATCAACGATCGTCGCGACTTCGATTTCGTCGGGAATACCCGTACAGAGTTTCATACGATATCTTAGAAAAACAAGATTAAAAATACACACTAGAGTTATGGGCTTAGAGGGCCACCCGCTGTATAAAATGTTGCCGGAGGTTAAGAACACCAGATACCAGTTTGGAAGAAAGTCAGCCGGAAACCTAAAGAAAACACGAAGCGTTCTATGGATTCTTTTGTAAACCGTCTAACCTTTAAATACGACTTAGCTCCTTAATTTCTTTAATTTTTTATTGTTATTCCAAGTATTGTAGCGTGCTTTTTGCATTCATAATTTTGTAAGATAGGATGTGTGTGTTGATCTTATGAAATAAAGACTAATTGTTATTATTATTAATTTAAACATTATTATTATTATTATTATTATTATTATCATCATTATTATACGAAACTACACATGACGTATATCTACTCCCTCTAACTTGATTACTTCCTTGAAGTAATTGCTTTGAAATATTTCCCTTTTTAGGGTATAGCGGAATAAAGCTCAGGATAAAGCTACATCGAAAAACACTGATGATTACATGGGAAAACATTGGGGATTTTTATATCTTAAGGGTGCAATGGTGAATGGGACTTGAAGGGGTTTTAGGGATTATTGGATGTCATGGTTACTATTTTCTTATGACGAAACAACTCGAACGTTTTCTTTTTTTTTGTGATCTGATCATCTTAAGGGTCTGTCAAAACAGTGTCAAAGGTCTTCTGATTTTCTTTGTTTAAACGCACTTGCGTTTTTTTACTCTTTTGTTAAACCTATTGCATATGTGTCTTTTTCGCTGCCATCGTCGTTAAGGTTGCTTGATTTCACTGATAACAGAATCTTTTGTTTACACAGTATTAATTTTGTTCGCAGCAGCTCGGGCGGGAGTCACGTGATCCATGGAGGGGAGCATTGGGTGACTTCTGCCGGAGCGGCTACAAAGGAGACTTGTACCATTTACACAGAGGTATCTACATTAGGATCGGGGCTATAGAAAGCGTCTTCAGTTGGTATGGTAGTTGAGTTTACTTTGACCTGAAAAAAATGTAATTTATTGTACAGGAAAAGAGCAAACTTATGCTTTATGAATTCCTTTGTAAAAGAAAGTAAGGAAAGTTAATTTATGATCAAGGGAGAGGAGAAGATCAAGTCTCCAGCTTTTAAATTCACGCATTCCTCGATTTGTTTTGTTCGTAAGTAGATGTTTCGTTGTGTCATGCAGAACAAGAGCTAAAAACTTAATAAATCAATACAAATATATAAGTTAATAAAAATAACAATAATAACGACAATTGCACCTTTTCAACAACTCCTTAGAGACGCAAATTCATCTGTTCTGGTCATGCCATGTTGCATCATGTTTTGGAAAAACGTGACTGATTGGCTACAAAACACTCCTCCGATAGGCGGTAAATACAACTTAATGAATATCACTGCACTGAGCTTGAGGCTGGACACTCATTCTTCAGGATACTCACTTCAATTAAGCTACTGTTTACTGCTAGCACGGTTTCATATTCGGATTCATATTTGGCAAGCCAAAATGGATAAAACATCGACTAATTTTGAGAAAAGCAGGGGACCCCCAAAAATGGAATTTTCTTGCCGATAGTTCTCAATATAGCTCTTGATATGAATTGTTCCCTTTCCCCTGACGGACGGATAAATACTGAAAATTGGAATTTTCTTGCCGATAGTTCTCAATATAGCTCTTGATATGAATTATTCCCTTTCTCCTGACGGACGGATAAATACTGAAAATTATGTTGAAAAAATCGTATATCTTTATTTAACTGAACAACATATAACAGTTAATATATACAATCAAAGTTCGCTCTTTGCTCTCGCATTACGTACTTAAGTTGTCGAACAGTACTTTTTGCTCGCTGTTGTTGTATTGTTGTTGTAGTTTATCAATAAATTAATAAAACAATAATAAAAAATAACAATTTGAGGGACTGAGATTTGATGTGTTTGATTTTTGTAATCCCCGCATTTCCTTTAAACTGTAGCTTCCAAGACTAATTCAGGCTTATAAGCTAACTACAGCTAGCTAGCCGTTTGTTGTGGGTGTTAAGAAAGCAAAGAAGCACGGGTTTTGACACAACTTTAATCTGCTCGAAAAGGCTCATATACATCGATTTACATGTACAGCCCGAGACTGCTAAGACTTACAAGATTTTACAATCTTCGAGCGACTACGCGGAACAACCGAGTCACGTGACATTAAAATCTACATACTAGGGTAGGGTAGGGAAATTGTCCCTAGGTTCACTCGTACAGTTTTCTTTACGACTCGAGTGTAATCGAGTCCCATAATCTTTAACAGTGGGTAACATATGTATAGAGAGGGAGGTTCTCCTCTTCCCTTAAAAAAACCCTTAGTGAGAAAGGCATCAAGCGAACAGAGCAGTGAATGTACAGTCTGGACCCGCATTATTTGCTTTTCATGGCCACTACAACATCAAGGGCTAAGCGATGCATGAATCATTTTATTTTGAATGTAATTATATAGAGCCAATTCTTAATTTCATTATTTGAAAGCTACTTGAAGAAAGCGTTTTAAATCAACGCTTAGTCCAAATCGAGGTAGATCGGAGTGGAAGCCTTGTTAACGTCTGCTCAGTTCGTTACAACTGGTGATCACTGTTTCCAACAACGATGGGTCCAATAAAGTTAACGAGTTCTCTACCGAGGATGTATAATTAACATACATGGGGTGCTACATGTTAATGCCTTCATGATTCTCTATGCAACCCGTTTACCCTTGTTTGTTTACTAAAAGATCACCATATGAACACGGCAAAAAAAAAAAAACATCCTTAATTCAGTAAAGCAGTAACCTGCGAATATAGCCGTCTCTTCTCGTTCCTCGACGCTAGAGACGTTTCGCAGGAGAGACGTCTGTATTCGCCTGCTAGTCAGTAAACCTACCAAAGGTGATCGAAGCTGAAGTTTGGCAGGCAAATCTTTTTTCTTACTTAGTGCAAATATGGTGCAAAAAAGTGCAAACTAAGGTTAAATCAAGGGCAAAGATGGTAAATACCGCATTTGACCACGAATTTACAACCCCATATAAACCGGTATACAAATGCGGTATTTACCATCTTTGCCTTTAATTTTCTCCTAGTTTTCACTTTTTTGCACCATATTTGCCATGAGGAAATTTGTGTAAACTTAAATTTGCGTGCTGTGTTGGGTACTTGTATGCCCAACATTGCTTTAATTCATTTGACGAAAAGAAAAACTGCCAGGGAAGCTTGAGCTTTTCTTTCAGGAGAACCCGAACAAGGTTTGAGTGTGGAAAATCCCACGCTTTCATTAACCTGTTGACAAAAATTATTTCCGGTCCTTAAAATCTCATTCCGTGTCATCCCGGATATCCTCAAGCGGTGACGCCACATAGCAGCGTCTTCAACATCCGGTTATGATTTCCTAAAATTTAACTTGCAAACGTCTGTAAATTTTCGAAGCTATATCTTTGCTCGCTTAAGACGTATGAATCACTTTTAAAACTGGTAACCTCACTAATTTAAAGGCGCTCTTTCCAGCAAAGTCGATGGATTTTCCCTACTTGTTCATGTAAAAGTTGAAAAAACCTTGAAAGGGTCTGTTCTACACGAGGCATAAGTTTATCACCCTATGGTAACTGCTATGAGTTGTACCCTCTCTGGATAAAGTCTAAAGTACAACTGATTTGGTAAACTTTATCTTATCCCAGGGTTTTATTTTTTAAATTCGTCCACTCCTTCTAAAGGCCTTTTGGCCATATAAAACTAAAATCAGTTTAATTGTTATGAATCTGCGGAAAAGTTGAGTACTAATCAAAGTTGACGACAAAGGAAGACTACTTAGTCAGAAACACATCAATTAACTGAATAACAAGAATAAGCGTAAGATCATTTACACTGAATACTGAATAAGCTGACGAGTAGAGAAACACTCTACTTAAAAGCACCTTAGTTACTAACAGAAGCACTTCACAGGAGGAGCTCGAGAGTCACCAGCAAGGTTAGTTGCTTCCTTGTTTGCTTCAGATAGATACCATATATTTCATGATTGCTACTTAATATTAAGGGAAACCTTTTTACTTTTCTACTTGTTTGCTTCTCGAAAGCCCGTTTGGCCACTACGGACAGATTGAGGGTAAACCAGTTTAATAGTTTTAAATCTGCCTCAAAGTTAAGTACTAATCAGAGTTGACAACCGACGACGTCTACCTAGACAGAAACACATCTATATTCAGTCATTTCACAGAACCAGTGATTCATTAAATGGAATAACCGTTCAATTATTTATACTAAATATTGACGAGTAGAGAAACATTCTTCTTTAAACTACCTCGGTTCCTTATTACAAGCACTTTACGAGAGAAGAGTCACCAGCGAGGTTAACTCACTTCCCTTGCATGAGATCTGATAGATACCAAAATTGCACGAGTGCTACGTTCTTGATTTTAAGGGAAAGTCAAAGGAAAGGAGAATTTATGCGATTACAGCAACTTCGAGCTGATAATTCATCTCTTTGTTTTAACCAAGCAAGGGGGTGAAGGTTTCAGCTGTTTCACTTCCTTTCCCTCCCTTTAGCCCCTTTAGTCTGTCCAGTCTGAAATATCATTCTTATTTACTAACTTCATGTTTTAAATTTCGCACAACTTTGTTTAAGCAAGTTCCGCTAATTCAAACTGATTATCGTAAACTAAATACTATAACATCGTAGATCGAGGAATTGTAAATTGGATACCGCGCTGCTCTTTTTTTGGGACCAATTCGAAAGAAATTCACACAGTCCATTGATGAGTGCATATTATACCTTCTGCGAATCATTTGGTGTATGTAAGAAAACGGTGTTTTAACCCCTTGGGTAAGGATCGAGTGTAGTAAGTTCGGTTTAACATGGAGCGATGCAGCTTATGCATAACTGAGCCTGTTTCGAATCCATTTAGCTCTCAGTTTAGGTAAATTTAGTAAGAAACCTGTTCAGGAAGGATAGATCTTTGCACAGATAAATCGTGTTGGCCGAAATTCTGATCAATGGCTCATCAATCCGGTCAGAGTCACACACACACAAAATCTACTAACATTTTGAGAAAAAATCCACTGCCAATTTCGCTCTTCATCCAATACAGTTTCCAGATACAGTTTCCCCCAGCCTGCGAATACAACCGTTTCTCAAAGAAGTGAGGAGAAACGGCTGTATTCGCAGGCTCCGTGAGAAGGAAAGATGATAAAGTGGGTAACAAAACTTGATGTAGAAAAAAAGGAAATGGAAAGAAAGAGAGCAAGAAAGAAGGATTAAATGAATTTGCGACAAAAAATATTATCTTATTGGAATCCACCAGAGGCAAAAATGAGGCCTTAATTCATATCCAATCCAATTAACAGAAAATTTCTCATTACAGTTTCAAGGTTGGTCGAGAGATTTAAAAGTCAACTCCCGATAACTCGAACCCACCAAGGAAATCGAAAGAAGTTAGAACTATCTGGAGTTCAAAGCAAATAACCGTAAATAACGAAATAAGCAAATGGGTGGGGAGGGAATGCAAATATCATGTAGTCATTTCAAGGGCAGCAAGAGTTAAATTAGTATTTTGAAAAAGGAATTGATGCAACAAAGCTTAAATAATATTCAGGGCCAGACAATTGCTGTGTACTTGAACTGGATCCTGTCTAAGAAGTACAGACAAAGAATACACGGTAAAATAAACCCAATGTTTTGGACCGCAGAACATCGTCTTATTTTTTCGACTTGTCACGCTCTTGAAAATTAGTGCGAGTTTTCTAAGGTAAAATTATTTAGAAATGACCTGAAAGGAAACAAAAATTACTTCGAGTTAGCGGGAGGTTCTAGTTATCAACTTTGCGAGCTACCGAGGGTAAAATTATGGCAAATGTATGAAGGAAATCCAGAGAAAATAGATTTTGGTTCGAGTTAGCGAGAAGGTCGTAGATATCCGGGGTCTTCTGTGTATAGGAAACAACAAGATGATTTTAGATTTTCACATAGTAATTAACGTGAGTAGATGCACGGGTGGTACGTTATTGTAGCTTACAACACATTGTAATAGATTTTTATTCAGTAATTAGCACAGAACCATTCGCGATATCTGTCTCAAGTGGACAATGACTAATTCAGGTGACTGGAAAGAGTGTCCAGTGTTATTTATGCGATCAAAATTTAAATCGTACTTCAAAACAACGTTCGTGCTGTAACAGCAAAACATTTTTTTTTTCTTTCATTATTGAAAGTTTGCAGTATTTTTTAACACTGGCATTATCCTAAGTTGATCTCTCGAAATTGAATTGCATGTTTTAACCATAAGAAGCATTTCCAGGGAGATGGTAAACTGAAAAAAGGTTTTACACCAATAAGCCATAGGGTTTTTTCGCTATTTCTATTAATTATAATTTCTATAGCGCTTATTTCCTATGGTTCATTAGCCCTTTACGAACTTTACAGTAAAATGAGGTTAGTAAAAATATAATCCTAAAATTACAAATTTGAATAAAAGTATAGAATTCTTAGAACTGGTTATAGAACTATATAGAAGGATTACAATCTTAAAGGGTATGTGAAGCATTCGAAGTAAACTGCATCTTATTGTCTCAAGAAAAACTGACGAACTCTATGGATTCACGGAAAAGGGCTACTGGACGAGATTGTCTGAGCTCAAAAACAATGGATTGAAGTTTTTTTTTTTTCATCTCTGAATTCAGCATATCGAATAATATTTTGTACAGTTGTAATGTTCGCGTAAATGATGGTTGCAATCCCCAATAATATTTGAATTTGGCAACCCTTAGTAAGTTTCATCACTTAATTTTCAGTAAACACAAATCGAAAGTCGTTAGTTATCTTCCTGTGCACCTATTCCTTGCAAAGAACTACGGTTAGTACTCAGCTGCTTTAGTTCATTTAGAGGCACTTCAATCAAATGATTTTAAACAAAACATAATAAGCATAATAGGATTAAAAGACCTGACTGGAATGAGATAAATAACTTCTTTGCCATTTACAAGCGTAGCCGAGATTTAACATGATAAAATTATATAATATAGCTCCCAACTGAACGAAAATTGTTCGGTCAAAATGGAACAAGTCTGATACGAAGTAGGTCACATTAACTCGCGCACCAGAGCTCTCAGTGAGAAGTGATATAGATAAGATAGAATCACAAGAAGCACTAATTAAAATCACTCTCTCACACACACACACACACATACAAACAAACAAATATACAGTTGCTTTTATCGGAAAGCTATTTTGTGTTCGCTGTATTGCATTCAAGATCAAAGTTTCAGTAATTTTGACAACAGTGAAACTATCAGTTAACGAAGCACAATTGAGTGGTTTGGGGGCTAGAAACTGTGCTATTGTTCAACAAGTTCTGAATTTTAAAATTTGCCTTCGGGCCCGAAAAGTTTACGGGTTTTTCGAGAAATGGGTCCAGGTTGTTTAAACGCTGAATTAAGTGCTTTTCACCGGATAAATCACAGTTCAATTTTTATGTACTAAGTCCAGGAACCAATCACCATCAATTACGTTTTTCCCATGACAGAGCGGATTCAACTAATAACGTTATCTACTTTTTAAACATCTGGAGCCAGGTTGATGAAATACCTTTCATTAAGCTCGTAAAAACCATAAACATCGTGATTTCAACTTTGTTAGATCCTTTTAACATATAATTTTATTTGAAAATTTTCTTTACATAAGATTACATACGTCAGGACCTGTCCCAATGACTCTTTGGAGTGCTGGTCCGGGAGTAATTCTCCTTTTCGCTGCTTATTCGGGTAAGTGAAAGGTATTAATACTTTTTTTTTAAAAATAAACTATGATATATTGTACTTGGGAAATTACAAAATAAACAGAGTTAAGCCATGTTAATTAGCCAAAGTGAGCCCTGTAAGGTAACTTTTCACAGCAACTGCAGTTTGTTTGAGATTTATTTTGTATTTATCGTAGCGCCTTTTCAGTCTCGAACCAATAAGCAAGACTTACAGCAGAGTTGAGCGTAAATCGCGTCGCTGCTTTTACTGTGATTGGCGTCGGTTTTTCTTGCTGTTGCTCGAATCAGTAATGGTAATAGGACTGAGTGGAGTACAATTCAGGGAGTAATTGGGCGTGAAAATTAAATCTTGAAAATTTTGAAATAGCGAGCCCGATTACCTCTGAATTGTACAACACGAAGACCTATTACCAATTAATTGTGTCAATAACAAAACAAATGGGAGAATCTCAGTCTTGGAATAAGAGAAAAATTCCAAAGCAAAAACATGATCGGCTACAACCTTGGATGAAACTATCGGAATGTGTCGAAACCTGCATGATGAAATTTTTTAAAAAAATACATTTTTTAATCAAAATGCGTCTGCCCTCAATATTTCAACAGCATGCGAGAATTTTTAAAAGTAATGGAATTAAATTACAGCTTTTCCGTCAGCTTACAGATTCCAAGACAAAAATATTTTCCAGTTAAAGACAGCTTACCTGGTCAATATTTTTTCATTGATTTTGATTGGTTATCATGTGCTATTTAGTTAAATTTCATTGGCTAGTGGCATTTGCTACTTGATTTTCATTGGCTCTTCAGCTGTCCGATTTGGCTTGTACAATTACAAGCTCCTGGTAATCGGACAGTTTTGGAGTTACAATAGCAAAATTAAGCTATAAATAAAGGGCTGTTAAGAACCCATCAGATTCAAGCATTTTAATTTATTATTGAGACAATTAGTAATGGTAACAGGACTGAGTGGAGTCCACTTCGGTCTGTAATCATACGAGTGATTAACAAAATCGGACGACCGCGTAGTCCGGGAGTCCGATTTCTTTAATCACGAGTATGATTACAGACCGAATTGGACGACAGGAAGTTCTGTTACGAATTAATCATAATTTTTACAAAATTTGTGATATAACAGGCTATTTTTTAAATCAAAACACAAGAAATTCGAAATTTGTTTTGCTAGCAGTGCAAAAAAAAAAAAGCCATTTAAGCGCGCGCGTGATGGCGCGAACTGTCCAATTACTTAGGCATGACGCGTACTGTCCTATCAAACTGTCCAATTAAGGCTGAAATCAGGGCAGTTGGTAGCCAATCAGATTTGGCAATTTTGTCATAGTTATGATTACTGGTATAATCACTTTAACAAGCCGAAGTAAGTCATTTGGATTTGGTCATAGGGTCGTTATAAGACTCATTGTTATGAAAACAGCTGAAGTATTAATCTGCACAATCTTTTTCAATATACAAGTTTAAGAAATCGTGTAAGCTCGTTGCCTAACTGGAGTGCTTAATGGCGCGTTCAATTCGGTCTCCCATTTCATGAACTTTACACGGTAAAACAGACAAAAAATGTAGAGCACTCAGTTTGAAAATATTAAATGTAAGACTTCATACCCCAACCGGCAAATAAACGCTCTTGCTGCTTGTGGAACGAACTCAAAATCACTTGGTACTGCATTTGACTACTCCCTTGTGTGCAGCATTTGAATTTGTCGTTCATTCCACATGCTGCATCCGTACGCTTATTTGTTAATGATGATAATAATAAATGTTAATAATTATAATAGTTAACAATATAACAATAACAATGATAATGTTCAGAAGAGGAAGACGAAGGAGATGAAAGGAAAACCGATATTGATAATAGCTTATTTCAACTTTCCAAACAGAAATTGGCTCGATAGCCAAAAAGGAACAAACTACTGTAAAAACCTGCGCATAAGAACCTAAGTTTTAGGCTAAGAAGATTCTTATAAAAATGGTGCTAACTGGAAAATTAGGCTACTCAGGTTCTTATTCTTAAAAATAAATAAGGTGTTTGTCATTGGTGGGCGTGGCCTATTTTTCGTATTGCATGCATAATATGTTATAAGAATCCCTTAAGTCCAAGGATGTTAAAGCCATTTATGAAGTTTATACAAAGCTAATGCAAGTTAAAGGGAGCAATAACATTAAAACATGGTTCTGTGCTTCTGCTGCTGGAACAAACGAACCGCGCGCAGCGGAGCACCATGGGTTCCTCCATAAAAATAATGTGTAACTAGGACGTTTGAAGTTTTAATCCTACAAAACAGCGTTACAGTTGCGCAAAACAACGGTAAAGAAAGACAAAAAGCGTCCTGCACGTGCAAATTTGTTTTTATTTGTTTTTGCTTATTAGATCTATTGATCTTGATGCCATTTTCATTGCCGTCCTCGTTTAGCATAACACGATTTCATTTTTTTGGTTTATAAGTATTATTAACCAGAGCTTCGCTTTTAGCCCTGGCTAAATCTATATGTTACTTAAGCTTTAATTTATAAATATAAACCTTAGATCAATCGGTGTTGGAAATATATAACACCTCTGATTTATCCATTGATGCGGGAGCCCAATTAACTCATTAATAACTCTATTCTCTTTTCGTTAGCTGCGGTAACAAAGCCGAATTGCAATCCTTCCTTGGATATCGCCGTGGTCATTGATGAGACCAGAAGCATATCACCGTCTAATTTATTTATCGTTCTGGATGCTGCTAGGGAAATGAGTGAATTATTTTTCAGGAGTGTTGAGGACATCCGTTTCTCGATCATTTCATTTGCTAAAGAAGCAGCTATTCGAGTCAGGTTCAGTGACCCTCAGGATAAGAAAAGCTTAAAAAGGAAATTTGAAGAGATGAAGAGTGACACGCGAACCAAACCAACACGACTCGATAAGGCTCTGGAAAAAGTAAATGAAGCTTTCAGCGATCCTGGAAACCGAGTGGATTCACCTGATGTCATGATTATTTTTACCGACGGAAAAACCCATGGTCATGAAACCCAACTCCAAAGGGAGAACGCAAATCTAATGGTGAGTACGTACAGGATACAAAATCTCCTGGCCGCCTTGTTGTCTCCTAGGGGAAGGTACTCCAATAAATTTTCGGATAGGTGTGTGCCGCCCAGGGTCTTTTAACAAACCTGAAAAATGAGACCCAGTTGAAATGAAAAAATAAAAATTTGATGCAAACACGCAAATCTTCCTGAAATGGCTTTCGTAATGCTCCAAGGTAAAGTACAGTTTTAACAGGTGATATAGAATAACGGTACCCATTCTATGGATCACACCAGGAACGTAACGCCAACAAGGACAAAAATAGCTAACCTATTTAAGGATGAAGACCCTCAAAAACCATACCCTTTCGGGCGGCACACACCTATCTAGCCCGTATCTGGGATTACGGCTCTCAAGGTGTTGTCCCTACGTTATGAGATTCCTATAATGCTTGCATGATTGATATACATACACGGGTTGAAGACAGGTTGAAGACGCGCTGTATCTCGACAATCTCACTGGAAAATAGGGGAATGTGAACAGTCTAATAAAATAATTCGCAATTTTATTCAATTCTATTGTATTCTATATTTACTTTAGGGGCCACATAAAATAGAGGCTCATCTTTAGTTTTTTTCAATTTGCATGAAGTAAGTTCTAAAAATTGAAATCAAGAGGAATGCAAAAGAAAATGTTGTGTAAATAATTAGTACCTCCAAAACACTTTAAATCAAATTCCTGCTCAATCAATAATTATTTTAAGTACCTCTTAGATTACTAATTTGCAGCCTGTACAGCGTACTTTCACTTTTAACTCTATCTACAATGTGACTAAAGAATTGCGTCCGCTTTCTTTATGACTCTGAAGACTGACAATTTTTGGATTTGACCCTTCACCCCCCCCCTTATCTTTTACCACCACCACCTCCTTGACATTTCCAACGAAAAAATTATTGAATTACATAGATGAAAGAAGTATAGTAATTAGACTAATCGACCACGTGCTGTGTTTCAGTAATCTTATTTTAAATATGAGCTACACTATAATCGAGCAGATTGAAACTAGTGTTTACTTTTTTCTAGGCGAGGAATGTATACCGTGTGGCCATTGGACTTGGAACTGAGGTCGACCAAGCCCTTCTCCAAAGTATCAGTGACACCTTTCTTCTGATCAGTAGTTATAACGACCTACCAGGGCGAATAAATGACATTTTGGAGGGTGTCTGTAGTAAGTATCGTCAACTACAGTATCAACTTCCAGGAGGTCTACAAAGTCCAAAAATGTTTGACGCTAGAATAGCTCTAGCTGACTAGTTACAAGCTGTTCTTTTCTTTTCAGTGTTGCACAGAGAAAAAAATTAGCAGTAATATCTATCATTCTCTATTGTTGTGATACATAACATGAAAGCGGAAACGAAATTGAATTACACTCTTCGGAATAAAAACGGTCTTCACTTTCACAAATCATTCCGAGCGACAAGAAAAAAGATTTGACCAATAACATTCAAGAACATTTTCAACAAAAACAGTTTATGACAGTCCAGCAGATTTTGGTCAACAGCGGATTTTGGACAATTTATTTTCGTTGTTCCTTCAGTTCCCCCTGTACCAGGTGGCTATACTGAATGGTCTCAGTGGGAAAAATGTTCTGTCACCTGTGGTGGAGGAGTTCAGAGTCGTTACAGAACGTGTACCAGCCCCCCTCCATCTGATGGTGGACTAACCTGTATCGAACAAAACTTGGGACCAGCTGAGGAAATACGGCAATGTAACCAACAAAATTGTCGTAAGTGTTACTTTTGTCCTAGAGTAACGGTTTCATGTTACAGGAAAATGGTTAAAATCGTTATTGAGTGAACTCTTTTAACTGGGGAGCTCCTAAACGGACTTAATAATGAAAAAATATATCGTATGGTAATAAAGTTCCCTCCAACCACCACAGACCTGCCAGATGACCTGTAGCTTTCGATTACAGCCGATCAAACAAAACGCTTGGACACGATCCAACACCATGGTCAATGAGTATAGCGTTTGAAACAGTCACTGAGTACACAGTTAAGATATGCAGTCTTCTAGGGTGCTTTCCCCTCAGGGATTGGCCCCAATGGCTAGGACTTACCCAAGACAGTAAGCCCAAGGCTTGCAACTTAACACCGACGGAAAGCCTCCTTGAAGGCAAGCCCACTATAGCTACAACAAGCTAGGGCCAGGAACGCATCTGAAACCGGTTGCCTGTAAAACAATTCTGATCAATGTTCGATCAAATTTTAAAATCCGGTCAGAATCTGTAAATTTGTTCTATCAGAGTTAGTTCTAACTTTTAGTTTCTGGTGTGCACATCTTTATGTCAAGTTTTTCTTTTTTTTAGCTACACCAGGTGGTTACACTGAATGGTCTCATTGGGGGATGTGCAGTGTAACTTGTGGTGGAGGAGTTCACAGACGTTACAGAACTTGTACCAGTCCCTCTCCTTCTGACGGTGGACCAACCTGCATTGAACAAAACCTTGGACCCGCTGAGGAAACCCAAGAATGTAACACAGGCAATTGTCGTAAGTGATACCATTTTTTGCGAAAGACGTTTTATATACATTTTCCCGCAAAAAGTGTTTGAATTTCATAACTTCTCTTTATCGCGTCGTATTGCAAATATAACAATATGTTATACAATTCAAGCACAGAATTAAACGTCTTATCTATAAAACAAAAATCCGTTAGATTGTTCAGGATCAGTTCTGTACACTTCCCTAGCATACACATCTTGACGCCGGTTGTACCTCTCCTTTTTAGCTATACCAGGCGGGTATTCTGAATGGTCTCAATGGGAACAATGCAATGTTTCTTGTGGCGGAGGAATTCAAAGACGTTACAGAAGGTGTACAAATCCCCCTCCATCTGACGGTGGATCAACCTGCATCGAACAAAACTTGGGACCAGCTGAGGAAATACAGCAATGTAACAAACAAAATTGTCGTAAGTGTCGCTCTTGCCTTAAACGAAAGGTTTTGAATGCTTGAATATTATGAAACAGGAAAATTTTTCAAGAAGCTAACGATGAAAGAAAGCAGGAGGTCTTTTTACAGTCTTAATTAGCAAAAAATATAACGGAATGATAAAACCTTCCGCCCTACTAAACGACTGTCCGATTTGATGATCTGCAGTCTTCGAACCTAGCTAATCAAATCGAAGACATGCACATGATCTATCACTACCATGGCCGAGTCAATGAGCAAACAGTTAAAAGCCATTGAGTACACAGTTAAGATATTGCCTTCTACTAAGCCATCCTCTTGAGGATTGGCCCCCAATGGCCTGGACTTACCCTAGTTAGTGAGCCTAAGGTTTGTACTAAATTATACCCTACAGATTGAAATCAATAGGGACAAGGGTAAGGTTGGTGGTGGTGGTGGAGGAGTGAAAATGTGATGTCATGCTACTAATTTTAGTCTATGATGTCATACACTATTTCTAGATTATGATCTCAACATATTCTGATGACGTAAACCCCTAGGTATTCTGACGTCACTTGCTCCTTGCCTACTGAAAACAAACTATGACATCACCTTATCTTAATGAGATACATGACGTCATCTGCGTTAATTTATACTACTCAAAAAGTTAATTAAATCCACAAAAAAAGGCCAAACCGGCCCCTCCCCGACTACTCCGGACTTACCCTAGTTAGTGAGCCTAAGGTTTGTACTCAGCACTGAAGGCATCCTTGAAGGAAAGCTACCTACAACAAAAATAGGGCCAGGAACCAGTCTGAAGCCTGTTTCTAGTGCAACAATTCTGGTATTCAATTTTTGATCACATTTTTTAGAATTGCTTAAATGTCACCTTAACATGGTATTTGAATCACATCAAATACATGTAATAACTACTCACCTTATCTTTAAAACAAAATTTGTGTCAATCTTGATTTCTATCACAGTTGGTTGTAACTTTTTGTTTCTGGTTTGCACATTGTTATGTCAAGTTTTTCTTCCGTTTTAGCCACACCAGGTGGTTACACTGAATGGTCTCATTGGGGGATGTGCAGTGTAACTTGTGGTGGAGGAGTTCACAGACGTTACAGAACTTGTACCAGTCCTTCTCCTTCTGACGGTGGACCAACCTGCATTGAACAAAACCTTGGACCCACTGAGGAAACCCAAGAATGTAACACGGGCAATTGCCGTAAGTGTTACCATTTTTTGCGAAGGACGCTTCATCACCACTTTACTGAAAAAAGGGTTTGAACTTCTTGCTTCTTCTTAATGTCTTATTGCCAGTATATATGCGTTATTGACCAAGTGTGAGGTCAAAGATTGCTAGATATTGGCCAAGTTCTCAATAAAATTGGTCAATAAGATCGCAAAAAAAAGAACGAGACCAATATGCAGCCATCTTGACCGAACAAGCTTGGTTACTAACGGATTTTTTTACAGGACAAAAAAGACTTTTTCTTGCTGGAGCAACGCGGAAAATCCCAAGCAGGCATGATGGACCCATCTTGCCAGCTCGTGTAGCCAATCAGAACGCAAGATTCAATTCAACTTGCTCGCTCGCGGATTCAGCCATACAATAAATCATTATATTATAAGGTTCAAGCAAAGAATAAATCTCCTTACCTATAAAACCAAACTCCATTAGATTGTTCACAAGCAGTTCAGTACAACACTCTAGTAAACACATCGAAATGAAGGTTGTACCTCTCTGTTTTAGCTATACCAGGCGGTTATACTGAATGGTCCCAATGGGAACTATGCAATGTTACTTGTGGCGGAGGAATTCACAGACGTTACAGAACCTGTACAAATCCCCCTCCATTCGGTGGCGGGCCAAGTTGTATCAAGCAAAACCTGGGTCCAGATGAGGAAGACCAAGAATGCAATAACCAGGATTGTCGTAAGTCTGCTGCCTTTGTTCAGTAAACAAATACAAACATTTATTTATGTATTGGGTTTTTGAGAATGCTCAATAGTTGGTCTCCAACAATCAAGGCTCATTGTAGTGGATGAACTGTTCCTTCACCTTAGCCGTACCTGGTGGTTATACTGAATGGACTGAATGGCAAGAGTGCAGTGTTACTTGCGGCAGTGGAATTCGCAGACGTTCAAGAAATTGTACCAATCCTAGTCCATCCGGTGGTGGAACAACTTGCACTGGAGGAAACTTAGGTCCAGCTGAGGAAACTCAGGAATGTAACCTACCAGATTGTGGTATGCTATTGGGTCTATTATAAAAAAAATAGATTTATACAGATTGGTTTTTTATTACTCATTCAGTAGTTACAAATTTAGTTCCTCAGATCAACCAATACTACAAATACATTAATTAATTTTTTTAGGCATAGATGGAAACTATACCAATTGGTCGGATTGGTCAAATTGCAGCAAAGACTGCGAAGGACTCCAGGGTAGGTATCGACTTTGTATTCGTCCAGCTCCCGATGGACTGGGCAAGAATTGCAGTGGTAACGGATCTGAAACAAAGATTTGCGGCAACACATGTCAAGATGGTAAGTTGACTTAAATATTAAGTCTGAGAAAAGCCATACAGTTAAACCTTGTTAATGAGGGTGCAAAACAGAAAGGTGATGATTAGTTCGTGGCCTATTTTGCTGGAGCCGGGATTCCTAGATTGATCCCTCAGGATTGTAAGCTTAATCAATGCAGTACTTTGCACTTTTTTATTTGAGTGTCTGAATGTATTTAGCACGAAAGTGCTAATTGGGGACACTATTTTTACGTCTCCTAATGGAGACGGGACCGCCATTTTACGTGGTCATCCGAGCCACGCGAAGGTCTAGCCGCTTGCAGTGCAAAGGAAGTACCTTCATTTCTCAGGGGCACCCAACGGAAAATTTTGAGAAAAAGACCTAGAAACAACAACAAAGCGTGAATAAAGTTTTCTGAGACTATTTTAAGCATTTTGGGAGATTGCTGGAAAAAAATTATCTGTTCCTCACTCCCAGCAAGACTGATGGAAGAGTTCCCAGCCAGCAAACTTACAACCTGCAACCTGACTTACTGGGAAGTTTCATAGGGAACAATTCAGATCTTGAGTGGCCAGTAACCCATACAAGTAACCCGTAGCAGCTATTCTAGACTTCAAATCCCCTCTGACACCCTGAATTATCTTTTTCCCAGCAACACTTTCCTTCCAGGGACTATTATTTCTTCCACATCTCCCAGCCAGCAAAAATTTGCCTGAAGAACAGATATTTTGAGGAACAGATACATTGGGTGTCCCTGATTTCTCAGTCATTGTAAGACCTTGAGTAATGGTCCGGCCACGGGAATCGAACCCGCGACCTCCCGCTCTGCAGTCAAACGCTCTACCGACTGAGCTAATCCTGCCACGGATTAGCGAGTTAACTACGCGAGTTACCGACGCGAAACAACTTTTTTTTGTATCTTAGCGGGGGTAAATATGAAACTGATCAATTTATGGCTCGGACCAACACTCAGAAGAAAGTGATGCCTTTGTAGTCGCATCTGCAAACGGTTATACTTTCTAGTCTTCTCGAATAAGGACGAAAAACCGTAGGGCCCGTCTCATCTAGTTCTTGTGAGAGGTAAAAGAACCCACACCACTCTTCAGAAAGAGTAGGGGACGTAGAACCTGGTGGTGTGGTCAACCTTTCCTGGTCTGGGTGTGTTATCTGTAAGGAGAGATGTTTATGCAGGATCATTTAGGTGTAGTAATGGCTACCTGTAAAAAGATGTATGTACTTATGAAATGTCCACATTATCAGAAAGACCTTAGCAAAAGGTTAATCAATCCGAGTAATTGACCTTTTCTGTCAAATAATAATAACAACAACTTACATACAATAAAGGACCGACCTAAAGTAAAAGATAGGAATGGAAAGTACAAAAATTAGGGTTCGAAATGAGGCCCTAAGTCCCATGCATCCCTTGTAAAAATAACAAAATGAGCTACAGAAGGATAAAGGAATCTAACATAGCTCTAAGGACTGAGGGAAGAAGATAAAATCTGTTGTTGCCAATGATCATCAGAACTCTGATAGATACTCCATGCGCGAGGCTCAGTGTTACTGGCGATAAATACTATGGGTCAGCTATTTGAACGGAGTTTAGTCCATGTTTAGCAAAACCGCGTTCTAAGCTATTTGGAGTTTGCCGAACACTTTTATGTAAACACCATTTATCGTTAACAGTTTCATGAAAGCATATGGCGTAGACTTGAAAATCATTTGTCTTCTTAAAATCCTACTGAGAAGAGATATGGAGGTCCAAAGATTTCCTAAACCGCGATCTAAGTTATACTTTGTTTAAATAACCAACCAGCACATGATCTTGATCTGTCTAAAACGACGTTCGACTATAAATTTGGATTATAGCCCATATTACAGTTCATAGTTTTTGACTGAAGCTACAGTGTTCTTTACCATGAAGATAAGCCTATTTCAAGCGTTCAGACAGTCTTCTTTACCATGAAGCTAAGCCTATTTCAAGCGTTCAGATTGTGGAGTATGGCGCGGTTTTTCCTGCTCACTACTCTTTGCGTCGTCCCCACCATCTGAACACCTTAAACAATCTACTTAAAGGGGCTGTGTCACGGCAGTCCAGTTCATTTTGTTGTATTTTGCCAATTACTCGCTCTCAATAGCTATGGAACTTAAATTAAGCTAAGAAATTACAGGTAAATGACAAAATCAGAGATCCGAGGCAAACAAATATTTCTCCTGAGCATTATTTTTGAAGTTGCAAGCAGCAGGGATCAACGTTGAAAAACTGTTACGCTGAACAGTTTTCAAAAACCCTAATTTCAATCCGTTTCAATCTTCTTCAGTTTTGCCCATCAGTGGCATCTGTTGTTTCTTTTATGTTATTTTAACCTTCCTTTAAAGTTTTAAGCGGCCATTTTTACGTTTCTCTTAATTTAACAGGCATTTTGTAATTTCCTAATTTAGCTGAATTTCGTGACACAGCTCCTTTAAAGCTTATTAAATATGTCTTAAATAGATTTAAATCTTAGCGGAACATCAGCTGAATGATTTTTAATCAATATTTTTCGTGGCATCATAAATAGTAGAACAATTCACTCGTAAAAAAGAGGCAAATCAATGGGTTTTTTTTTAATTTGCAGCATTTCCTGGAGTGGATCTTGGCATCTTGATAGATACATCAAGAAGCATCGGAGATACATCCTTACAGCGGTTAAGGCAGAGATTTCTTCCTCGGTTTTTCAAACGCTTTAGGATTGGCAGGAAGAAAACGCGGGTAGCTGTTGTTACTCTTAACAGGAAGGCCAAAGTTGTACTGAACTTTAAAAGTCGCTCTTCGTTCAAAAAGGATGCACTTATCAGAAATTTGCAAACGATTCGGCTGGGGAAAAGGTTTGGCACGCGCCTAGACAAAGGATTCAACAAAGTTCATGACGGCCTATTCTCCAGGAAAGGTGGCGACAGAGTGAACTACCCAGACGTGCTGGTTGTCTTTACAGACGGGAAACAATTTCCTCCTATTATACCATTCAAAGAGACCTTAGATCATCTCAGGGTGAGTATTCTTACTAAGTAGTGAATGGCGATCAAGAATCATGTATTCACTCGTACCCGATTTTGGTATTATTTTGCTTAATGAGACAAAGTATAGAGCTTAAATACCATAAAATTACATTAGAATCATGAATCACATGTACACCAATTTGAAATTTTAATTGAATAACTGCGTGTGTAATAGTGACAATTTTCATAGGTTTTCTAAGCATAAATAGCTGTTAGTTTAATTATTAACCTTCCTTTATTTAACCCTTCTACCAAACTGATCAATTATTATTTTTCCAAAATTAAAACCTGTCAATATGGTCCTTTTTTTCCAGCAAGTGAATTTTTCCGTTGTTTGGGCCGTATAGACCTCTGTCATAATGGTGGCCAATTTATATATTCTTAAATATGTATGATAATTAGCCTATCTGACCTTGTTTGAATGTAAGAATTATTTTGTATTCTGCACATCATGTAAAAGGATGTACTAATGGGCTGCCATTATGAAAGTAGTTTATAATTATGTATTGGGGATTCACAACAGGGTTTTTTCTGAATCCGGGATTTTCCTTATTTGAGGGCTGGAATTCGAATTCAAGAATTATATTCGTTCAACTGAGGGTGAGATTTGGGATTAAAAGTATGCGCAGGATGAGAGATGTGGGATGCCAGAAATAGCCATAGGGATTTAAGAGAATAAGCAAATCTGGGTCGGGATGACGGGATGAAACAAACACTATTTGGGAACCTCTTTGCAAATTACCAAAATAACACAACTTGAAAATACCAACTCGGAACCTTCGTTACAATTCTCCTATGCGCCCCGTATTGAAATGCGAACTTTCGTCGTAGATTCATCGGGCTGTACACGTGCTGTTCGTTGGATATGGACCTCCGAGAAAGATAAATTACAAGCTCCTCGATGCAATTGCTGCACCTGGTCAGGTCATGACTTTAAATGGGGAGAGAACCATTCAAAAGCTGCGGAAGGCAGTTGAGAGTAAGGATTTAGTTTTGAAATCAGGGACCAACGTAGCAAAATAGAAGTACTGGATCCTAACTGAGGATCTTATCAGCTATAAGATTCATTATTATATGGCTGAGTCTGTTTTTGCCATGCGATTCGTCAATTTGCGGTCCGTAACTTGCTATACGGACCAACATTTTTTAAAGAAAATGCTCATTTCGGAGCTCTAAGTCTCTTTACCTCGGAAAAAAAGTTTAAATAAAAGTTGTCAACCTTGAGGACTTAGATGTTGACTTTGGCCTTCAACATTTTAAGCTGTGTTTATTTGTGAACGAAGGCGATGAAGAAACTCGTAAAGAAACTCGTATAAATCTTATCGAAGTGGATTCTAGTCAGTGTTTGAAAATTTTATCGTAGTACACAGTTAAGAAGACGAAAATCGACTGGCAGAGATTCGAGATGTTTTGCCTAAGAGAAAATGAGTAATTCCTTCAACAAATATCGGTTTTCAAGTGCAATTTAACGTGGAATTCTCGAGTCAGGTAATGAATTTTCCTTGAATCGCATAATTGAATAAAAATCAGAAGAAAAAAAAAGAAAACAGCAATAATATTGTTTGTTTTTATCCTGAGCGCGCGCTCCAGAAAGCAATTTCAAAGTCAACTGTCAGAACTGTCATTGCGTTAGCGAATAGGAAGCAAGGTCAGTCGTACACGTTTGAACCTTCGACAACTTTTTTTGTACCTTGTGCTTGTTTTCACATTTGTTTTCAAACTTTTTTACATGTAAACAAGCTTCACACTAATCTTAAGGATAAATAGAGGTATTTTACTGAATTTAGAAGCCGTTTATGTAGAACGTCTTTTTTCAAATTGGTCATTTGCTCGAGAAGGAAAATAATTTGCACCTTTTACCTCTTCGGCGGCAAAACTGAAAGAAATCAAGTGTCCAAGCGAAAGCACTGAAAGTTTAACATGTTTAACGTCGCGATTGACATAAGGTAAGTACCTTGAAATGTTTTAGAAATGCTGTTCAAGTTCAGCTCTGTTTTGTACTTTTCTAAGTACCACGATTCAGGACGATTGCAAGCGGCGTACTCTTTTCGTGTTTTCAGGGCCATGTCCTCTTTGAAGGTATTTATTTCTTCTTCTGTATATGGGACAATCGACCCCGGCACTTCCTCCGTTGTCGCTTCTCCGTTTTGTTTGCTTGAACTTTGGATTGCCATTTTCTGGGCCGTGTTCACAGGATTTTCTTGTTTTCTGGTTGTCGCGAGTGAAAGAGGTTTTATGTCTCTTCGAGAATCTGTAGTTCAGTTCAAAACAAGGAAGAACCTCCGGCTCACTTTAAAAAACGCTTTTGTTTGTTTTTAACTCTTCAAAAAGTGACAATGAAAGGTTTTGAAAACATTTTAAAATGACATTGTAGAAAACCTTTTTTGCATGTTGATGTGTTAGAATTTGACGATAGTTGTTACGTAGATGCGAAATAATATCGCTTAGCCTCGTTTTCAACTCGCAATTCCACACTAAATACCTCGCTTCGTTAACCAATCAGAATGCGAGATTTTACTTAATTATGCGATTCTAGTCAGTGTTTGAAAATTTTAACCGAGATCACAATTGGAAGACGAGAATGAACTGGCAGAAAGAGAGGCTTTCCCAAAAACAAT
>CALNXK010000001.1:4882500-4902500 GCA_942486035.1 Porites lobata | reverse complement strand
TACCGGATTTTCCCGGACTTTTTCAAAGTCCAGTTTCAAAATGGCGGGTAGTCAGAGGATAGTCGGAGCAAAAATTCGAACGAAAGCATTCTTTTTCGACGAAATATTGATCAATATTCCCTGGGAGAATCTGCCTAAGCTTAGTAAGGAAAGGATGCAGTATTTCTGTCATGCCCTGAAGCTAGACACTCAGCTGCAAGTGCAAGCAATTGTTCGATGAACAGGTCGCTCGAACCAAAGATGATTATAAATTTTCTACAGCAAAGGATCCTCTGTTTAATTCTACTGGCTTCTGTAAAGGAGAGGATAATTGCAGGTAAAAACACAGATGTGATTGTGTATGTACCGATCGTAACCTAAGTATGCTGGAGCAAAACTTAAGAGGGCAGTACAGAAGGGCTTACCTGGATAGTTCCGTCGCAGAAAAGAGAAATGTCCTCGAAAGGTACCTAATGTAGTGAACTTTGTAGCGTTATGTATGTTAAACCTAGTGTTCTTAAATCACACAAGTGCAGGAGAATAAGGGACTAGTCTATACTTAGTGCATGCTAGCCAAAAGGTAGAGGTACGTGACATTCTTGATTGGATTACAAGGTGATTGCCCAAATTGTAAACATGCGGCTCGTAGACCCAATAAGTTCCCAAAAGAGGCAGCCCTTGTAAGCCATTGCCATTTGACATTTTATCAATGAGTTTATACATGTCTTGAGTGGTGTCAAGATTACCAGAATTGCAAAGTAACTGGAAGGTAGAGAATCATATACACGCAGGGGCCTCAAAAACCCCAAGAAAAATTACTTGTGTTTTTTAACATTGCTCAATGCATTAGGTCTTTTCACAGGAACTGCAGTGTTACCGAACGAGAAAAGCCTCTCTTTTAAGACTGAAGTATACTTGGTTTTATCTATGTTAGTAAGAATTGTCTCTGGTCTGATCTTAAGGATTTTTTACTGAGACCGTACGCAGCGACGGAGAGAAAACCTAATGTAAGCCTTGCCGACCTAATACGATGTTGCCCTTTCACTTAGGGTCACTCTGGCGTGTTTTGCTTTTTGTAGTCTTTATTTTAGGGTTTGTAAAAACAGGTACACCCACTCTCTTATCAGTCCCCAATATTCGGTCGGATCCAGCGCTGTAAAAAAAGCTAAACGCGACGGTTCTTTGTTCAAATTTTTTGTCGAGCAATTCGGGAATCCTTCCAATACTTCCAAGTAGCGAAAGTCTCCGATTAGATCGTTCTTTTCTCCAGGTTTTTAATCGCAGTTCTTCATAGCAGTAAAACAACTGTTCCTTGCTGTAGAATATTAACTTTCTGGAATAATCTGGCCCTTAATATCGTTTTAACTGCACGCAATGACCTTTGCTTTACCCTCCTTTTTGGAAGCCATTTTGAATCCGGAATTTAAAAAGTCCGGGGAAAATCCGGTAGTGCCAGGCTCCCGCGCGGTATGAAATTAGGCAATAAATTCCCTGCAGGGTCTCTTTAGTACCTCCCTACCTATCTGTACGGGCGGACGGGCCGGCGGGCGTGCGTGTGCTGATGACATAACCAAATTATCTCGCATCGATTGGTTTCCATTTTCTATACTCAGGCGATGGAGGCTCTGATACAAATAAAATATTGTCTTGTCTAAGGAAAGGTCCAACCCCTTGCCCTTTTATAATATTTTAGGAAAAAAGGTACCCCTTACGGGGCCCAAAATAATGTCCGGAGAGTCTCCAGACACGATGACCGGCCAAATGCATTTTAGCTCGGTTACGTATCGTTTCTGGCCGGTCAAATATATAAGATAAATAACTCTTAAAACATTAAGGGCCCATGAACCAAAACTGGCGTTATATATTTCCAAAAAACAGCCTGTCTTTTGATATTTCGCGAGGTCGCGGAGCCACGAAATTCAAGTAGAAATCTTACCAAATACAAGACAATGAAACATAATAGGAACTTATCGCGGCTTAATTGCCGTAAACGTCATCAACACATGAGCGAACAACGTTCCAAAACTACCAGGCGTACATTATGTTGCAAAAAACTGGGCACTAGTCATGGTGTTAAAAGCTTTGCCACTGGCTCAGTTCTAGAGCGCCTTGTTGTTAAAATAGCAAATGATTATCTCTGGTAAAAAAAAAAAAAAAACATTAAATCAGCGCAAAATCGATCGATTTCTATTGAAATCTGGCCAGAAAAATCCCGTAACCTGTGTAGCATGGCGGCATGGAGGCGCAAAGTAATAAAGGCAGTTGAGAACAGAAAACCTGCGAGGAGATTGGGGTGGGAGCAAAAGCGCGTTCTCGACAAAACCGCCACACTACGCAAGCTAAAAATTCTCCGAAACTTGACTTTTTTCCCGCGACCTACTAACAGAAGGCCTGAAAAAAGTTCTGCAATACACAGCTACTCTCCACATACTTATAACAACTGAAATAACTGAAAAGTATGAAAAGTTAAATTTATTTCAGTATCAATATATACGATCGAATATGACCGGTCAACATGACTGGCAAGAAGAAAGGTCAACTCCCCAATCTGAGTCCGGACATTGTCCGTTGACCGGTCGATATTTTGGGCCTTGCCCTTACCTACACCTTTTGTTAACAAATGGTAAAGCTTTCACAAACTTGTCTAGAATGCTAAATACCTGTAAATGCGCCGTCTTTTTAATATAAATCGAATAAATCACTTAACTCGAACGTTTTCATGTCTTTTTCACAGTTTTAAAATACGCCTGATAGCCTTTTTAGGTCTTTTCACAGCCCACAATGACAGACTGTCCCTACCCTTTCAGATACCTGATGCCGGAAAAAGGTACCCCCTTGAGGGCGGAGCCACCCCGCATAGGGGAATACGCCCGTATAGGAAATACCCCCGGGACCCATTTGCCTCTAAAGAGGTACCTACGTATGATATTGCGAAAACTCTCTTCTTTCTCCTTGCGTCATCCACCAAATTGACAGTTAGATGTCCGGCTGTTGTTGCTCAATTTTATCTTTTATTTTTTACTTATGGTAATGTCATATATGGATTGGATTTGACGTAAGGATAATATGGTCCATAGCAAATCTCTGTATGGCAGGTTTCGTGAGACTTCTAAAAGGGAGGCTAACACTTACAACTGTTTTAACATTCTGCCAAGAAATCATAAATAATGTATCAGATATCTGGCAAAAATTGACGGTTCCAACCTAGTTTAATACCCTAGGGCCAGCTGCATAGATCTTAATTTTGGACGTAAAAGCGATCTTTTAAGCTCAAGTTAGTATTTTAACCGAGTCACTATTTTAACTACGTGTACTCAATACTTAATGGTTAAATAAAGCAAGAGAACTCATTTCCGTTAAACAGAGACTAAGATTCAGAATAATTCCCTACGGCTGGCTGTTCTTCAATAACTTAAAATTTTATTCTGCTCTGACGCAGAGTGGCCTTTACAGAGCCCTGTTACCCAAGGCGATCGCGCTTTTTGCTATGGCTGCCCCAGTCTTTATAATATGCTGCCACTGCTTACTTCTTTATTAGGGTAAAAACACTTCTTCCTCCAACTTTTAATACCTGGTGGCCCCTCAACAGCACTTCCTTTTGTAGTTTTACCAAAATAAGCAATCGAATTGTTCTCTGTCATTCAGAATTAATCCTTAAGAGAGTTGGCCGCTTAGCAGCAGTTTAGTTGCCATGTAAAATCAAGAATGCTTTATAAGGTACAGATTATATATTTCAGTTTCTTTTATACAGGAGTCTATACTTAGTCGGGAGATAAAAGGGGTAAAAACAGGTAAACAAGCTCTTGGCATCGTCGTTTTAGATTCTTCTTGGTGCTAATTTCCCATGTAAGTGTCTTCAGAACGAGATTTGTCGCTATATACTAACTAAAATTACTTTTGATAAGGTGTGTAAATCGTTATATCAACGCAAATATTATTGAAACCAATGTGTAACGGTGAATTTATAGTATTTTGCAATTTTAAAATTAATTACTTTAACCTTTTATTTCACTTCGTTCAACATCATGAAACCATTTTGTCGGACTGAAATCATAGCCTGTACTTTGATTATTAACATTTGGCAAATTATGAATTACGTACGAGGGGAAGGCTTTGCCACAATACTCAGACTGGTAAAAGCTTTTTTTATTGAAAAATTAATTCTGCTCTTAATAGCGAATTAAATACGAATAATATGTTTGTGGTCGTCCAAAGCTTATCATCATTAGTACATTACTGCATGGCGTAATGAGCGAGTCATACTGAGGAACCAATGCCAGAAAAGGTAAGTCAACTTGGCTCAAGACAAGAAGGGATTGAAAAAGCTCATGACGGAAGCTGTTCGGTTGGATGTGAAAATGATCCTTGCACTTTTCCCTACATTATTGGATCGTTTTCTTAAGCAAATTTAAATTCTAACTTGACAATTTCCAAAAATTGAAAAAATGGAAAATCCTCCGTAGAAAGATCAAGTGCAAGGAAATAATTGTTAACAAATCAAACTGTAATGATTCCCCTGATTCGCAATCATAAGTCGGCGGAAAGTCTTAACAGGTGAAGGCATAGTAATAGTACCGGAGGTAAAAAAAAAATCTATATTTAATGAATATAAAAAAGTTTTACTTTAACCATCATGCAGTATAGAGATTTAGTAATTTTTCGGTCTCTGTACCAGCAAAAATCTCTTTGGTAATGATTTAGACACGTACCGGATTTGTTTCAATCAATGGTTGATTTTTCTCTGAGCAACCACGAGGGAAAGTGTATACCTATTGCATCCACGTAAGTGCTAAAAAGGTGGCTTCAATTTTGGCTTTTAGTGCCCAAATAAATTGAACAGTTTGCAAATGTTAGTGTCCCATTGGCTTTGAAGACGGGTTAGATAGTATGCGAGAGGAGACACAGCTAAATATGATTTGAGAATATTAAACGGACGCCGCTTTTTAGTTTAGCTGTATTATTTGAAGAAAACAAACAAATATACGACCTAACAAACACACAAATCAGTCAAGACTACAATCAAAGCATACAACTTTATCATCTTTGGTGCAAGCCTTGCAATAAGATTTAGTAGTTTCTTAGTGTTGCAGACAGGTGAAATCACCAAATGACGTAATACAAAAGATTGACACTGACAGAACAATCCCGGACACACCAACAATGGTTTCCGCGACACCAAGAAACACCCAATAAATTCATTTTCTCTTGTTTTAGAGGTAATTTTGTGGATTTGTGAAAGTAATCAGCGCTGTTCTTTCTATACACAAAACCTTTACTTACACTGTATAAAATCGAGAGAATTGAAAATTCAGTCAAACTCGTTAAGTTGATTGTGTTAAATAAATTGTTTTTCTGGTGAACGAACGGAACGAAACGAATTCGAAGGAAATCAAACTGGCGTTTGCCTTATGTTATAAAACTGATTAAATAGTAAGACCTATTTTGTTGAAGAATGCTGAAGACATCACCGGCACAATGATTTCATGGTATCAGTGGCTTTTTTCAAGCAAATGTATTCCGTTATTGTTTATAATAAATGTAAGTGTCGAAATTGCTGTTCTTTTCACGTTACACAATTGTCACACGCTACAGTCAGTCTCTAAATCTGGCGAGATATTTATAGCGACGGCCCTTGACTAGCCTTCGTAGCTGGCGGGATTGTCGTGTCCGGGGTACTTTTTCAATCTTCATGCGGCTTCGGCGCCAAAAACTACAGCACTCGCCTGCTAATCCCACCAGCTAGGCCGGCTAACCCTCAACAGCTGCATCGTGGTCGTTCTTGCTGAGTAAACACCGTTGTCAAGGTACCAAGATGTCCCTTCAAATATCGGTAACAAAACTGTAAACCAATGAATTTAAAAAGTGCGAAAATTGCTTGAAAAACTTTACTGTACTACTGATAAATTAAACCCCCCTACCTTTTCCTTTCTGGTGGGTATGATATAATGCACTTCGTCCAAAACCCTTGCGTGAGAATCAAGATACATTTTGTCATTAATTACATGTAAGTCAGCCAGTGGGGTTATTGAAGCCGTTTTCGTTGTTTGCCAGCTTCTGTTAGTATCTACAAAAAAACAATTACCTTAGTTTATTGTTGCTACCATAATGCTATAGCGTTTCATGCTTTGAATTTCCTCCCTAGTGTTAATACATCTTGTTAATTTACCAATTATACAATAACCGGCAAAGAAAAAGTTTGTTTATTGAAGCATTTAACAAGAAAAATTAAACTTAAAAGCGTTAATGTTTGCTCGACGTTTCGATTTTTCAAACATCATTCTCAAGAGTGAGAGATGCATGGGTTTCAAAGTTGTTAAAAGAGTTGAAGTTTGAATAAATTAGATTGTATCCGTGAAAAGCCATGTTGCATTATTATATAGATTTGTCAACAATTCTCACTCTTGAGAATGATGTTTGAAATGCCGAAACGTCGAGTAATGTTTTTAAGTTTTACTTTTCTTGTTAAAGACAATCAAAGTTGTAGAAGTAATGTATTTGGTAAAGGAATAAACGGTAGAAGGGCTGCCCGATCGCGAGACAATTTATATAACATTGCTTCATTTTACAGCTGTTAGGAAAAGGTTATAACTAATAAGTAATACGCAATTTAAATTTTGTCAGCTGTCATTTTCTTAGGTATGTTTACTTAATTCAGCTGTTAATTTCAGGTCATCATGGCTCGGTATGTGCCTTTTCTTGCTGTTGTAGCACTGGCTTCAACAATGTATGGTACGTTTAAAAATTAGTAGTTTAAAACTGATCAGCCACAGTTACTTTCACAATTGGTTGTCATCTAAAGTTATCGGTCAAACTTTTTTTCTCGTTTTAAGTTCATTCATTTAATAGTTCTGAATGCATTACCTTTTTTGTTGTCTAAGGTGCTGTCAACGGACAAATTGGTAAGTGTTTAGTTTGGTAAAAATCAAATCATGAAATACGACACTTAAGATGATTTAAATTTTTGGTTTACTTTTAATTTTCACTCGATTACCTTACAATTGCAAATATTTTGATTGGAAATGGCCATCCCGTAGAATTTCAACACACATGCAAAGTAGCCTGCACACGAAACGGAAGAGGATAGGAGAAAATCGGACAGGGGTGTGACAGGGAATTTTTACAAGGGCATTGCAGAGCCGAGTACGCTTTTATATAAAAAATATATTTATAACTGACCAAAGCTAGGGATTAGAAATGGTCAGGCAGCGTGCAAAGAAAGTGGTGTCCGATAGCCCGGGTCTAGTGGATTTTGCTATCGGGCCACTGAATTGTCCGACGGGCAAGTGAAATTTTTTTTTGAGGAATTCAAATAACAGAAGAACTGTGAAACAATTCTGCTAGTCAAAAAGTTTTTGGGGCTACTTGAAATGACTTCTGGGCTAGTAAATGTTAGCTTCAGCTTACCCGAATGGCAAGCTGTAAAAATGATTTTCTTTGCACCCTGTCGGGGGAGCGCTAAAGTATGCCTGACACTTTTTTCATTTCTGTCTTTAATACAATTTAATCGGTGGATCTGTTTCCTTTTTTTGCTTTAAAACATGTTTTATAGACTGAGGAAAAATTTCAGCCCTCATTATTTATTGCCAAATGCGCGTTTTAAGGGTATGCGCCGCGTGGCACGTAACACGAATGTTAGAACAGACAATTAACTCTGAGGTTTTTTCTTGGCCTCGTGTGTTTTTGATTCCCTTTACTAGGGTTAAAGCTCAGTGGAGATCTTAGGGATGCTCTTGAAGAACTCAAAATTACTTCAGAGTCAGAGCTGATTCTCTGTTGCATAATTTACTTTAATTTTTTGTCTTAATCATATAGTTCAAAACGTTTGTGGCACACTATCATATTTAATGCTATTTTGTGCCTTATAAACAATAAATTATTATTATTATTATTATTATTAATTATTAAACAAACTGGAAAAAGGTTTATCTCCCATTTCCTTAAAATTATGACATTAAAAACAATTTAGTACAATCCAACTAGTGTCTATTATCAATGCTGTGTTCTGATTGGTACTAGTAGCGAAAAGCGCGGGCGTTTAGGGGCCAAAAAAAGGATTGAAGTATAGCTATTACCTAGCTAAATTTTTTTTTATTCTCGATATTTTTGACCAACTAGTTGGATTTTACTTAAACAATTATTCCTGTCGCCCTCATGGCATCCGAGTCAATAGCCCATTCGGCCTTCGGCCTCATGGGCTATTGACTCCGAGCTCATTCGGGCTCGAGGAATAATTGTTAAATATATATACGTTTTGCCTTTGTAATTTAGAGGATCCTTGCAGGAACGGAATTGATTTGGGAATCATTGTGGATAGATCACAGAGTGTGGGGAAGAGCAACTTCACGTTCTTAAAGAAAGCCGTAAACAGCTTCCTGGACAACTTTAACATTACTTCAAAGGCAACTCACACCTCTCTAATCTTCTTTGCTGATAAGGCCGTTCAGTTGTTCAGTCTGCGTGACTCGGCATATCACAGCAATCAAGCTGTTAAAAACAGAATTGATTCTGTTTCTGGCAGCCTTTTTCCCGGTAACAGAGCGGACTTAGCGCTGATGAAAGCTCACGACGAACTGTTTCATCCAGGACAGGACAGGAAAAATCGGCCCAACGTGCTCGTGGTGTTCATCTATCGAAACACGGCTGCAGAATCAGCACCCTACAGTGAGACCGTTCCACCTCTTGAGGTAGCCGTCGCCATTGTTTACTATTAGATAAGTGGAATTAACCTCCTGGCTTGAAAAGTAAAGGGTCTAGGTAGGATTGGCCTTAAAAAATTTTACGAAGATAGATTAGAAAGTAACACTGGCCTGCCTAGAAATGATTTATCCTTATGGGCCGTGAAATGAAATCTGTAGAGAAAACCATTGTTCTGATCCAATAATATAGTACACGCATAGATGCGCGAAGGGCAAAGAAAATTGAAAAGGAGAAGATGTTCCATTTAAGGTTATATATTTATTTTTTTACATTTTTTTTGTTTTGTCGCCAAGGATATAGGTACCCATATTATTGCTGTTGGTGTTGGAAACCAGATTGATATCAAAGAACTAGAGAAAATTCGTGGTGAACGTGGCTCCGCAATACAGTTTTCGGGTTTTGAGTCTCTCCTGGCAAAACCAAATGACATAGTAGCTGAAATTTGTGGTGAGTTCTTTAGGGACATTTTCTTTAAAAATATACTCTCAATAAGGAGTAGCAATCATTAAGTGTCCGTTTATAAATCATGTCAATAAAAAGCGACTAAATTTAAGGACGTTGGGAAGAAACATGATTAAATGACCGATCTCCACAAGCGCCTCTCTTTGTGATCTCAAAATGTAGTCGCGAATTTATTATTACAAATTTTAAAGAACATTATTATTGCTTGATTTGAGTAGTTAATTGCTCTGAACCTACCTGGATCCAAATAAAACTATATTTCAGTTTTAATTTATAACTGTACATGTAGCTGCTGTTTCAGATTTTGTACATGACAAAATGTACTTACCAGGGAGATTTAGAGAGAGTTAGTTATCAGTGCCCACACTCCCTTCCGTTATTCTATCGAAAGAAACCCCTCTCTTTAAAATACTTTTTAAAGTATTTTGAAAAGTATGCGAAGATTTATATTCCAGGTGCGGTGTAGGAAAACACAAGCACATCGGAAATTTAAAGCAGAATGCCCAGCAAAGGTTTTGAAATGCGTTTTAACACACACAAAAAAAGTCTGGAGTAATGAAGTAACTAGCAATCTGCGATATGAAAGTTTGTCGTCATTTAATGCGATGGAAGTAGTTTTGTAAATCTCCTTGCATGCAATGGTTTTGAAGTTTTATCACTTCAAATAAAAAGTTTGTAAGGAGCTCTGCTTTTTGACTTGGCTAAATATTTGACCACATACACAATCCTACTAGCCTTTTAGAATTTGGAGCAGAGTATGGCGTCCGAACGTTTTTATAATTTTATTGTTTTTTTTTTCTTTTAGTTATAAATGGTGGGTACACCCATTGGTCAGAATGGTCAGAATGCAGCGCAAGCTGTGGTGATGGAACCCGGATGCGTTTCAGAAACTGCACAAACCCCAAGCCAATGAGAGGAGGCTCAAACTGCGACAATATTGGACCAGCAAAAGAATTTGAAGCCTGCGATCTTCCCACTTGTGTTGATTGTAAGTATCTAAGTACTTGCCACCCATTTGTGTCGTTGGTTAGCTATTTTGATAAGCACTGGCAAGAAGGGGCCCTATAGGTGAAAGGTTCCCTTAATTTTCGCTTAACTTTCGTCAGTAACAATTTGGCGGCAAAACTTTGCTTAAAGTTGTAAGTAGAACATTTACGCATCTTAAAGTGGAGCTCAATTCAGGAAAAGGTCAGGCTGGTAATAGAGGCAAGTCAGAGTCACCTATTGATGGCAATGCTAACCGAAAAAGAAACGCATTGGCTCTTGAAATTCTTTAATTGGATTTTTGGTTTGGTACATTTGTTGAGCTCTTTTTTGAGCTACATACCTTTTCTTTTCTCCTTTTCTTTTCTTTACTTTTAAAAATAATCCATTTTTCATTCAGTACCCTTAACTCACATGGTATACCCTATAGTGCCAGGAAGCCTGTAGTGTAAAAGCCTCAGGCTTCTTTATAGACCTCCTTGTCATTACCACTTTAAACATTTAATTTTGCAAAAGAATAGTGTCTATTATCTTTTATGTATTATAAATATCTTGTATATTGCTGTTAAATTCTTGTGTGGTTGTGTGGTTAATGGCAAAATAAATAAATGAATGAATATTTGGAATATCCAAAAAACAACCTTATTCCGTTGGGACAGATTTGTTCTTTTTATTATGCTCTGTTTTATTTATTCATCGACCATAATTTTGACTAGATAACCCGATAAAAGTTAAAATATCATGCATATCTTATTTTCCTACAACTTGTTACCCTGGATCTTTCCTTTTCATTTAAGCAATTGATGGTGGGTATAGTCGATGGACCTCTTGGACCCAGTGTAGCGATAATTGTGGTGGAGGAATGCGCGTTAGATTCCGATCCTGCACTAACCCATCACCGTTCGGAAACGGCAAAAAATGTGATTATATCGGCGAACCTCAAGAGACAATTGCATGTAACATAAAGAAATGCGGTAAATATACAATTACTACAAAAGGTTATTGCTAGGTGTGGCTTGTTAGTTATTTTTACAGACCTTGAAAAATAAGGACTAATTATTCACTGTAAATTCCTAAGTGCATTTATAAGTTTCCAATACAAAGTTACCAATCATTCCACAAGAATGATTTAGACTTACATTAATGGCAAATGGCAAACGCCATTCTGGTTGCCCTAGACTGACAAACTGCCCGAGCTCAAACAACAACTTCAGCAACTGTAGCTAATTTACAAAACTTTGAATGAAAGGACAGACGAATGAAAAAAATAAATATATCAATGAATGAACGAACGAACGAACGAACGAACGAAAGAGAACAACGAATTGAACAAATGGATGGTGGATGTAAGGAAGGATGAATTCATGGGTGAATGAATGGAAAAATGAATGAAATGGAGAACACAATATATGGTATTAGTTAAAGAGAACACAGAGGTGACTGTTATAGGCGAAGCTTTGAATGTCAAGGGAAGTCAGCGTACATGCAACGTCATTTTTTTATCTATTTTTCTATTAGTGTCATCACCGTGTTCCAAGGGTATTGACCTGGGCATCTTGATCGACCGATCGAACAGCATCTTAAAGAGCAACGTCCAGCGCCTTCTCAAAGTTTTCATGCCTTCATTTCTCCAGAAATTCAAAATCTCCAAAAAGAAGACTCACATTGGTGTTATAATGTACGATAAGAGTGCGAATGTTCTTGCACCTTTTAATGGGCCCAAGTCCAACAATAAGGAGAAGGCGAAGGCCTTCATCAGAAATCTTGATCCATCAACTGCCAGCCACACACGTACTGATAAAGGGCTGGTGTCCGCATATGATCAGTTATTTAATAGGAAAAAAGGTGATCGAAGTAAGAAGCGAAACGTCCTTATAACATTTACAGATGGTCGGGCTTGGCCAAGGAGTCGCATTCGACCGTTCTCGAAAACGGTGCCTCCGCTTAAGGTATGTCTCCTGTTTAACCAGACTCCATGTTAAGCTGGTGTTTATCAAACTGAATAGTTGATAATAGTTACGTTTTCCAAGCATGCAAGCCTGTCTCCTTTCGATGTCCTTTAAAAATAATGTAAATGCCGTTGGATGTTATCTTTTGCGAACAATAGTTTGTCGAACTGGAAATTATGGGTAGCAGCGATTATATATTTTGTTGCTCGCATTGACATGTTCTAATCATAATTTGATTTATTCTTCAGTAGAGCGGACCCGACAAAATTATTAGAGGTTTCCGGTTACGAAATGCTACTGCTTTCGACTTTTCATCACAAAGAAAAAAACGTGGACACATTTCTGTTTGAAGACAGGGAAACACATCAGTGGAGAATATAAATCACTATTGTGAAAGGAATTGGCAAATCAGTAGAAATGATATAAAGAGCTAATTGCAGCAGCAATACCGGAATATAAGCAACAATCAAGATTCAAAGAAAGATTAGCCTGTTCCAGGCTCAAAGGCTCTGCACTAGTAATGTTTAAGGGTCACGAAAACTAAAGCGAAAACGGTTGCCCCCGGTTGCTTGGATTGTTTTCTCGATCCCTTAACTATCTGTGGGCCTGGCACAGGCTAAGAAAGATTGATAATCTCGATCCTAAGGTACCATCGAATTACCTCCCTTTCTTGTCTAATCAATAGATAAGGAAGAAGTGCCATATGGTTGCTGTTGGCTATGGTGTTCCTAGCAAGATAAATATGACACAACTTCAAGAGATTGGGGGAGATCACGTGGTCAAAATAAGCAATTCACTAAAAATAAAAAGCTATGTGAACAAGATAAAAAATGCGGTCTGCAGTAAGTGATGTTATATATATATAAAATTTTAGCTCTCTCGTAGCCATAAGGCCAGTACATGCAGTCTCTTCATCGTAGCATGAAGAGTAGTAACTTCGACTGCATTTTTTGCGGTTATAACAGGCTATAAGGAAGATTATCAACTGCTAAGCAGTAAGTGTCTATGGAAGAAATCATATAAAATAATAAACGCTTTCCAAATAAGTGTTTAGTTGACTTCGACAAAAGCCAAAAATTCTTCATCCTTGTGTGTTTTCTGACTTGGTCAAGGACGCAGTTTTACCACACGTCCCTATAATACAAAATACAATCCAAATAGATCTCAAAACATAAGTAGCCTATTCAAAAGTATTTAAAATGCGGTCAGTACTTAAGGTCTTAAAACATATTGCAAATAGACTATTTGAACACTGTTTGTAATTTTGTGGGTGGATGTGTCTCAAAATACATTTTAGATACAACTCAAAACAGTGTTAAACTACCCTATTTAAAAGTATTTAAATACGGTCAGCATTTAGGCTCTTAAAACATATTTCAAATAGTCTATTTGAACTATGTTTGTAACTTTGTGAGTGGATGTTTCGGTCAGGGGTCAGCGGACAAGATGGCTGCTTATTTCTTTGCTCTTGAGGAAATTGTAGTGAATTTGAGTCTAGTGTTCTGTAGCGTGTGATATATTATATCTGTTTAATATTGTGAGTGTCTACCAGTATGCCGGCTATTAATTGCGACCAATTTACCAAAATTTTAGACGGCAAACTCATTCCACTTAACTCGACAATCTCGGAGTTAAAAAAAATCAGTTAATGAGGCGATGAGTTTTCTCGAAGTTGTGAATGCGAAGTACGATGAATTGCTAGAGATGATGAAGAGCTCAAAGGATGAAAGAAAGGCTTTGGAAGATGAGAATAAGATTTTGCAAGATGAGAATAAGATCCTGAAGGCAACAATTCGCAGCATTGAAAGTTCACAAGAATCAGTTACGACAGCGAACAATGATCTGGAGCAGTACACTCGCAGAGAGTGCGTGGAAATCCGAGGAATCCCTGTTGCTGCTACTCCATCGGAAGAGCAAACTAATAATATTGTGAAGGATGTCGGTAAACTATTAGGAGTGGATATTACTGAAAATGACATTTCAGTAAGCCATCGAATGCCTCAAAGTCAAAAACACAAAGGCAAGCCTGGACCGCCAGCTATCATAGTTAAATTTGCGAGGCGTGATGTCAAAGATAATTTCTACCGTGCTAGGAAGCAGCTCAAGGACTTAACAACGCGAGATCTTGGATATTCCGAGAAAAACAAGATCTATCTTGTAGAGAGCCTGACAGAAAGTTTAAAAAGAAAATGAAACAGCTCTTTATCAAAGATTACTAGACATCTGTACGTTGTATGGGTAACTTTAAAATGGAAATAATACTGTTTTGCAATGTATGAATTTTACTCTCTTTATATACTGGTAGTTTACTTAACTATTTGTGTGTGTTTCTCTGTTTTCTTTGTTCTTGTGTCCCTGACCTAAACATTTAAACATCTTTTCTTTTAACTGGCTGCCTGACATTTTTAACTCTTAGGTTATTTCGGGCAGCCAGCGCCCCTATCATTGTCTGTACTATTGTTATAAATTTTTATTTCTTGTATATTTGGGGTGAAATAAATAAAGTGTTGTTGTTGTTGTTGTTGTTGTTGTTGTTGCGTCTCAAAATGCATTTTAGGTCCAACTCAAAACAGTGTTAAAGTACCCTATTTAAAAGTATTTAAAATACAGTCAGCATTTAAGCACTTTAAACATATTTCAAATAGTCTATTTCAACTCTGTTTGTAACAGTGTTAGTGGTTCTATGCCCAAAACACATTTTAAATACCCTATTTTCATCATATTTATCAAGCAAAATACATTGTAAATTGATGAGAGAGGTTTTCCTTTTCATGAACTGCAAATTAACTACACTTGAGATATATTTCAAACAGGGGCGAAAATTTAAATGTTTTTGTCAAATAGGAATAAAATACAGGAAATAGTGTTCAAATACTGAAAATACATTTTAAGTACTTTAAAATCAGTTTCAAAATACATATGGTTTGGCAAGGGCTAACTCCTGTCGTACTCTACAAAATATCTACTGAGAACTGAATATAACAAAACTTAAAGTGCTACTACGATCAAAATTTAATGTCAAGTTTGTTACAAAAACGCTTTCTTTTCAGTTTATCAGAAGTGGCTGTACCTGTTTCGGTCATTGAAGTGAACTTTGGCGCCCTCTAAGTGAAAATATTGAGCTTGAAAATGTAGGTTTTTCGCGTCCGCCATTACAAATTTATGTTCCAGTGACAAAGCTATTGTTCTCTGATTGTGACGTCATTTTCTGAACGCGCCAAGAAAACAAACCTGAACCTGGAGAAAACAGCGAGCGATTCCAGTCAAAGCTTCACTCGTCTTCGCCCGATTCTGGAATTGTGAAGGAGGAAATCATAGATTACGATGACTCTGTACAACCAGCACCGACTGAATATGAGAAAGTCAAATACTAAGGGCAGCTAGCCTCAGAGAAGGAAAAAAACACACTTCACCAAGTCGTATTTTATGCAGTTTGTGCCGACGGAGATTCGGACTACTGGTAGGTGTATTTGTATAGGTACTAGCTATAATAATAATACACAGGCAAGACGATCGAGAGTCCGCACCAATTTCACCTGCCTTCTAGCCACTCTCGAGTGCTCATTTATCCAAGTGTAGATAAATTTTTGCTTTATAGCTCTTCAGGCTCAGCGAATCAGAGTGGGTACAGTTTTCTGTTCAGCTAAGTTTCGGTTCTAAAGCAGCCAGCTCGTTGTCATATGCATGTGTTTTTTTTTTACCATCTTAAACGGACTGCTGTCCTTTATTATTGAAAATTTATTTGTTACTTTACTGTTACGTATCTGAGCTGAGGATTTTAGATCTAATGTTAAGTTCTCTTTGTCAGAAAAGTTAATTTACTCATTTTCAATACAAATAGATAAATAAGGGGATCGCTCGCTCTTGATTTGGTATATCAATTTAATAATTTTCAGTGCTGACATTAAAGACTGTCACATTCTTTGTAGCTCATGTTTTTTTGAAAAGGCTGTGTCTGCCTATGCCTTCCATATCGATTGACTGCAGATCATTATTGCAAGTTATAAATTGCAACGCTAATAAAAATTCAGAGATTTCACCTCATCCAACTATTGTCAATGATATCCCCTTGTATTCCCATAACTTTTATAGATAACTTTATGAAATTGTTGTATGTGACGTTTTTTTTAAATTTATTTATTATTCAAACCCAGGTGTGCATTTTTTGGATGCTCTACTGAGACCAGCTTTGAAGCTTTGGCTAGACAAGAAAATATATACAGTGGAAAGGTTAATACAGACATGTTATGATGTCTATATTATCTGGGTGTCCATATTAAGTTAGCTCTCTGGAAAAAAGTGACAGACACATGATTTATTTTATATATAGCATAAAGGAACAAGGAGGAAGAAGGGTAGGAACAATGACTGTAGCAAAAAGCCAAGGACGTGAAACTTGTTGAGCAGGAGCCAGAAAATTTATCAAAGGACTACAAACAGGGGAAGAAAGAAAGGTGTATCAAAGTCAAATGTGTCATGCTATTTGGCTGCAGATGTTTTGGTAATAAAATCTTATTAACCCGTGAACTTGGTACAATGTGTACAATTGGCACATCATTGTGACAAGAAAAATAGAAAGTGCCTGGGGAACCAGTGTCTCTAAAGCTGGATTAAGAATATATAGGAATTTTTGACTTGAAACACAGAAAAGTGGTTGTTGTCCACATTAACTACTGTGCATACTAAGCCGGTTAATTTTAAAGAAAAAATGTATGCTTTTCCTCAGGACAAACAAAACTGCCTGTTATATATGGGTGTCCAATTAAGTGGGTAGCTGTAGATCATAGAGTACTGGGTTATCACTGCATTAATAAATTATTATTATTTTGCAACTAACTTTATGTATTGAAAAACTAAATGGTTCAGTACATCACTAGGTTGCACGATTCTGCTGATAACACAGTGTGCCATAAATTCACTGCCTCTAGGAAGAAGTGTTACACAGGGGAAATTATGTTCATCATGGAGGCCCATCCTTGATTGTGCTCTGTGGGTTTTTCTTGCTGGGTTTTTCCATTGTAAAATATTATTAGAAACTAGCATTTTTAAGAGTTAAAACCCCTAAGAGAGCCTGGGAAGCAGTTTTTAACGTGCGCAGGCTGGTGACCACCTACATTGAGTTGGGGGAGAGCAAATTTGGCTGTTCTCTCTTTGTGGCTGTTTAGAACTGTCAGATTACCGAACCTTTCTTGAGTCATTGTTGAGCAGAGTCATGTTCATAAATTTCAAGCCGCTGAAAAGTACCTTTCTCCTGCTGAGCGTGATTGCATATGCTGAGTCCACCACTAGAAGTTTGCAGATCATGATATTACACTGTAGGTTCCTGTAATGCCTTCATTTTGTCTAGCATGTCATTGAAATGTGCCAGAGACCACATCATTAGCTGATATAATTCGTTTTAAGAAACCGTAGTTCATGGAGTAGTCTTCAGATTTAATCAAGAACCTTCATCAAAAAAGACTATTCCGCATTATTGCAAATGCTACATAGCTTTGCTGGTTTGAAAATGCAGAAATCTAGGACGATTGACTTTTTAAAGGCTTACCACGCATCACACTGATGGTATCAAAACGGACCAATAATAAATTTAGATGCTGGAAGATTCTTATTCCAACAAAGATACTATTCATATGAAAATGTATATTACAATGGAACCTCTATAACTAAGTCCTCGGTCTAACAAACTATTTTTTTTACTCCAGTAAAAGTAAAATATAAGGCAATATGAAAAAGAACCTCGATAAAAGTTAACAAACCTCGTTATAATAAACATATTTTGCCAGTCCCTTGGCCCTTCGTTATATCAAGGTTCCACTGTACTTAATTTTATTTATTTATTTTTCAGAAAGTGGGGAAGCCCCTTTGCCCTGCGTGGACCCTGCTCTAGCTTGGCTCAGGTTAGATAATACCCCCAAAGTAGACTATGCTAAATCAGGCAACAAAGAATAATAAAATTGCAGCCTTTAAACAGTATTACAGCCCTTGGCTTGTTTATTGTAATCACTGGTATGACTAAAAAATAATGGATTTGTATATTGCACACGGTACGTAAGACCTAAACTTGTCCTCCAGGTTCTTAGTTGGGGCCTCACATTTATCTTGTGATCGACAAGTGTGCAGATCAATTGTTACAGTAGGGTGGACAGTGCCTTTGTATGTGGTAAGGGGCCATGAAGCTTCCTCATTTATAGGAATAACATTAGTCTATCCCATATTAAAAGATACACCAAGGTTTTTTGATGTAGCAAGGCTGTGCTCTAAGAAAAATTGAAAGGAGCCCAGTGCTCCGGACCCGTGAAATCCTGGGTGCACAGCACATGATTTCTATGAAAAAATTTCCTAGTTGCCCCGGAACAATAGTTAAGCACCACGGGCCAACTGGGTGCTGGTAGAGCACAACCTCGAGTAGTGAAACATAAAGCAGCAGTGATGAGCAGGGGCCATGAAACTATCTCATACATGTACATAACCCTCAGTTGCAGTAAATATTTCAGTGAACAAGCCTTGGTGATTATTCATTTTTAACTTGCAATCTGTCAGTCACATCACTTCAGTGATTCAGTGCATGAGTGCCCCTGTGTTGGAGTTTACATCTCAAATTATGATATACTATAATAATAATTATTATTATTATCATAAGTATTCAATGCGAGATTGCAAAACTTTTCGTTATTCACTCAAAAGAAAAACAATACACAACATTCAAGATAGGATCACAATTTTATTTTAAAGACCACATCAGTAAATGGTAATAATTCTTGCTGTATTTTACAAAATTGCAAAAACAGTTTTTGCAATAAACTTGTGTGGGCTCTCTTGCTTTAGCTTGTGGTTTGAACTGACAATGTGTCTGTGCAGTTTAAATCAGGCTCTGAGTTTTGGGAATACTAAAATTGAAAAAAGCATACCTTTAATTTGTTTAGTGAGGGTTATGGCGACCCACATGTTGGAAATACTAAGGAATTTACTGTATATTAAAATATCTTACCATTCAGATTGCACCCATGATCCTGATAGATTTTAATACTTTATAATAAAAATTTACAAATAGAGTTTTAAAGCTTTTTATAAAAGCTCAAAGTAATGTTAATAGTGGTAACAGAAAAAATAGTGCACTACAAGAGCAAGGTGTGAGCGATAATAGTGTTTACAAAACTAAAGGGCTCTCTGTGATCTGTTGCCTTAGGGCAAATCTTTTTGAAAGTTTCCTAAAAGTTTCGTTGTCGTCGCGTTCCAGTCGAAGAAAGGTCTAAGAAAAAATTTATCTTCGATGACTTCGCCAGTAATAAAAGCAAAAATCACCACCGGCGATATAAATAAACTTAGCGGTGGGGACATTCACTGCAAGTTTTGCGAACTGTAAGCTTACCTCCATGCGCTCCCTCTTTATACGAAGATTTCTTTCCGGATTCAAGATCTGTCGATTGATCTTTCTTCCATATGCTAGCAAACGATCCAAGTTTAATTTTCCGCCACTGGTTTGCGTTCAAAGCCCCGTAAATGCTATTGCAGCACTCTTCGAAGTTATCAAACCGAGAAAACAGCGAAACTGTCAGCTGGAAACAAACCTATTCCTCGAATCTTACATTCAGTCGGTCAGACTCGCGTGCAACTCAATTCTATCGATTGAAGCGGTTGCTGCACACATACGGAGCCTAATGTAGTAAGATCGAAAGAGTCTTCCTAAACAAGAACGCATCGAAGTGGGAGAAAAGGGAACATTGTTGAGCAGGGTTCTTGGAAGAAAATTGTCATGCTGTGTGTACTGCGTTAAGTAAATGACGTCACAAAGCAATTGCCTTGTGTTCTTGGTAACCAGGCCACAGGAACATAGCGTTTTAATGGCGGACGAAAATTAATGGTTTTTGAGCGCCAAAAAATACCACTTTCCTTAATCGTATGAAGCTATAACTTGCACACCATGTACTT
>CALNXK010000001.1:4862500-4877500 GCA_942486035.1 Porites lobata | reverse complement strand
ACCCAGTGGTTCTCCTGAATATCTAGTTTCGTACGCGTGATCACATGTATGATAACAGTAAACACTGATAGTATTAAATGGTCTTTGATTCAAAGCTTTAGCCTCTGAAACTTTTTGAAAGCAAAATGTCTGTCCATTCTGTCTAAAGCCAGAATGGATTAGAAGGTCGTTAACCATATATAGCTGATTCAATAAAGGTTGAATTGGGCATTGGGAATTGCATATTGGGAAGCCATTGTATGGTGGTCACTCAAGTAAATCATTGCATAGTTCAATATGCGCAAAAGCCCAAGGCAATTTCCAATGACCAATTGCCTAAACAACCTTTGATTTAGCTAGTGTATACACCTATTTCAATGAAGATTGTATTGGAAATCGTGCTTTGGTCTTTGAAAGCCATAGTTTTGTGGTCACTCAAGCAAAGCATTGCATTGTATTCTGCGTTTCAATGACCACATGCTAAACGAACCTTATTGAAATAGGTGTATCTAGCCGCCATTTCTTTCCCCAGAAGTGTTTGGTAAGCAGATGAATTTTGTGTATTAATTAACAATTATCTTATATATTTTTTTCACTCGCTGCAATAAGGACCGAAAAAATGCAAAAATGATAGCATTTGGTATAGGTCCATCTATTCGTGAGCAGGACCTCAATGAGATAGCTGGAGAGAAGAATTGGTTCTACGTGGACGATTTTGCTTACATGAAGGAACGAATTCCAGATTTACTGAAGACCGCATGCACTGAGACTACACTGTAAGATGCAATAAGTATACTCTCAACGAATGGGGAAAGAACTTGTAAGTATGTAAAGTAGAAGTAAGTGTGAACTGAGTTAAATGCAATAGATAGCGTTTTAAGTATCTAATATTAGTAAAGGCTGTTCAAATTAAAAGGGTAGCTTTGAAGATCAAGGCTACCGTGAGACTCCAAAAAAAAAACGTGAACACCAGAAATATCTCTCGTGAGTTGCAAGGAAAAATGCAACCAGGAATGGAAAAAAACTGAACCACAAAAAGCAACACAAATCCATTACAAGTGTGTGGTTCTTTAGCTTGCGTGCATGTCCTGACCCTTGCTGTCAGTGATCACGACACAAATTATCATACAGTCCACACACCGGTTCACTGTAATCTTTGTTTAAAAGTAATGATAAGGCACTGATGACAAAGAGTGAGGCATATGTTTAAAGAAGAGTCTTAACTCATCCTTGGTGGATTAGTCTTGAGGAAAGTGTCTTTTTGCAGTGGACTGGATAAGCGTAATAAGTGCGACAATAATTAAATTCACCTTCCTTTAAAGAAATCTGTATTTTTGAAGAAGACCAGGACGATATCGCAAAAAAACGTAAGCAAACAACCCGTCACGTTTGTCTCACTAAATTTTTTTGCCGTTCTGACTCTCCTTTCCGCCTTACTATTACGTACATCTACATCAACGTGTGCAATCCCTCTAGGGTCGATTCTTGAGTCCGCTGTTGTTTATTTTATATGTAAATGATCTTACCTTACGTCAGCTCTACTCAAGGCCCATACAAAGTATGCGAAATATATCCTTACCGTCCGCTGCCGAAGATACTGGCACCTTATAATCACGAGTTGAAATGAATTCTGCTCTAAAAAAATCCAGAAATGGCTAAAGGTGGATAAGCTGACCCAAAGACCAAATACAAATTGAAACCAATACATGCCGATAGGGAGTCGCCCCAAACTTCAACTAATATCAGATAATTTCTCGGTTAAGGTTAATAAGTAAACATACCCATAGATAGGGTGGCTGTTTATAAATCCCTTGGAGTCTTTTTGATGAGTAGTTCTAATGGAAAGCACATACTGAGCAGATTTAAAAGAGACATCGGCGTATAAGTGAGTTTCATATTACTGTTACGCGTTAGTAAACTGTAATCTCCGAGACCTGCTTATACGATCTACATGTATTTACATGGTTAACCTTCTTGTAACAACTATTATAGTATAGCATTCAAATATTTTGAAATAATTCTACTTTTCTTTTTGCAGTTGTTTAGGCGGACAGAAATAGAGGGACGCTGACAAATAGAAGACCAAAAACCACACTTTAGAAAACTTTAGAAAACTGGATTGCTTTTATATCCTTAAATAGATAGCTAAACAATAAACTCAATGGTGAAAAACAAGTGTCATTCTTTTTCCTGTTTTGATCTACATGTAAGTTCTCTACATCTTGAACTATAATGTTTTTTTTTTTCAGTCCTTGACAAAAGCGACAGGGAAAAAAAAATTACCCCCCCCCCCCCCCGGGGTTTCAACCCACTTAAGGGAATCCAAGATAGTCTTGGATTCTGGATTCCACGCTTTGAATTTCGGATTCCAGGTACTGTATTCCAGATTCTTGGTCAGTGGAACTTGGATTTCAATCGTAAGTGGGATTCCGGATTTCTATGCACAGGATCCCTGATTTTCCACTTCTCAATTTCCGGATTTCGGATTCCACAAGCAAAATTTCTCGGATTCCGAAATCTGGATTCCCAGCCTTACATTGAACACGGAAGTCAAAGCTATGACCTTTACGTTATTCAAGTCCAGAGGCTCAACTGATCAAGGTTGAGGTTCTAAAACGGCTATAAAACGAACTCCGTTCTCTGAGTTAGGTCTGTATCACTGACTGAAGCAATAACATTTATTCACCTCAGTGTCGGTGGCTAGTGGTGAAAAAAATTTGCCGAGCCGCGAAGCATACTATTCTAATCGTGAGATAATTGAGCACATACTAATACTAATACTATACTTATCATGAGATAATTTAGCACTAAAATGGAGATTTTTAACTCATTTACTCCTGCCAATGATTACTATTTTGGCGCGCAAGGACCTAACGGCCGTCGTGTTTTCTTGCTGACAAATAAAACTTTTGAAGGCATTTGTGTAGCTTGAAGAAAAAGATCGAAGAAAAAGATTAGTGCATTATTTAGGCCTTAAGTCTGGCAGAGATGCGTCTCTGGATACCGTCGGACGTACAAGAGGGGGTGGATGCCAGTCCCCCTAAGGTTTTTCTTAGTTTTTTCCTAGAGGATAAAACATCAGCACCTGACGTTTTTAGTAGCTGTTTGTTCATCCCTCACACACATTTTGAGATAAGTTCATTGATGGTCAGTTGCAGGAGCCTATCAAATGGAGCCTCCATCTCCCATACAAGCCCTTGGAGTCAACCCTTTCCCGAGTAGATTTATAATTAGAACGGTTCCCAGGGGAGACTTCGCGCGCCGACGGTGGGAAGAGCCAATCACAACGACTAAATGACACTGCTATTGTACTTCATGAAACAGCAGGAAATCCGGTGCTGACAGGCCAAACAAAATCATAAGCTATAGTGAAACGTGACTTTAGCGTTTTCATCCCTCAGAGATTTTCTTTCTTTTCTTTCTAGCGGGTAGATTATACTGTGGAGAGTTTTAAACTCTGACTATGTTAATCTTAATTTTGGTTGCTTGTCTCACATTTAGCTGGTCTGTTACATGCGTAAGGATTAACTACTACCTGCAGTCTGTAGTTCTGACAGGATTCGTTTTCTTTAGCCAATTTTTTTCAGCGTTAAGGTTCTTATTTCAGCTAAATGACTTAATATTAATCAAATTTCTAGTTTTTCAAGTTTTTATCCGAAATGCGTTTGTCTGAATAAATACTGTGGTTGTTTTCTCCGTCAGTTAGTGTGATGATTCCTTGCTATGTTTTGTAACGCCGAGCCCAGCCATTGTTTTCTCGCAAAAAAGTGATCTACAGATGCGAATTCGAAGGAAAGAATTGGCCTAAACTTCTACATTAATTGCTGAGAATTCTCCTGTTGGTCAGTCATAATTCTTTGGGCGCAGATACAATCCATTTTGTTTTTCTCGAGATAAGAGGGTCTTTGGACTGGAGCGCGATGTCATAAATTCCACCGTTAGCAAATTACTTTTGAGTTAGCTTCACGGTCGAGCAACTGTTGTCTTCAGTTCAACTTTTCAAGTGCCACTTTTATCAGGTAACTCTCATGGTGATACAAGTCAGTTGTAAAGGAAGACTGCAATTTTTCTGAAGCATTCCTCCTTAGTTGCTACTTAGGTCGTCGCTTTTGCACACGGTGCTTAACTGGCGATATCCACTCCACGGCCATGACAAAAATAAATGATCCTGGCACTTTTTCGGCGCTGATCATCGAGAAGTTTCAAATCGTCCACAGAACGCTTAATCGTCGACTCTTTTCAAGGTGCATGCTTAAATGTGGGATGTATGACGGCAAAAAAACAAAAACAAACACTCGCAAAGAACCTTTCCGTGATCCTCAGTTCGCTGCCTTTGTCCCATCGCTTCATGCTCAGTCTCAGTTGAGTAATTCATTAACTTTTATTTCATCCCAGATCTCAGCGGCTGTAAAACGATAAAAATGGACGTATAGTAAAAAAGGAAAACGGTCGAAGGACGGGTTTCTGAGTTCGACTTCATCCAACTTGATTTTTTTCACGGTGACATACAAGACTCACGGAAATATGACACTTTTCGCGGGAAACAAGCCGTTCTATTTATAAATCTACTCGGGAAAGGGTTGACTCAAGAAATTAATGGAGATGGAGGCTCCATTTGATGGGCTCCTGTCAGTTGCTATGCTCACGAGATATGATGTCACAAGAAGCGGGTGGTCAAGCCATTTTTTGGTGAAAGTACATATTTTTCAACATCTTTCCACAATAAGAACAAATCTGAAGGCTAAAATCATGCAAATTGCTTATTTAAGAGCTGTTTTTCATGTAAAGCACTAATTCTTGGTAAAATCCAAGATGGCAGGCAAGATGGCGACCCTGTTGGTGACGTCACAGGCCTCCAGCAGAGTCACCACCCATAAAATATACCTCGTCTTGTTAAGAAGATCAAAGGCTTTTTACTAAAGGCAAAAACGTTTCGAAATACTGCAACGTATCAAAAACTCCGGGGAGGGGTTCCATTCACCCCCCCCCCCCACCTTGTACCACGGTGGGTGTATGAATTTGCGTGAACGTCCGATGGTTAATTATTTCCGTGACGTAAGCGGTACGGGCAATAGTATTCTTTCAATGCTTTCTCTCAGCTTTTTGCACGTACACTTGCCATTTCAAAACGAGTAGGGTGACCCCCATTTTAAATTTCAATTGTACCGATCGAGGCATAGCGAGTCTACATTAGAGAGTACAACAAAAGCAAAGTTATTTAAGGGGCATTTTTGTGGTACGTAGGTGGATAAACAACAAAATGGTTATCAATTTTGGTACAGTTGTGAAAGTACGTGCGCGTAATACTTACCATTGTTTAGCTCTTGTTTGAGAGTAGAGCTCAACCTTCGCTCTGTAAATACCCATGAAAATGAATAAGACCGATTTATTTATTAACAAATATTAGTAATTTAAAATCAGTTTTAACTTTGAAAGATTACAATGGGTTTTCCTCTTATGAAAACTGACAACGAATCACACAAAAATTTTGCTTTTTAAACTCGCAGTAGGAGCGCAGCTGGTCGAGGCGGGTCGCCATAATTAAAAACTATGCGAAAATTAATATTATATAACTCTGAATATTACAATATATATTGTACACAGTACAAGTAGAAATAAATTCAAGACTTGACAGTTTCATCCTAGTAAAAGAAACATTATTGCCTTAGTTTACACGGTTTGAACTTATTTGGTCCGAAAACTTGTAACGACAGTTAAGAAAAGACGACGTAACAATAAAAAACAGTTTCTCGGGAAAAAAATCCAAACCGCGGCATTGGGCAACTCATCGCTGACCTAGCCAAGATTAGCTTGCATGTAGCTGCAGTCTTGAGTCCGACAATTTTATACATTGTATCAAATTATCGGACTGAAGACTGACGCTTGCGCGTTCACAGCTACTCACATGGATGCGATATTCAGCTATATTGATTGTTTACGAAACAATTTCTTAATTACTGTTTATCATTTTCGCATGGACGACAACCATAAAGCCTGTATGAGTTACGAACTAATAAAAAACGGACCCGTGTGAACCTACGTTCTTCAGTGTTCTGTACTATGTATGATGCTGGCCAACACAAGTAAAAAGTAAGTAAATCAAATAGATAAACATCATAGTCTTTTCTCATTCATTCATAGATACTTATTACAATTTTTCAACAGCCACTTCCTCCACAGGAGTTAATATATGTAAAAAGCTTATTTCTGTTTTGATGTTTGTTGTGTTAAGTGTTTGTCTTGAGTTTTATAGTATCATGGCAACACCGGTAGAGAGTAGGGCTAAAACACTCAATTTAATGCAAGTAATGGTTTAACTCGCAAAAAATGCAAAGAAAATTATTTACCAGCGGAAGTATAGTTTGTTTGATAATTAATAATCTCTCCTAACTGTTTAAGAAAAGAGCAGATGACATAAAAAGGTAAGCGATAATTTGCTAAGAGTTTTTCATAAACTTTATTTGCCCCATGGTAAATTTACCCTCAAATGCATGTGAAATTCGCCGGCGGCATAGTGAAAGTTAAGAGCACCAGAAAGTCAGGAGAAAATGTACTTAAGCGGCCAAAACCAAAGTAACAATGACTGATATCACTCAATGGAGTAGATGAATAACAGATTGAAGTTCTATTTCACTGATACAGCTTTATATGAAGTAGAAGATAGTCGACGCGGCAGAAGACCAATGAATAGCTACCGAAAACAAGAAAAACTCATACATTAAATAAAACAACGTGTGTAGTTTTCAGAAGACAAAAAATGTAATCCAAATGATGTTCCAAAGAAAAGGGGAACAAATAATAGTAACACTAGATCCTGAGACTAGTAATTGATCGTTTCATTAGTAATCAGAATGGAGGGAAAAGATACATTAAACCCGGTCCATGGACCCGTTTCGCGAAACTCCCAACTATTAACGGGCCTGGAAAGCCGGAGTGCTGTATTATCGAAGCCTCAAAAGTTTAAAAGATAATATATGATAAACCTGTCAGTTAACAAAACAAAGTGGACTGGTTTGTTAGCTAGCTTGTATTGAATCCATTTAGATTTTGATTTATATTTTGATTTCTGGAGTACGTTTCTTAAAGAATAAGAACAGATTCTTTCTCTGATGGTAACATGCAGCGAGGCCAAAAGATCCTGCTAGAGAAGCCAAAATAATCTTAATTACCTTGTTTATTTCAAACTCATTTAAGAAAACACGGACCCCACTTTCTAATGTTAAGTCATCATCATCATCATCATTATCGTTATCAACATCAGTTTTTTAGAAAGAGCTGCAAGTTTTATAATCCCTTTGCTGGTCACAAATTCTAAGTCAACGAACAGACTATTCGGTAATTATAAGGCTATTATTCTGGGTATACAAAATACAGCCCCACGGGCTAAACTATAGCAGGCCAGTTTAAATGCAAATAAGGAGACAAATGACTGGCATTTACCATCCTTGCTCAACATTTACTTCTCAGTCTGCACATTTTTGCGACATATTTTCCAAGTGCAAATTTGAGCAAATCCATTTTATCGCCGCCGTTCCATGATACCAGATTTCGGTATCATGCTCTGATTGGTCAAATGTCATCATGTTGACAGATTCGCGGTGCTGTTGACAGTATCGTGCTCTTTCAATATAACGCTCATACAATTCGGGAAAAGATTTTTTAAAACACGGATTTCGAGCACGCAATACAAATTTCTTTGCTAGACTTTTCGCTTATCCCACGGCTCCAAGAAGAGCAAAAATATGCGTGTGATAAACGAAAAAGAAGCATTCAAAATATGGAGCTTTTCTTACACTCCCCTGTGACAAAGTGCGGTCACATTTACCAAACGATTGACTTATAAACGGACGTTCAAAAGGTACAGTATTGTAACCACGCCAAAGGAGGCAAATACGTGATCGATATATCTATTCAAATTGGCAACAATGTTATTTCACATGTGAAAGAAACAGTATTTTTAGGTGTTATTCTCGATGAGCATTTGTCATGGAGGCCTCACATTCTACGCGTTTCTAGAAAAATATCAAAATCAATAGTTATTATTTATAAGTCTAGTTTTTTCGTTCCCAAACCTTCCTTGCGCTCCTTGTACTATAGTCTAGTTTACCCTTACTTAATATATTGTGTTTCAGTGTGGGGATCGACATATCAGTCTAATTTAAATTGGATTATTATTCTGCAAAAGAAGATAATCAGCGTAATATCTAAAAAATCTTTTGATTCTCATACAGGTGTTCTTTTTAAAGAGCAGGAGATTGTAAAATTCTCGAACATACCAAATAGGTAAATTTATGTACCTTTCTAATAAAGGCTTACTTCCTAATTATTTCGTGATATGTTTACTCTTGCAAGCCAGATACATTCTTATAATACAAAAAAAGTTCCAGCCTATTCTATATACCTCATTGTTGAACTAATTTTCGAAAATTCTCAATTCGGTTTCAAGATCGATCCTAAGTTTTTGAACTCGCTAAGTCGGGAAATTCAAAACAGTGAAAATATCAGTTTGTTCGGCAAAAGACTTAAAAAAATCTCTTTTTTCCTAGTTAAATTTACTCTTTGTTGAGCTATACACCTTTTTGTATTTCTTTTTGTCTTTCCTTTTTTCTTTCCTTTTCTTTCTTTTTTTTATTAATATATTAATCCAAATTTTCATTCAGTCCCCTTAACTAACATAGTTTACCCTATAGTTGCAGGAAGCCTAGCTTCACGGCTATATAGGCTTCCTTGCCACTACCACTTTAAACATTTCATCTTGTAAATAATTTAGTTAGAATAGTGTATATTATCTTTAATGTATTATAAATTTCTGCATACTGTTGTTCTATTTCTGGTTAATGGCAAAAATAAGTGAATGAATGAGTGAAATGAATGAATCACCCTCCTACCAAAAGAGTGATAAACCCCCAAAATCAGTTGATCTATGCAAAGAATGCATTTTGCGTACAGCTAAGCCGTGTGCTCCGAGAACACGTAAACCAAAACTGTACTGCACGACTTAAAAAAATAGGTATAGATTCTTCCCTATGGTGTAACATCCAGTGAGGCAAAAAGGTCCGGTTACAGACGTGAAAACCTTTTTATTTTTTGTTTCAAAGTCCTGATGATTAAGTGTCAACATGTCTTCATATTGGCAGATTCGCGGTGCTGTTGACAGTATCTTGCTCTTTCAATATCACGCTCATACAATTCGGGAAAAGATTTTTTAAAACACGGATTTGGAGCATGCAATACAAATTTCTTTGCGAGACTTTTCGCTTATCCCTCGGCTCCAAGAAGAGCAAAAAATATGATAAAAGAAAAAGAAGCATTCAAAATATGGAGCTTTTCTTATTATACAGTCCCCTGCAACAAAGTGCTGTCACATTTACCAAACGATTGACTTATAAACCGACGTTCAAAAGGTACAGTGTTGTAATCACACCAAAGGAGGCTAATACTTGATCGATATATCTATATCTATTTGTTATAATTTCAATTAGTATTTATAATTTTGGAATTTATTTAATCTTAGTTTTAAGTATTTGTAACGCAATTCAGTCTGCCGACTGCCATGTTCGATATTTTAATAAACTATCTATCTATCTAAACTATCTATCTATCTATCATATTGTGTTCCAGTGTGGGGATCGATATATCAGTCTAATTTAAATCGTGTTATTATTCTGCAAAAGACGATACTCAGATTATTATCTAAAGTTTCTTTTGATTCTCATACAGGTGTTGTTTTTAATTCTCAGACTTTTATTTATACCAAATAGGTAAATTTATGTACCTTTTTAAAAGAGGCTTTCTCCCTTCTAATTATTTTCGTGATATGTTTACCCTCGCAAGCCAGATACATTCTTATAATACACAAAAAAAATTCAGCCTATTCTATATACATCAATGTTGAACTAATTTTCGAAAATTCTCAATTCGGTTACATGGTCCTCAGTGTTCAACTTGCTAAGTCGGGAAATTCAAAACAGTGAAAGTATCAGTTTTTTTGGCAAAAGACTTAAAAAATCTTCTTCTTCTTCTTCTTAGTTAAATTTACTCTGTGTTGAGCTACACATCTTTTCTATTTCTTTTTTCTCTTTCCTTTTTTTTCTTTTCTTTCGTTTTTTATAATTAATCAAAATTTTTATTCAGTACCCTTAACTTGTATGGTTTACCCTATAGTAGGAAATTAAACCTATAGTTTATAAGCCCCCCGGCTTCAATGTAAGATAGGCTTTCTTGCCATTACCACTTTAAACATTTCATCTTGTAAATAATTTAGTTAGAATATTGTATATTATCTTTAATGTATCATACATTTCTGCATACTGGTGTTCTATTTCTGGTTAATGACAAAAATAAATGAATGAATGAGTGAAATGAATGAATCACCATTCTACCAAAAGAGTGATAAAAGCAAAAAATCAGTTTATCTACGCAAAGAATGCATTTTGCGTACAAAAAATACTTGAAAGAAATAATCACCCTCCTACCAAAAGCGTGATAAGCCCCCCCAAATCAGTTGATATATGCAAAGAATGCATTTTGCGTACAGCTAAGCCTTGTGCTCCGAGAACACGTAAACCAAAACTGTACGGAGATACTCCTTGAGCAGTTTTTTCTCTCTTGCTTGGCTTTTACTAGTTTTAGCGTTTACAAAGTCTGCCTCGCTTTTCAGTCGTGTAGTTAACAAACCAAATAAGCAACTAACAAGTGACGCGAACGACTTCGTAAAAACCAAAAGCCATGCATGCAAGAGAGGAACCTCTGCTCGCAGGCTAGTACAAAGACAAAATGATTATTCCTAATTTTTGCGCAATTTTCAGCAGACATACCTTATAAAAAGGACAACAAATTAAACAGGAATACTGACACTCAAACTGAATAGCTAGTATGTTGCATAAGGTGATAAACTTTACAGATTTTTTCTCCACAGGAATATTACATCATAAGAAGCTATGTCAACGAGCATTATGACGCGAACTGCGAACTTGTTGAGGTATCTCCTTGAGAATCTATTCGTCCCCGGTCGCACGCGGCCCATTTTCCTCTGAAACGTCTTTATTTCTCTTCGCCCAAGCTGGTGTTGCTCCAGTTGATGGTCGAAGTTAAGTATATCGCTTTGCTAGCACCATTACTTCATCTCGAATTCACATATTTTTTTACAAAAGTGACATAACAAGTTAACGCTGACATCCGTGATGAGAACTTGACGTGTTGACATTTCAATGACAAGTTAATTGCTAGAGGGCTGATTCGAGGTATCAAAGGCTTGTCTCCAGTTTCCTCCACCCATCCCCTCCCCAGACTCTTCGTTCGCCGATTTTTTTTTTTGGCCAACGCCGATTTTTTCTCCTTTTTTCTACAATGCGGATCGTGATCCCAGGCATAATAAGCTAAAGCACGCTAAACTTCTACGGCAATTATTGGGAAAATCTGGAGTACATGCACGACTTAAAAAATACGTACAGATTCTTCCCTATGGTAACATCCAGTGAGGCCAAAAGGTCCGGGTACAGACGTGGAAACATCTTTATTTTCTATTTCAACGTCACGATAAAGTGCCATCCGATTATTGGTTTTGAATTGTGGCTGCACGAAACAGTACAAGGAGGCTCAATACATCATCGTTACGGTTGATGCTAGCATTTTATCAAGGCATTGACTTGTTCCGTATGTATTGTTCATTCTATTAAGTATTAATATCACACCTTTACTTTGTAGTTGAATCAGCGCGTATATGCAATGCGAGTTTTTAATAAGAAGGGCAAATTTCCCGGGCGCTATTTCTACATTGGGCTAAGCGCTCCTTAAGCCGAAATTTCAACATCAAACCTGTAACCTTTAATTCTGAACTTACTGCACAACTCAAATCATGCGAATTTGGGGCTACACAGCGACTGACGCCTGGTTCATATGATGATCTTTTCATGAGCCGACTCATTATGTAGACCGGCTAAACTGATTCAGACGCCGATCTCAACTCCAGCCAAAGTAAATTCAAAAGAATGAAAATGCTGCTCATTTTGGTCAAACTGTTTGCAAAATACGTTATAATAATTTATGTTCGTCGTCTGAATCGACGCCGTTTCAAAGTCGCTTCAAAGGCGAAATTTCCGGTCGGACTAGGCGGGAAGAACGGCTGAGCCGTTCCAAATTGAAAGAGGCGTTCCTAATTGATTCAGACGCCGACCTTTCTATGAATAAAGTTCGGCTAATGAAAATTTCGGCGTCCCTGACCAGGTCTTACTCATCATCACATTATCTTTCTTGCGAGAAAGGCAAAAAAGGATGTTTTATCAAAAAAATTGCTTAAAGTTACTGTATCCAGTTTAATAGTTAAGAATAATGTCATCTTTGATAACAAGGCTTTCTGTGAGACTCGCAAGTTGCCGTATGCCGTTTTCAGCTTAAAGATGATTGTTTTAAAGTTCATTGTTGTATTAAAAGTTTAAATTGAAGACTTGAGGAAGAAACATTATATTTTGATTTATTGCTTTTTGATACATTGTAATCGTTTGTTCATCTCTCAGCGGTCTGTCTTAAACTTGATAATTAACCTCTCTAATTATTCAGCTTAAATGTAGCGTCATTTTACCTGGACAGAACGCGCCAAAAATTGTTACTTTTTACGCAGTAGTTTGAGCTGTGAGGGAAAATCAGTCCAATTATATAAATCTTTAAATTGTTTTCTTTTTTTACCAGAGAAAACGCGCGAACATTTCGCAGATAACTCGTAAATATCTGAGATCTTATTCAGTGTACTCGTGCATTCTCTACCTTAGCGCCGAATAAACTGTATTTCTGTTGATGTTTTAACTTACAAGTAACAAAGCCTGTTGCAAACCACTGAGAGATTTACATGGAAACTGCGACACGTCAAATTTAATGCAAAAGCAAAGTTTTCTGTTGTCACATCCAAAAACGACGATTAGTTAGCGAAATTCGGCGTAAGTGTCGAATCGTTAGTGTCGAATAGATATACCTTAACACAATGAAAAAGTCGTTAAATTAGGGGTTTTGTATTTTGGCTTTTAGATTTATGCGAAATCTGAGTCTTCTTCCCCGACTACTTATTGCAAGACCAAACTGAACCTTGTGGAAGACGTGACTGATTGCTGTAGGTTAACGGGCTATTTTCTTAATCGATTTTCACAGCAAAATCGAATAAATAATTAGCCAGAAAAGAGCTTCGGCGAATTAATTGTCTTCGATTCTCTCATGAATATATGTGTTCTCAATATTCAACCCATTAAGCTGACACCTTCGGCAACATGTTCGATGCGCGATAACATACTTTGCCATAAAACGTTTTTCTGACAGTTCCATTTACCATGTGAAGTGTTGTATCGTCGTCCGTAGTTTCCCAGGTTAGTATTGAAATCAACATTTGGGCTTGGAAATACCTAAAATATGGAATTATAAGAGCATCAGCCAATGTCGGGTTTCTAGTTGCAGGCTTACAGAAATTATAAAAACATTTTAATTACGGAGCAAAGTTTAATCTTTCGATCTTCTTTAACCTCGTAAAAGTCAAGGCCAGAGATTCCAGATTTGATCTCTGAGATAAATGGTAGATGCAATTTTTAGTGCAAATAATATATTTTCTTAAGTGGATTGGGCAGGTATGTTATTTACTTTTCTCCACATAACGTTCTTGGTTGCGACCCAAATCATATCTATTTAAAAGCGATCGATATGTTTTTCAATATCTGTATGTGGATGAATTAATGAAGTCGAGGTTCGTAATTCCTCCGGATTTTGGATTTATGAAAAGAAAAGCCTGAGTTTGGACACACAGTGGCATAATTTGTATTTCTTTCTTGGGCGTTTTCATTAAACGGCTAACTTGAACGGAAATAAAATGTACGATTAAACACAATTTGGTGCATAAACTTTTAAATCACTGCTTAACCTAAGCATTTATTTTCAGTTTGGAAATTCTGTATCTAGATTTCTAATGCCCTTTTATACTATATTACATTAGTCTCTTTTCAAAACAAGTTACTAAAATGTTACTAGCGAATTTCGCCTGAATTGAAGCTTTAAGATGGCTACTTACCTCAGTAGAGATTGCTATTCGCTTCAAATGTAAAAAATGTTATTTCACAAGGCTTTAAAATTTAAACATAAAAACCAAAACAGAACATTTTCGATCTAATTACAACGCTGACTGACAGAATTTTAACATTTCATTGCGCAGGCAACTGACACCTATTAAGATTCATGTCAAGAGTTAAGTAAGGAATCAGTTATTAGTTGATGATGCTTGTGTAGCTTTTGATGCGGACAAATTTGCATTATTACATTGACCCAAATGAAGTTTTTTCATAAATAAGATTGTAATAAATATCGCTTTTACACCTGCGTATCACGGGCAAGTTCATGGAGAGCGAGATCAGCGAATGAATAATTTCTCTTTATTTCTTGAGGAGAGAAAGCTGTTCATGATCAAAGTGACAAGAATGTGCCTCCCCCATTTTTTTTCTTAACAGCTGAAATCGAAGTTGAATGCACCCCTAAAATATATTCCTTGGCGATACCAATAAAAAAATACAGCGCAAGCTCTGGTGTGAGGATACCTTTGGGCCGCGAATAAGGTGTCCGCGCCGTAACTGGAGCTGGCCGCTTACGGGGGAAGGAAAAAATACAGAGTTTGTATATATGGGGAAAAAGTTGAGAAAAACGGGGTTGCTGGAAATTGAAAGTCCATTATCATAGATATGAACAGCATTATTATAGATATGATCAACTGGAGAATTTAAAAGATATCAAGAACACGTACACTGGTGTGACCGTCCACCATTCATCGATTATTATTATCATCATTATTAATATTATTATCATCATTATAATACTACCTGGAGTTATAAAAACCGGGTTAGCAAACATTTTGTAATTTTTCTCAACTTCCCCTGTCTAATAACTTGTTCACCGTGTTGTTTGCTTATGCCGTTTTTTATTTTTTTGGTTGTTTTATGGTTAAGGATTTGTGTAGAAGTGGATGAAGAATTAGGTGAGGAAAAAGGGTGACGTTTG
>CALNXK010000001.1:4842500-4855000 GCA_942486035.1 Porites lobata | reverse complement strand
ATGATAAGTTGTTCAATTTACCACCTTCCAACAATAAACAGCGCGTTTTGTTTGTGTTCACTGGTGAAAAGACTCAACATCCAGACTTGTATGAAGACATCGTGCGAACTATAGAGGTACTGAAATGCCAGAATGATTGTATGCTTTGTTTGGTTTGTTCATTAGTTGGAAGAAACAGAATTAAATGAAGCACCAGAAAGCTCAGAAAAATTTAGGAGCTCCAGGTATTATTTTGACGAGCATGCGCAGAGTCGGAATGTGAATATAATTCCCTCAGGTAATGTAGCTTACACTCAGAAAAAAAATTGTTGGTTTTGGTTTTCATAAAAACTATATATAAATCTATTATTTAAAGGAGCTGTGTCACGAAATTCAGTCAAATTAGGAAATCACAAAATGCCCGTTAAATTAAGAGAAACAAAAATAACTGCTTAAAACTTTAAAGGAAGGTTAAAATAACACAACAGAAACAACAGATGCCACGGATGGGCAAAACTGAAGAAGATTGAAACGGATTGAAATTAGGGTTGATCCCTGCTACTTGCAACTTCAAAATTAATGCTCAGGAGACATATTTGTTTGTCTCGGATCTCTGATTTTGTCATTTACATGTAATTTCTTTGTAAATTCAGCCAAATTAGGAAAATACAAAGTGACCGTTAAATTAAGAGAAACATAAAAATAACCGCTTAAAACTTTAAAGGAAGGTTAAAATAACATACCAGAAACAACATATGCCAAGGATGGGCAAAACTGAAGATTGAAACGGATTGCTTACTTTCAGTTGCATGGCGATTGAGAGCGAGTAATTGCCAAAATTAAACAAAATGAAGTGGACTGCCGTGACACAGCCCCTTTAATTTAACTTGATATTGTAGGAAAGAGGAGTGAACATAGTTGCTGTCTCTTGGGACGAGACCGAGGCGTCCAAGATTGCTGGAAGACGAGGCCATGCCGTCTTTGTCCAAAATGTTGCTGATGCTCTTTCTCGACTGCAGGAAATTGTTGGTTACACCTGCCGTTAGTATCTTGACACTGACTTTGTTATTCTACTCTTCCTAAAACTTATTACGGACATTTTTCTCAACTAATGAGTAATGTGATGTTTCCTTGGAAAACAGATTTTGACTGACCTTACATCACCAAAATTTAGATGTTAGGCTTAAATTACTGTGGAAATGAATAAGTTCATTTCTAAAAGTTACATGTAAAGTTTAACGATACCGATCTATTTGACCTGGGATTTGTGACATTTTCAACTATAATACATCCTTAAAATAATATTCGCATTAACGGTGCTTCTCAATTCCTTTTGAACTTTAGTTATCCATGGAGGTTATACAGAGTGGGGTGAATGGAGTGTATGTAGTAAAACATGCGGAGTAGGCCAGCAAATACGCCAAAGGAGTTGCTCAAACCCAATACCGTCTAAGGATGGCTCAAACTGTGACGATTTGGGACCATCTAGTGACACTCGCCTGTGTAATAGCCAACCGTGTGGAGGTAACGAGCAATCATCAATCTCTAGTCAGCGAACCCATCCCTCCCCACCCCTCCCCCCAATGGAATAACAGTCATCTTTTGAAATACTAACTCAGAAATGGACCCGCTTAAAAGATATGGTGCAAAAGCTTTGAATATGTTGATAAAAAGAATAAAAGCCGTCTGAGATTTCCCGCTTGCAAAAAGATGAGGCTTGAACCTTATGGTACGGCCCAAGACAAAGAAGAAGGCTTCTTGTTCTTTACTCTTGTTTAAAATTTTTACCTCAGATATCGACGGCGGATACAGTGAATGGACTTTATGGTCTGTCTGCAGCCATGACTGCGGGGGAGGGAGAATGAAACGTCGAAGGCTTTGTGTTAACCCACCTCAACAAGAAAATGGCCAATTCTGCGCTGGTGCAGACATACAGACTAAGACATGCAACACGAATAAATGCGATAGTGAAAGTAAGAAGAATTATTTTAAAAGTTGAGTTACTTTACTTTCCCTGGAACCCTGCCTCCTGACTTACCACATTTCTAGTCCGCAGAACTGCCATCTTCTATTCATGTGGCAACAGTGTACATTCATCTGAAATATTAGATCTCAAAATAAGATTATTGTTATACTTTGATATCAAAATTATATGAAACTAATAGAATCGTTGGTAAAGACCTGCCAATACAATTATTTCACTACAAGGTTTACAACTAATTTAAATTGAAAACCCAGCATAATAATTAAAAAACTTCGCTTAAGCTAAGTAAATTTAAACTAGCTCACTTTAAATGTAACTCAGAATCCATAGCTCTTTTATAGGCTCTTTCAAAGCGAGAAGAGAGCATTGGAGACCCATGAGTTTTAGCCAGTGTACCTCTTGTATCATCTTGCATCCTTAATACATAATTGCTTAATAGTTTAATCTATGTGTTTTGTTTTTAACTTAAAATAGGTCCTTGCCAACAGGGACTTGACCTTGGAATTCTTATCGACACGTCATTAAGTGTCCGTCGAAGGAATCTTAACGTATTATTGAGAACGCTTTTCCCGCCATTCGTTAGGACGTTTCAGATATCCAAGTCCGAAACCCATTTTGGTTTGATCACATTTCATGCAACCAGTCACTTTGAGTTCAACTTTGCTGACCGCAGATATTATTCGGCTCGCGGTCTAGCAAACAGGATTGTCGGTATAACCAATAAAACAATATTTAAAACAAGAATAGACAGGGGGCTACTATCTGCCTACCACGAGTTGTTTACAACTCGAGCAGGGGACAGGACGGAGAAGCAGAATGTTTTGCTTGTGTTCACGGACGGGAGGCCATTCCCACCGCATGAGGTTCTTCCCTTCAGTTTGACGATTCCTCCTTTAAGGGTAAGATAAAATGCGTTGAATTCCCTTAATCAATGAAACTTTTTTCTCATTCAAGTGTAGCCAAAACGGTGACATTCCCGTGCTAATGAAGCTACTTCTACACTATCAGTGGCGGATCCAGAGAAGGGGCCCGCGCCCCACCCACCCCCCCTCCTTATTTTTGGACCAAACTGAGGCCCGAAGGCCCGAAGGCCCGAAAAAGAAATTTAAGACAGCCTCCTCTCCACCTTGTCTCAGGGTCTGGATGACCGGGCCCCCTCCTTATCTGAGGGTTTGGATCCGCCACTGACTATAAGCAGTTTCAAGGTAAAGGCATATATACCACGTAAGTGAAAGATTTTGGAACTAGAAGTTAAGACTAAAGAGGCATTTGCTTGTCTTTATAACATCAGTAAAAAACACCGACTTATTCACTTCTTTTATGTGTCACCTCGAGAGGGGATGCCCCCGTTTTCGATCGATCTCTTGATCATCTCAAGATTTCTTCTCCAAGTTAGAAACGTTCATGATCTGGATTGCAGGACTTTAGCTTCTCTGTCAGTGGTTTTATATCGCTAGAAAATCACAGTAGAGCCTGTCTGGAGCGGAACATAAAAACGTTCTTTTTGCCCTGCTAGATAAAATTCACCCTTGTTGTTTAAAGAAAAAATAGTTACAAGCAGGAAGACAATGCCTTTCCTGGGTCAGTTTAGAGTCTGACCTCCTATAAGGGCCTTTCTGCAACTCCACTTTGAACAAACGAAACACAGGGATCTATATTGCGAGTGGTTTAAAACGAATCCCAGCCGTTATAAGAGCTTTTCATTTCTCCATTATAGCAGCATTAGATGCAAATTCTGGTTGTCTAATTCTGTTTGGCTTTAAAATGTTCACTTTGTTCGGATATCATTTTTGTTCTAGGAGGAGAAAAAAGTTCACATTGTGGCTGTGGGATACGGTGTAAACATTAAAATCAACAGGACAGTGTTAGAAGAAATAGGAGGAGACAACGTTCTGGTGATGGATAGCGAATTGGGATACCGAAGTTATGTCAGTCAAGTAATAGAGATGGTTTGCAGTAAGTTTAGATACATTTTTTCTTAGGATTCTAAGCTTATTATTTAGCTTTTTTAACATTCTTGATTTTTTATCACCATAGAACATTTTTATATTGAAATTTTTAAAGTTCACAATCTTTCCACAAAAATCATAATATAATTGCAAGGGGTAAATCTACTTGCCTAGAAAATCTGCTCTTGCCGGTACCTTCTACTAATACTCGTTTTTATTATCTCCACCCATTTGCCCTGTACGTACTCCGACAATATCAATCTGTCCTTTATCACACCTCTTGCACCTTACTCCAACTTGCTGCACAGCAAAATTATATTCCGTATATAATAATAAACCTGATCAAATCGTCCACTATGTGATCAGCATCATCTTTTAACCCATAGCTGTAGACGGTGGCTACACACAGTGGTCAATTTGGAGTCTATGCAGTGCTTCTTGTGGCTCTGGAACACAGGCGCGATATAGGCGTTGCAATGCTCCTCCTAAGAGGAACGGCGGAAATGATTGCAAAGGGGAATTTTTTGAGGTGCGACCTTGTGGAGAGATGTACTGCCCCAACGGTGAGTATAGAGAGAAATGCATTAGTACAATTACGAATAATTAATCACAAACTGATGATAGATTGGCATAATAGGAATTGCCCTCGCCATCCAACCAAATAGAAGACTGAGTTTACTTTCTTTGAATTCGTTGTTCTTAATACTCTATAATAAATAAGAATAATCATTACAATAAAGTCCACACTCTGATTCAAAATATTACGCAGTTATATTACCCATAAACGGTTTGATCAGTGAACTAATCACTACTGTAACATTAATATACAGTTCATTGAATCTTTTTTAGCTTGCTTTGATTTTTGTGAAAAATTGAATGAACAAAGCAATTTAATTGTCCTGGGGTGAAATTTCAACTTCAAAGATGCACTTACTCAAGTAGTTTAAGGACTGGGACTAAGAGGTCAACCTGTGGAAAATGATTTATTGGCTATAACTTCGGCGCAGATGATGACGCTGAATGAAAATTTGGCACACATAAATAACTCATCGTCCTTAACATTTTAAACTATAAATATTGGGTCAATAAGTCAGGTGATATGTCACGTGAACATTTTGCTAAAAATCGTAAATTATTGACCAATTGGTGGCCGGTTTAAGAAAAGAAATTGAGCGATAACATTTGTCTAATTCATATTAAATATTTCTAACGCTTCACGTTTGGAATGACAGTCTATTGCACTCAATAAAAAGTTATGAGGGAAAACGTCATTTTAAGTGAACAAATTTAATCTTGAATTATTTAAAACTTTAATTTTAAACTTCGTCTACGGGGGCTGTCAGACCCGAATCTCACACTCAGTTTGAAATGGGGCTACTCTCCGCGTGAACCATTCTTCTCCCTCCCTACTATGACTAAACGATATGCTTTTTGCTGAGTCAGCATTTTGGTAACCGGTTCTTGGCGGTTTTGGGCGGTTCTCTCGCTTATCACAACCAAAAGGGGTTTAAAGAGATATGACGTTAATTAAGTATGCATAAGCAAGTGTGTTTAAATGACAAAAATAAAAAACTATATAGTAGTAATATGAATATGGAAAATTTAATCTACACTATTAATATGAATAGAGAAGATCTATCAAAAATGACCAAAACAGCAGCTTATTGATATGCTACTGGGTCAAAAGCCGAAAACTGTGAGCGCCAAATCCGCAGGACCAGTTGACCAGACTGTCTTCAAACCTAAATCACTCGTACAAAGAGCGGCTGAAAAATTAGAACATTCTATAAAACGACCAGCCATACTGCCCAAACAGAGTTATAAAATGCCAACTTAGAAAACGCTGGCAGCAAATGCAATGGTTACGGACAAAATTAAGTACTTTGAGAATCTGTCCGATAAACAAGCGTCTACTATTAGGTTACATAAGACATGCAAGACATGTGAGATGAAGAATTAGGTCCGCGCCAGTATATCAAATTATAAGAAAGATTGCTCGTTCCAGAATTTGTTCCATAATAGATTAAACAATATGCCTGGTAAACGGGAAAAAGTACAGATAACAATACATGCTGACATCGAACATATATTGGGTAATAAAACCGACATCAATGAGAAGATATATGGTCCGTTTAATATGGAAATCCCAAAATTAAGCAAACCAGATATGTACAAATTTCTGATGTATACATTGTATTATCAACTGAAACAATAACAGATATAGGCGCTACAATAAATACCCACAATGATCATGAGATTGGCAAATTGAAATTGAATACATTCTTTCTCGATAAAGCAACGTGGGGATAATACCTGCATGATTGACTTTGTTTGACATAACTGTAAGGGCAAGCAAGGATTCCAGAAATACACATATCAAAAATTGAGCAACGAACTTCAAGAATATGCAGCCCATTTCCTAATGATGTCAACACAGGAGTTAGTTGAATGGGCTAAAACATGTCATCCTAATGTGTCTATCCACGCTTATGATTCAACGTGGCGCAAATTTATGAAGCATGTACCACAGCATGGACATTCGGAAATTACTCTCGTGTTCTATATCAAGGACCATCATTTATATCCTATCCAGGATGCTCGACTGAAGCAGATCGCAACAAAAGCTAATCAAGGTGGTGCAGACAATCTATGGCGCAACATGACAGAAAGGAAATGATCAAATAAATCGAGTAATTATATTATGTGCCAACAATTGATCGATAATGATTTGATAGTAGAGGCTGAATTTGTCCCTTTTGATGAAGGTGATGAAAGCCAGGAACCAATCAATGACAATAAGGATGAATCAGCATTAGCAACTATTGAAGACCATGCTATAATCTTACCACCATACTAAAGTCTAGCCCATAATTGAAGAATATGTAACACGTACTAATTACTTTGTCGAATATTTACATTTTGATAACAATGGCAGATTGGACGTTTTTATGGATCACAAGAACAATAGGTATGTTCTTAATAATAAATATGACACACGTAAGTAAATATAACTTCATTTGGTGAAATCAGTCTTACACAATATTAGCTTCCTCACTTTCCAAACATATGCGCGGCTATCTCCCAGAATCACAATATGACACCAAAACACGCGAAGTAATAGATGATTTCTATCCTCGAGCTTTACAATGGTGTTCAAATGACCCAGCGCCTGATGATCTGACTTCATTGGATATATCCAAGTGTTACCCTTCAGTTTTAATCGACAATAAAGTCCCTATACCAATATATACTATACATGATGTTATCCAGCCAATTGATTGGAATCGAGATGTCAAGACAACCGGTGAATATTACATTGACGAGTATGGGTTTGATCGAATGGGTAAAGGTATTAAGATTGAATCAGGATTTTACAGCGGAACCTCGTTGAGGCATTAATCGAACAATTTAAGATGCCACCAACTAATGTCAAATGGTTTATACCAGCTCGTAAGGCGCTAAAAAGTGATACATTCAAGAATTACTTAACAGCAATATTTACTATGTTCCCAGAATCTCAGGCGAAATTGCTTGCGAACAGTTTTATAGGTGAACTTGGTAGAAAGTATAGTCGTAAGGATTATGGATTTGTTTGTCAGTCAATGGATACAGCTCAATGTATATGGATATCAGCACTTGCTGAGAATCGTGACATCACGATTGACAGCTATAAGAATCTTAACACTAAAAATGAGCTTTTCCTAATCAGAGAGAGACAGATTGAGCGTATATTATCAGACAGCACATCGATTAACAGATTCGTAATAAGCCAGGCAATTCTCAAATGCCTAAACATAATGTGGGATAATTGGACTGAACATAGTAAATTACATGCAATCAACACAGATGGAATATTAACAAATTGTAAAAATGAATATCCTAATAAGAAAGAAGTCGAGTTTGAGATTGACCACATCGGTACGATGTTCCAGACAGACAGCAATGTCACATATTTCGAGAAACATTATAGGGAGAATTTGAATCCCGACAATTACACTGATTATATGGGCAATGGTACAATCTGTTATGGAGGAGCAGGCTGTGGTAAGACTTATAAGTTATGTCAATTGGCAAGTGAAGCCGAAGATCCCATCATTCTATCATTTACCAACAAAGCTACCGAAAATGTGAAGTCGGTATTGAGAAAGAAGTACCGTAATTATGAATTAGCCAAGAAATGTTATACATTTGATCTGTACTTCTGTGATTATCATGGGAGAGATTTGTCAGCACTGGAAGATAAGACCATCTTTATAGACGAATACTCGATGGTACCTAATTCTTGGATGACAAAGGTCTATCAGGCGTTCACTAAGTACCACAATCAGATCTATATGTTTGGAGATACCAATCAGTGTGATCCTGACGAGACGGCATCACTGATATCAAATACTTGGTCAAATATTTCTTCGTACAGGCTTTTACTGATTAATGATTCCTCATCTTTGACCATCCTTACAGTAGCGGCGCTATTATTACGACTTCTATCTGGAGCAATATTAAGTATCCTCTGTCGGTTCATATCCAGATCCACATTGTAAACAACTCTCGTAGGTTGAATATCAAACGCCGTATGGTAATTATAAGTTTTATTTGGGTCTAAATCCACTGTTTCGCCGAGAATACCGTAAGCTATTAGGTAATATTTATCGAAATTAGTTGGATATGTATTCAATTCAGTTCCTGCCTGGGCCATAATATTTTGAATGTGTAGAAAATAAGGCGTGGATGAGGCTGTTTTACTGAAGGTTACCACAAGCTTATGGTAATACATATATTCAACCTGATTGGACGATGTTTTATACTCATGTGAGTACTTATTCACCTGCCAACTTTGTACAGTTACTCCCTGGCTAGTAGTTGTATCAACAGTAATTACAGATTTGTGCCACAATTGATAGTCAGTAGTCAGGATTTCCAAGCATAAGGTATATTCTTTTTCTTTTTGAAGGGGATAGCACTGGATAGCTAATCGCCATATATATCCCTCTGCGTTCTTTCCAATGGAGGCAAAAATCACCTTTTTATTGTAGTTGTGATAATTGCCTGATGCTGTATTCAAATCACCAATGCTGTTCAAGGCAATACTATTGGTTAGTGAATCAGTCCATTGTAAAAGAACATTTGTGGGATCCATAAGATACGCAAATCTATTGGTATGATCAGGTGGCTTTATATCATGTTTATTCAATGTTTGTAAATTTACTGCATCAGTAACATCAGTTGGGTCTCTAAGATTTATTGTTTTGTTTTTGACCATATTGAATCGGGAATATGCATACGGAATAAAACTTTGCACAAAATAAGCATTTCCAGTGTTCCGGCTTATTGCTTGATATTGTGAAACAAGGAGAGGATTGTTTAATATTATATGGCCAGTAACAGTACCACCAGACAGTTTCAAATAATCATCATCAATGTATTTTTTTATTAGTATCATCCCCATCTTGTGTTGCTGATGCAAGATGAGTAATCTTATTATTGGACATATCTAGTGGTCCACCCATAACTCCACTGGACTTATCCAGGAATTTATTTTCTAACCATATTTTTGTGGCTGGTTGATTATCACCATTTGGTTGAGCCACATTATATATCCTATTGTTTTTCATATCTAAATTACCTGTCATTAAACCACCACTCTTGATGTGTTTGGTGTCTACATAGACCTTGTTTGCCCCGTGATCAATATCGATGGGGGTCTTATTAGCATTGTCACGGAAGAAGAAGACCGTAAACAAGAGGATGAACGCATACGAACAGCCCTCCATACATGTGGTTAGCCGGATTGGGCGATAAAGAAGGTCAAAGAGCAAATGAACAGAAAGAAAGCTATTAGAAAAGATAAATCCGAGAAAGATAAAGCACAAGAAAAATCAAGAGGAGTGGTGACTGTCCCATATGTCCACTCATTCACGGAGAAAATACAACGTATTTTCACCAAACACAGGGTAGCCACAGTGGTTAAACCTCAAACCACCCTCGGACAGGTTTTAGTTCACCCGAAGGACAAAGTTGAGACGGCAAAAAAAAGGCTGGAGTAGTGTACAAGATTCCATGCAGCCAATGCGAAAAGGTATATACCGGTGTAACAGGTAGACAGCTGGGAACCAGGATCACAGAACACAGAAAGGAAGCAGAAAAGATCTCTGACAGAAATTTCACAAGATCCACCCGCAGAGCTTCTACCAATGAACACCATAAATCAGCCATAACAGACCACGTCTGTCAGAACAATCATATTATGAATTGGGAAGCAAGTGAAATAGTTGAGCAGGAAGGCGACAAGTTTAAGCGACGGATCAAGGAAAGCATATGTATTAGATGGAACATTCCTACTATGAACAGGGACGAGGGAGCCTATAAGCTTTCTCCCATATGGACACAAGTGATCTCCACCCCCAAACCAGGGGGGGAGGGTGCGTCTAAAGAGTGATTTTGCGCATTTATCGCAATAATTAACACCTTCAGAAACCTATTTAAGGCTTCTGACACTTTTAATGTTTTTCACGTTTTGATAAAGATGGCTGACAGTCATCGAAACTGTTAGTATCAATAAGACGTTAAGACTGGCTATGTTTTAAAAACATTTAAATCGACTGTTTAACTTCACTAGCCTGATGAATTTCTTCAAGAAGGAGGAATGAGTATGTTTGTTTTGTGGCTTTAATATATTAATCCTTTGTTACATTCAGCTCTCTAAAAATCATATTTCTTTCGTTACTGCTTGGGAAATCATAAATAACACAATGACTGCAGTTTAATCTGATATCTTCTAGACTTTTATAAAATGATTGTGAAAGGTAAATAACACTACAGTTCTTGTGCAACCCTTGAATGAAATAATCGATAAGTGGCTTTGATTTTTATCACAAATGAAATCGTCGAATATTACAATTTTCTGAGAATCACTTTCCAGACAATTGACAGGTTTTATGTCATCATTATTGCAATGCATTATGTCATATCCAAGCTGGCCACTGATATCTTTTATTGTGTCAATCATGTGTCTGTATTTTTCCTGTTCCAGATTTTTGCCATATAAATGGATCTTGTCATAATAGACTAATGGTACCATAGGGATGTTATAAAGTAGATTTGTTTTACGTGAACCTGAATTTTCACATATTAGCATCCTAAAATTGGATTTGGGCATGTATTTATAAAGTTGTTTGAAGTTTTTATTTTCACCTTCATTGAAATCATAATTTGGAATTTCCATATACTTTTATGTTAGACAATTCAAGATAAGTTAAGATAAGTTGAGATAAGTTTTTATATAATGTACTAATATAATGGATATTGAAAGATTTAAGAGACTCAGTATTCCTAAAATTGAAGCAGGAAAAATGACTGAAGTTGTTAGGGATGTTATAAAAGAAGTCCAAACTAATGAGCAGGATGTATACGAAAAAATATCTAAAAACCTGAAACCTCTAACCGAAAAGTTTGATAAGGAGATAGAGGAGACCAGTAAATTGAGAGAAGATGTTTCAAAACAAGTTGTCCCATACGCTGAGCAAGTTCAAAGATTAGCATTACCGGGTCCAAGCGGTGAGGCACCCAAAATGCATGGTAGCTGATTTGAATAAAGGATTCACTCAAGAAGAATTGGCGTTTATACAAAGCCAGCAATTGCCATTACGAGCCGATATTTTTTATAAACCTTAAAAAAGCCAAATTATGCGAAACAAATATTAGATAAATCTGGTAAAATAAATAAGGACTTAGGTCAGAAAAAAGCCAGTTTAAGAACAACAAAAACTAATAGAAAGAGAAATAAGGATGAAATTGCTGAGTATACTGAAGGGATTGACATCATAAAAAAATACAGACAAAGAATTGGTATTTTAGAGGAAGGTGCAAAAACATTGAAAGTTGGTCAGGGTATTTATACACAAATAAGAGGAATGCTTATAAGATTAACCCACAAACTGGTGTTAATGGAAATGTAAACATTGATGTGCCTAAACTTTATAGACAACTCAGACTAATTGCTCATGAGGATGGTAGAAAAGTCTGTGAAAAGCAAGTAGAATTTGATACACTTGATCTCCTCACAAAGAGGTATTTGATGAATCAAACAGAATAAGTGATATTCCAATTCATCGAACCAGTAATAGGTATAAAAGAATCGGCTCTGGTGTTGTTTATTATAAAAATCCAGCTGACCTTTTGGACCGACTGGAATTGTTAGGCGGATCCATATTGGCTGGAAATAATGTTGTCAAAAATGAATTGTCACAAATTGCCCATACATAAACAAATTAGGTGTTCGAAAAAAACAACCAGCTTAATAGTCTATTGAAAGAAAATATAATCTAATAATATAATGCAAGAAATAACTATCCATATTTCATCTGTTGATAGACAGAAAATCGGAAAAAATAAAGCAGAGGATTTTATAATCAAACTCGATCCAGTTTTAAAACTCCGAAATAATGACACATGAATTTGCACTGGATAAGGTTACAATGACTTACAGTTGGCACAATATTTCAGATAAGTATCAAAATAATGAAATGAAATACTCACCCGATGGTGGAAATTTATGGGAAACAGTCAAATTTATAGACGGAATGTATGCT
>CALNXK010000001.1:4765000-4835000 GCA_942486035.1 Porites lobata | reverse complement strand
GGTCAGAAAAAGGATATTCTTAACGCTCTCCAATCAGGAGGTCAATTAGCTATCAAACCAACGAGAACACAGCAGGGTGGGTTTTTAGGAACACTACTAGCGAGTGTAGGAGTCCCTCTGTTGCTAAATGCATTGACAGGAAAAAGGCTCCAAGCCGACAGAACTGGTACTAGTAATACAATGTCAGTATATGTTCATGGTGATACAACTAATGGCCACGGAATAATTAATCCGTATCCTTATATTTCCCAACCCTTTATTAGAACATGGAACAATCCAGTTGGTATGGGAGTAAAAAAAAAAAGAAGAAGAGGACAAGGGCTGCTGCTCGGCAAAAACAGTCTTAATTCAATCCAAATTCTAGGGACAATACTATAAAATTCATCAACAAAACATTGTCAAATATTAATTTGTTACAGTTGGTCAAACAGCTTGGAATAAAATATTTCAGAAGTATTTACAGCCGCGATAATTTACCAGAAAAAATACACAGAATGGAAACAGGAATAATTAATTTGGACGATTCAATAGGCAGGGGCAGTCATTGGGTTTGTTATAGAAATATAGATGAACAATTTGTGAATACTTTGATTCGTTTGGATTAATCATGCCTGATGAGATCAAAAATTATCTGGAAAGAAGTGGTAAAAAAATTGTGTACTCGTCAGATGAAATACAAGAAAGAGATAGTATTTTGTGCGGTTATTGGTGATTATCTTTTGGAGAGACAAAAAGGTAGATCATTATTAGATGCTGTACATAATACCAAATTCAGTATCTCAGATCAAATGATAACTCACAAAGTTTTGATAAACTATTTTAAATTAATGTAATCCATATATATAGAATGTCTGAAAAATTTATGATCCACCAACTGGGCCAACGCCAACGGATGCTATAGCCATGCAGCATGATATTGATTATATTGTCTGTGGAGATAACCGGATAATGAAAGACAATGGGGCCACTGGTTAGCTAGAAATCTAATTAATACAAAACAGAAACTCAAACTCGGTTTAAACTGACAAAGCCGTCGGGTATAAGTCGGCAATAGCAATTGGCGGACGAATTACATAAGCCCATGAAGCGCAACTTTACTCGGCGGCGCGTTATTGTAAACGGTATCGATAAAATTTGGTGCTCAGATCTGGTTGAAATGCAACAGTTCAGCAAATGGAACAAGGGTTATAGATATCTTCTCATGGTATTAGATCTATTCTCCAAATATGGCTAGATTGTCCCATTGAAGGATAAGAAAGGGGAAACTGTCACAGAAGCATTCAAAACAATCTTCACAGAGGGGCGTAACCCACAATATCTTTGGACTGATAAAGGGAAAGAGTATTATAACAAAAATATGAAGGAACTGTTAGAAAGAATGGCATAACACTATACTCAACCGAGAATGAGGAAAAATCTAGTGTTTGTGAAAGATGGAACCGTACAACTAAAACCAAAATGTGGAAGCAGTTTATTGTCCAGGGTAATACTATATATTTAGACATACTACCGAAAATGTTGAGCCAGTATAATAACACCAAACACAGTTCCATTAAAATGACACCTATAGAAGCTAGTAAAAAGAAGAATGAAAGTACCGTGTATTTCAATCTATATGGCGATATGAAGCAATTGTCATCTAAGCCCAAATTCAAGGTTGATGATAAAGTCAGGATAAGTAAGTATAGGGGAAAGGTGTTTGACAAACGCTACACACCTAATTGGACTGAAGAGATATTCCTGGTCGATAAACTCCAATCCACAAATCCAATTACCTATAGATTAAAGGATCTCAACAACCAGGAAATACAAGGCAGCTTTTATGAACCTGAATTACTGAAGGCGAAACAGGATGTATTCGGTATTGAAAAAGTCATTCGGAGGGATTATAAGAAGAAACAAGCTCTTCTGAAATGGTTGGGTTATAGTGACGACTTTAATTCCTGGATTCCATTGAGCAGCTTACAAAATTTATCTAACTAATAGTGGACAGTCATATAAAAAAGTTGGATACTAAGATCCGGTTTAAGGAAGCCCAACTCAGTGCAATATACACTAAAATTCAAAACTTGGAAGAAGAAATTGCCACATTACACCACAAGAAATTGGTTGTGAAAAGACTGGAAACAGCTGAGAAGTCATTAACCGGCATCCTCGATGCGATCTAGGAGAACGAGTAAGGATATTGCTAAGATCCTCGGTAATAGCAAAACAGAAAATGCTATTAAGAGACTTGTTTCTGAAGAAAATAAAATGCGCCAAATTTGATGGCACCCCATTTCAGGGGGTCAACAAAATGAGAAAGCTTTGTTGGGGTCGTGAAACGAGACCTCAGACCTAGGGTGTTGAAACGGCACCACCATGAGGCCCAAACTATTTTAATCTATAATATATGGCATTTTTATTGGCTTTTATGATATGTAATTATCTAACCTATATATATGGTATATATGATAGAAAAGAAATATGTCAATCAAGATATAAATATCGAGCTGACTTCATATATTGATGATAAACAAAATGCTTGGTTCAAGGGTAAAGACATTGCCCTAATTCTCGGATATAGTGACACAGATCAGGCTTTAAGAAAGCATACCGATAATGAAGACCAAAAAAGCTACCCCGTCAAAACGACGGGTCAGGTCAGATGGTATACTGTTATAAATTAATCCGGATTTTATTCCCTTGTTTTGTCCTCAGAGTTAGAAACAGCCAGGGTAACATCATAAGTACTTCCATCAATTAGAAAATTTGGATACAACAAACTTTTCGACAACCCAAATAACAAAATGTTTAAGATTGAAAATGAGACAGATCTAGACTGCAAAGTTGTACACCTAATCAGAAACTATTATCCAAAAGCCCTTATTGTAGCAGGACTTGGAGAAAACCAAGATACTCCATCCAAAAGAATTGCTAGTTGGAAAAAAGGTTATACCAAAGGTCAGCCTGATCTGATGGTGCTTAACTACCACAAAGATGTATTGAGTTTAAATATCCAACCAATAATTACCAAATTTCAGATGCTCAAAGAGAGATGAAAAAACGGTATAAGGAAAATTGCTACCAATTCATCCTAAGTAATGACTATGATCACATCTGTAGAGAAGTACATAATTACATGGCTGGTATTCGTGTGCCGTGTAAATACTGTGACAAAGCGTTCCTAAATAAAGAAACACGAAAAAGCCATTATAAAATAATCCATCGAATTGAAAAATAATAGAACTTTATAATAGTGCCATTAGCCAGAAAGCTAGTCAGTATCTATTTAATACGCCTCAGTCTTAGTTCACCCCAGAGAGGTCCTTTTTACATTCCATAATTATTCACAAAGTATATATATGGAAGGTTACATCCGTCTCTTTCTAGAGGCACTAGTTTAATAACTATGTATATTCCTCCAAATGGTAGAGTAAGCCTTTAAAGTAAACAAAAGTTGACCAATGAAATGGGCCTTCTCTCAAATATTAAGTCAAAAGTCGTACAAAAGCACACGAAAACCCCTCTAAAATCAACATTACAACAATTAAACCAGCTAAAAGAACCACGAATTTCATCCTATGAGTTATTACTACTATCTGGCATCATAAAAAATACTTGTGAAGGATACAAAGGGTCAGTACTCGTTGAGCCTGAGCAAGCAATAGAAAAAGCTGATTATAAATGCGGTAAGAGCTTTTATTTGGATCCTATTTTAGATACTTACAAAAAGAAAGTAATTGAAAATCCAATAATTGATAAAATATTGGATATGATTGCAAAAGCAACTATAGACAGGTTGGATTTTGGAATCAAAAAAATAACCAATAATCATTCTCATATTGTATTCACAAATGAGGATAAATATCAAAACTATAAGCCAGATCCTGACTCAAAAACCAAAATAATATGTGATCGCAAACTATTTCAGTATGGTGATATGGTTTGGCTTAGATATTATTAAAGTCAAACCGCCCAAACGGTTACCAAAATGCTGACTCAGCAAAAATCATATAGTTTACTCACAGTAGAGAAGAGGAAGAATGGTTCACGCAGAGAGTAACCCCATGAGTGTGAGATTCGGGTCTGACAGCCGCCGTAGTAATACTTCGCATACATTGATTCCAAACGTAGAAAGTTAGGTATGTTTATCCTCTTTCTGAAATGCAAATTTGTCAATTTTGATCACGTGTGACCATAATTAAACGTTAAGGCACAAGAAAACTTCAAGATTTACTTTTGGGGAAAAATTCAATTTGTCCTAGGTCTCCTAGCGAGAGATATTGCTAATCATTCATATGCTCCGAACAAACCTTTAAGCCACGCCTTAAACCCCTCGAGTAATTATATCTTTTCTTCATTTGTCTCTCGTTGTAGTCCCACCAAACTGCACGGACATAAAACTTAATCTGGCCATTATCTTGGAGGCCTCAAGCGAAATTGGATTGCAGCACTTCCTTGCTGCAAAAGAATTTATTAAAAAGTTGCTGGAACTGAACGATGTCTCACCTACGGGAACCCATGTCAGCCTGGTACTTTTCAACAACAGGGCATTTGATATTATCTCCTTCCAACAACCCAGCTCTCAGAACATAGATGTCTTGAGTATAGTACTGCAATTTTTACCGCCCCAACTTGTAATTGCACCGGGTAAACGGCTTGATATAGCTTTAACACACGTCAATGATAATGTATTCAACGCCGTCACAAGCCAAGGACGAGACATTACAGACGTCGCAGTTTTCATAACTGATGGACGAATTATTGACGGAAACAATGTAACTGGAACGGTTTCCTCTTTAAAGGTAAGATTATGACGCACGGTCGATTACTACTTAATAAGAAATAGAAGACGAATAAAAATAGTGGCCAATACAATTAAAAAATTATTTACAAAACTCAGAATTAAGTCATTCAGATCCAGTTAAAATCTGAATGTTGTTTTTACTAAAAATCAAGTTAAAATAAATCATATGCTACAATAAAGAAACAGCAGTTAGTTGTATAAAGATAAACTACTATTTGATTAGTAAGTAAGTTTATTTTCATTTTGATCAATATAAGTTACAGCAGGTTAAAACAAATATATCAAGTATATAGAGTAAAGAAAGCTTTAGTGGCTTTTTCTATGGCATCCAATAAATGACCTTAGCCATGCACAAAGCACGTAACAAGAAGAATAGAATTTCTATGGTAGGTCTGATAGTATAAATTTTTTTATCTTTTCCTTCTTTCTACTTTTTGCAACATCCTACAAGAAAAGTAAATGATATGCGTACAGGTACATTTATTTATAGTACTTAGCCGCATACACCTTTACCTAGTCGTCATACGATATGGCTGTATCACTTATTGACGACAATCTTCTCCAGAGAGCAATTGGATAATGGTTTGAAATTCAGTCCAAAGCCTCTGCTACACAAAAATCCCTTTACCCGATTGATAGTTCACATGACGTCACGACCGCCATATTGGTGTTCCAAATTTATGAAACGGCGGCCATAATAGTGTTCTAAATAACTCCTGCACGAGTTTTATTTAAAAATTCTTTTCTAATGTAAACTCTTTCTTCTGTTCGGATAAATTTGCATGGAAGCATGGCAAGCAGCTATGTAAATTTATTGGAAGAAAAAAAAGCGTCTAAGAAGAAAAATGAAAGATTTGTAAGGGCCTGTTTCCGTAGCGGTGGGGGGCCCCAGGTAGGTGAGGTAACCCGCTTAGGTGGGGTAACCCGCCTGTTCATATAATCTCTCATAGTAATTTGATCATATTTATATGATAGGTGGGGTGACCCGCCGCACGTTACCTCGCCTACCTGGGGTCCCCCACCTCCATGTAACAGGCCCTAACACGACGTTTCGGGGTCCTAATGTCTCCATTTTCAAGTGAGATGTGACTAATATTTCAATAGAAAAATACTAGAGATGAGAAGAAATAATTTTACACACTGGTTAAGTAAACACTTTGGCCCGCAGGGAATGGGATTGCACATTTAGTAAAGGCGTGAAGTTCTTAATTAAAAACATCTCTTGCATTTGTTTGATTGTAATAATATTCACATCTCACTTGATAATGGAGTCAAAGAGACCCCAAAGCGTCGCGTTATAATTCTTTCACTTTTCTTCTTAGTTGCTTGTTTTCATAAAACTGTGGTATAAAAGAAAGCATGTTCAGAAAAAAAGAGAGTTCAACGCGAGCAGGACTGGTTTGGAACACCAACATGGCCGAAGTGAAATCAAGTAGCAACCTTCAGGCCCAATTAACGAACTATGTCTATTCTATTTTCAGGAGAAGAATATTAAATTGGTGACGGTGAGCTCCGGAACTGATATACGACAGGAAGTGTTGTACGATATTGCAGGGCCCAACATGTGTCTCAGTGTCAGTTTACAGGAAATGGTGGCGAACGTAGAGAAGGTTGCTACCAAAGTTTGTAGTCCTTAAGATAGTAAACTCTCTGGTGAGTGAGTTAGAAAAACAAGGGTTTGTTATATATACGTAAAGCAAATGATGGCTGAGAAATCTTAAAGTCTTGAAAGTAAACAGCGTTCTTTTAGGAAAAAAAATGAAGAATGATTTATTTTACTTACACCCAATCAAAACTATCTTCTTATTTCTTTGCTCTTGTTTGCTCTTTATCGTATGCAAAGTGCCAGAAGTAAAATAATAAAAATAATAATAATTTTATTATGATAATGATAATGGCAGTGATAATAATAATAGGTAACTAAAAATCAAAAACGCACAACAATACAAAACCAAAACAAATTAAGCCAACGGCCGGATGCTTGGACTGGATACGGGTGGTGGTATACTTTTATAATTAAAATGGCTGTCCAAATTAGACATCCATGTACATGCATATAGTTTGCTTTACGAAGCCTGCATGCTGTAAAATATCTATTGTTGTCATGCCAGTCGCACTTTTTGCTTTAGATGCGGCTCATCCTCGGTATAAGAACCTGTAAAAACTGAGGGGTGATGTAAAACAAAGGAAACAAGAAAGTCGACACAATAGAACCTATAAAACGGAAAACAAAAGATGCAAAACAAAGAAAAAAAGTTACAGGTTCTTACACCAAAGTAAAAAGTCAAAAGCATTTCTCAGAATTCCAAAGAGTTCTTCACTACCTCGGTTTCATGGGCTGTTTCATTAAGAACTGTTTTTTTATGCATAACTAGCGGTGAATTCGAGTGTCTTTTGGTCTCAAACTTTTGTCTTTTATTACTTCTCAACACGGGTAAGATTGCATTAACTGATTCGGGAATTATGTTTCTTTCGCAGGGATTTCAGGTGAAAGGGGAGAATTCTGCATTTGCTGGGTACACTGTCAAGTGAAGAATACACTATCTTAAGAATATATTAATATCCATTTCATATTATTCTCAGAATTCGTAGAAATTTGATAAAATAAGATGCGTTAAGCAAATCAACAGTTTATGCTTTGTTAGCGAAGTGATCGTAAAAAGTAGACAGGTGGAGGATCAACCATGTTAAGTAGTGTATAGGCTCTTCAAGATACAATCCATAGGTTAAGTTCAGGTATATATGGACAGTATATTTATTTATTATGGCCAGAAAATTCGGCATGAAACTTGAATACTACATTGGGACTTGAATGATTATTTTATTTAAGGGAGGGGGGAGGGCGTGAAAAGTCCAGTTAAAAGGGAAAAAATAAAGAACATCCTGAAATACTTATTTATATAACAACTCACAAAATCGCATTGTTTGGTTGAATAAAGGGCATATAATCAGACTCTGTTGTCTTTGCTGTTTTGGAATTCAAAGCTGTGCAGCTGATAGCTTGTAATGAACCATTGTAAATGAAGTTGCCCCGATTGCAAACCATAGATCATTCATGAAAATTAAAACGCCAAACATCTTTACAACTGGAGTTGCATTTGACTGGATTTGGTGACACCAAATTGATATTTTGAGATTATTATCACTTTTCCGTGCATTGTGGCGCATTTTGCGGGCTAAAATGGAGAATGTGGGTTTTGGGCCCGCCCTTCTCAGAGCTCACTTTAACCCTCGCCCAGCGGCTCGGGCTAAACCGACTCTTAGTCGGGCCCAAAATATATTTATACCCGTGAACATAAACTCTATTGTTTTACTATACAGAACTCTTTAAGAATCGTGACTGGCACGCGGTGTTTATGGTGTTTGTGGTTAGGAAGCGTAGCACCTGCATGAAAGATTGCCGTTCATTTTAAAACAGCTAGAGAGCTTGATATCAGCGCCAATGGTTGGACAGATCCATACTCCACAAGCCCCTAATTTTCCCTTTAGTATTTTCTTTAGTCCATAAGACAGCAAATCAGACTTATCTGTCATTAGCTACTGGCCTTCTCTATTTGTGGTGGGGAGTCGTCACTCAAGAACTTAAATATGTACCATTTGTTGGAGGTTTGATTTCCAATTTCTCATTTTCACGGGTGGCCGCTAGCATTTCTCATTTTGTCACCGCCGCTACAAAATTTTCATGTTGTTCTTCCAACAAAAAAATGTCTCCTTCATTTTTTTTATCTCTCGCTCTAAATCCCTGTCGCCTTTTTCCTAGTTCAGCTTCACTGGCCTTCCGCCCACTATCTCTTTTTCTCTGTCTTTCTCTTGCTCTATATTCCAAATTTGTGGACATGACAATTTATCTAAGCTTAATACTTTAGACAACACGGATACAGAAACAATTTCCGCTTTCCGTTTACGGGGGCTTGTACTTGGAAAATTGCCTTCAAATAAAAAGTAAAACAAAGCCGGTAAAAACGGTAAATTTACTTCCAACTATAAGGCTAAGCCCAATCGATATTGAAACGCAAATTTCCGTCCGTACATAAGCCCCTCCGAATATAAGCCCCTCCAAAAATAAGCCCCTCAAAAAGGGCCTGTGAAAAATATAAGCCCCGCCGCTTATTTTCGGAATCTTACGGTATTTTACATTGTCATACCTGTGGTGCGGACGGACGGTCTCTCGGGCGGTCGGTCGGTGTACGGTCACGTGATTACCAAATTTTCTCCGATGGGTAGATTAGTTCATTTTCTTACCCATGGTGCTCCGCTGGTGCTCTTCGCGTGCGAGAGCTCCGATATAAAGCAAATAGCGTAGTCTGGAAAAGCACTTACTTTCTAAAATTAACCCCTTAAGAGGGAGATCTGGAGGTCCAATGACTTATTAAACCGCGGTCTAAGTTGAACCTGGTTAAAATAACCGACCCTTGGTGTTTTGACGTTTTGCTAATTTTTCCAAATTAATGTGGACCATACACAAAAACTGGACAGCCTCACTGTGTAGTGGTGGGCTGTTCTGGAACTAAAACGTGTTGCTTGTTGGATTTTTGATGTCAATACAGTTAGACCCATGCATCATAATTAATTCGACAAATTAGGGACTGTCCAAACTTGTCCTCCCGTCTTCCTGCACATCTTAAGATCGTACTTGAGACGACATTATTGTACACACAATTTCGCCTCAAACGAAGGCAAGATTGTCTCCTGGATTTGGATAATAGCTATCATTGCTATCCAATTTAGTATCGAGGGCCTAATGTACAGTAATTGCACAAAATTATGTTCCTTTCTTAATCAAACAAAACCTCTATTTGATGTCATGCATCAGGACACAATTTCTGCATGCTGTCTACCCGCGCTACCATCTGCTATTCGGTGAAATACATTACACAAAACCAATGTACAGTACATTGTCTTGAGGCAATGAACCGTGCAACGAGAACCGCTGAGGCCCGCCAAATAAAAAGTTTGAGCAAACCTATATATGTCGTTTTTAAGCTACTTTCAAGTCATAAAGCTTAGACAAACGTCTAGAGATCCATCCCGGCTTAAGCTTTCCTGACATATTCCGTAAAGAACGATCTCGAATTTGTAGATTTTGCCCTGGTCTTCGTGGTGAACCGGGTAAATTCAGGATATAAGCTTCTCATAAGAGGCTTTGATAGTATGATTAAATGAAATGCGTATCGCTCTTAAACCTACCCCTCTAAACAACCATCTCAGCGGACGTTTAGAGAATCATGGGATGGAACTTTCGGCCTGATCGCCAAGCCCACGTAAGCAGTCAAACCTCAATATAAAGAGGATTCCCGGTATATTATTGACAAAATTCTTCGCCCCTCTCTGTATAACAACCAACCATTGTTGAAAGCAAACACATTTTGGCTTTCCTCTGGTACTTTGCTATAACTATAGGTTCTGTTGTACTGTACTTTGCACCCAAGGAAAGTGCTCCAGTGAGCGTCGAGGGCACTTTTTGTCCAATTTAGGACCATGACATTTTTAATCCTTCCCTTCGCGATTCCCACCTCTAATAATCATGCATGGTTCAGTTTAGGAACGTGAGTCACATGATGTCGAATAGAAGCAAATGATGTTCTTCCTTTTGACCAGTGCGCTCTCAGGCAATATCTGTTATTTCATGCGAAAAGTCTGTTTTAGTTACCCTCGGGTGCCAACAGCATTAACTGGACAATTCTGTCCCTTACTTATTTGAAAAAAAACCTTTTGGTACGTGCTATATTGTGCAATGTATGGACACGATGGAGTCACCAATTACTGTAATAATTTAGTCAGCCCGCACTTCATCTGCTATTCCATGCGTAACGGATCATCTTATATGGTACACAAAACATTTTTATTTCATACAGCGTAGCTTATTGAACAGACCTTTGTTGACTAACCGAGCATGAAAAAGTGATTAGAAGTAAATTTGCTAATAGGTTGCAGATATGCTCTTATCACTGATTTTAATTTTTCGTTGTCAGCTGCGAGATAAGCCTTCGATTCACGTCATTTTGAACTAACTCTCAGATTAGTTCAGCCATGACAAAATTTACTTTATTCCACCCAGAAACCGCATAATTTGGTTCAGCAAGCGCGTGGAGTAGAGAGCGGAATTTTGACTTGAAAACACAATGCATTGTCTTAAGACAATAGCCCGTGTGCCAGGAATCGACGAAGCCCGCCAAATAAAAATTTCCAGCAAAACAGAATAACTGTCATTTTTCTGCTTTCAACATTTTCAAGTGCAACAGTTATCATAAATCCAGCCATATTCAACCCACCTTTTCACATATTGCGTCATGAAAAAGATCGATTTTATATATTTTCTTCCGGTCATCGCTTGACTGGTTTCTTTGCATCAATAAGCAAACCATTCAGACTAATAATTCATTTCCTGCCATTTAATGAACTTATCTATTTAGTACATGGTCCATTCATCGCTAAAGTCCGCCAGAGGAAACCCTCTTTCTACAGGAGCTTAGGAAAGTTCTGCTAAAGTAGGATTTTTTAAAATTTAAGATCTTCCAAGCTTTCAGGCTTATCGAGCATAAAGGAGGACAACAATTTTCAGTGAATGAGGTAAGGTGCATAATTTCTTAAACCTCATCCTAGCTTTCCAGCAGTTTTGATGTTTCAGTTTATTTTTGACGGTCGAATCAAATTCAAACAGGACACAACCCTCAACTAAATAGTAGTTTTGTATTGTCAGTTGAAATGGGTGAAAATATTTGAATGTGCTAAACGTTTTGTTCGGCCCTTAACAGGAAGGTCTTTCTCATCTAATGTATTAAGCGATGCATACTGAGCTTGTATCTTGCTGCTGAAGTTTCATGAACTCTTACTTACTTGTTTGATTCTGCTGCTAGATTTGAGACGGTTTTATTATTGCCCTCTATATTATACGGATAAATACATATTTTTAGTGTCAATTCTGGTCGTCTTGATCAGTTCCAATTTCAGTTTCGCGGTTTCCCGCCATTTTTGCCGCCTTTTATGGCTTCGCGTTAAAGACAACTGATGAACAAATTGATTACGCTGTTATGCCGGCTAGGATTTTTTTCACTGTAGTGCAGGCATAGACGTATGAGGTCCCGCACTGCTTCGGGCCCTTGATACATATTTTCAAGATATTCCCGCATAAAGACCCGACCTTTTGCCAAGAGACTTCAATGCGTCAAATACCTACCAGACGATGCGAAAAAGTGTGAAATCAAGCAGTTTATTGCTTTCAAGTTCAAATAATCAAGGGCTGACAGCAAAAAGGTCGTCACTTGTTTACATCCGCCAAACTGACATTTTCCTCTCAGTGGCTCTCACAAGACATTTCAATTTTCTTACATGAAATTTCTCAGTCTCTTGAAATTTCTGTTCATAAAAGTTTAAGTCTCTTCAATTTTTATGGAAAAAAAATTCAGGATGGTACGAGTAGGAATCGATCTCGGAGCATGGGCTCTGCAGTGCGTCACTTTAACCTCTACACCACCGAGGATTTGCTGATAATGAATGGTTTGAGTAGAATATATATAGCAACAACCCTAACCCTAACCCTAACCCTAACCATTACTTTGTGTACGAATCATTAATCTGTCAACGTCAGTTTGGCAGATGGAAATAAGTGTTGACCCAGCAAAAATTGCATGCGCTGGCACTTGTTGAATTAAGTTTAAAGCTACAACAACTCCATTAAGCTTTTTTTTTTTGGCGGTGGTAGAGCTGATTTCTCATCTACCTATGTATAGTCAAACCCTATTAATACGGACACTGAGGGGACCATAGAAAGTGTCAGTATTAACGGGGTGTCAGTATTAGATGGGTTAAATTTAGAGAAAATGACTAAGGGCTTTCTTTTCCCTTGCCAGGGACAAAGCAAACTGTCCGTAATTTATGTAATGAGATGTCCATATTAAACGGGTGTCCGTAAGGCGGGGTTTGACTGTAAAATAAAGCAGAAGACCTCGGACAGTTATATCTGAATTGGAACACGTGTTCTACACACAACGCAGGCCCCGGTTGTTCAAACGTTTTTTAGCATTTTCCACTAGATAAATCACTATCCAAAAGATAAGTATTAGGGAAACCAACTGCACTATTCACCCGACAGAGATTTATAAGATGAAGAGCATTTTCCACCTTTTGAACAACCAGGGGCCAGGACCTGAGCATGCCAATCGCATCGCACAATTCTAACTAGCGCCGCTTCTAGGTTTATAAGTATTTTATTCATCAGTTACCCGAGCGGGCGTTTAATTAATTCAGTTAGCACTCATTAAAATGACCGTTTACGATTACATGTTATTCATTTGATCGATTCCCTTGCATTTTTAGTGAATAAGTGCTAAATGTTAACCAAAAATAGATGTAAAAAAAACAGCTCATTGAACGTTTTTTTTCTTTTCAGTAACAACTGTTTTACCTAGGATATAATAAGTCTTCAATGTTCTTTTCAGATAACTTCTAATATTATTCTTTGTTTATTCTACCATCAGATGCCCTGTTCCATGAGAATCATGCTGTCGGTATTCATCTTCCTCTTTAGTTTTTCAGGTATGAACGTGAAATTCATGCTCACTCGCTCTGGTAAATGTATATTTTTTCCAATAAAACAATTGGTTAGTTCGATTACACCCCATCATTTATTTACTTATTTTAAACATTTTTCTGAAAGGAAGTTGACAGAAATTCGATAACCAAAGGATATTGCAGAAGCAAAACATAACTTAAAATGAAATGACAAGTGTGGAGAAAAGAACCCAGAAAAAATTCTTGAATATTATTGACGTTGATTTTGGACTGATTTGGAACTATTTAAACACATCTTTAGTCGAGCTTGCATTAGCTGTGAGACTTAAAAAATACAAGCGTTTCTTTTCTTTTCCTTTTTTTCCTAGCGGAGACCTAGAGGATAAGGATTGTGACTACTTTCATCGTATACAAATGAGTTTCGTGATGAGCATGCGGTTTATTATCGGCGATGACTAAAATGACGCACCAATTTGATCACGTTTTGGCTGTTTGGAAATGATGTAATTTTCCCCGATTCGATGCCATTGATTTTCGTGTAATTATACCCATGTATTAAAAAGTGAATACCCCGAGGAAAACTCGACCTTCAGTGAAATAGGATGTGAGAAAATATTATATGAGGGGAAATCCTATTTTGTTGTGTATTGAGGCGTTACTTTTCTCATAATATTGATGCAATTACTGAAACTCTACGGTTATATAGCAGTCTGGTTATATAGATTCAATGTTGCAACAATTAAATACATACAACAAAGTGAATCTAGATTTTCGCAGTTGTTTAGATGTGAAGTCACGTTGCACTTTATAAGCAGTTGAGATATCAATGATTTAACCTTCAACAGAAACTTCTACTGGAAGCAACTTCAACTCCCCCTCTGACGTTACGTATGTGTCACGGGTGTGTTTATACGGGTAGCATTGTACTTGACTATCACGCACTCTCCTTGCGGCACTTCATGTCCATAGAATAGAAAGGTGCGAAAGATGTCGAGCTTTTCCGGAACGGGTCTGTCCACGAATTCTATAGTTTGAAAGCGTTAATTACTTTGGAACAAGTGATTAATTCAGTGGTCGAAAAAAAGAGCAATCTTATCGAGCAAAACTTCGATAGGCTAACTGGTCGGGTGTTGTAAACTTTCACTGTATGCAAATGAGTCTTGTGATGAGCATGCAGTTTGTTTTCGGCGATGATTGAAATGATGCGCTGTCTTTATCACGTTTCCTTGATTTTCGTCTATATACACAAGCGTTCTAATTAACTCAAAAAGAAATCGTCGAAAACGATATAAAAAATAAATATCCTGAAGGATACTCGACCGTCTATAGAGTAGGAATTAATATCATTTTAGCGAGCAAATCCTGTTTCGTGTTGAGTTAATCGCCCCCTAGACTGAGAGCAGTCTCTTATTTTTCTTTTGAGACACAGCAGGTCGAGAGCAGAATTTTACTTTTTCGCTCGCCGCGCGTGCCTGTGAGGAAAGAAGAACAACCATTCGCGGTCTAATCGCCTCCTCATTTCTTATCTTATCTCCAAGCAAGTGGGACTCAACGCTACTAGGAGCGTCCTTGTTTGTTACTTAGACTTGAAAATCGCCGCTCCGAACAGTCGGCTTTTTAGACTACTTATGATTATAATTAATCCCAAACAAAAATCAACGATATAAAAGTAACTTGACGTTCCGATGACTTCATGTCATCATTATTAAATTCTAAAGCTAGGACATTAACATGGTTTGTGTATCTCTGTTAATTTCCTAGCTTTTAATTTAACAGTGTTGACAAGAAGCAATCGAAACGTCAAGTTTCTTTATATCGTTGGTATCTCCAAGCAAACGGAATTCGGGAAAAAGGAATTAACTGGGCGTGACAAAATACAGGGATTCAATAAAAAAAAATCCCTCGTTATCCCCATTTTAAATTACTATTATTCGTGTTTATAGGGAATCTCATAGTGCACGGTGAATCTACGTACGGTCCTTGGGGTGAATGGTCCGATTGTGAAGTCTCTGAAGGACAAGGCATGATGACCAGAACACGGAAATGTGTAGCGACGAACTGTCCACAAACAGGAGAATACCGTGATGAGATGCGCTGCTTTGTAAAACCTTGCAATTGTAAATGTGCAGGTGAGTTCTCGAATAAGATTCCAGCTGCAAGCAAGTTACACAAGTCACCCAGCCCCTTCCCCCCGAGGGTAGGTTACTCGACAAACATTTCTACGGGGAGGCTCCGCACTGAAGTCCTGCCCCCTAACATCATTTTACGACTTAAAATAAATGTAAATAACTCGCTGCAATTTTCTTTTCTGTTTTCATTATTTCTGTTATCTTCTTTATCGATACTTTTTTTTTAAATATAATTTTTTTTATTGCTAGGACCAGAGGAATCAACTACATCAAGTGGTAAATAGTCCTGTGTTCGATGTTTTATTATTATTATCATCATCATCACCATTATCATCATCATCATTATTATTAGATTTCTCAGTCAACGTATTATTTCCTTACGATCATCTTCTATACTTTAAGCATCAACAAAACTTTATGATTTCTCGTTGACCTTTTCGTTCGCTGACAAAGCGCACTAAGTTTTTGTGTTAGAGAATTTTCGTAAATTTCTCACTCCCAACTTTTGTTCTTCAGCAAGTTTCCCATTAACAACCTTCTTTTTTCTTCCTGTGTTGTATAGCAACAGAAAAATTAACCACAGAAGGTTGGTATTACTTAATATTATACTTTTCGATTCCTCACTCAAAGTGTCATAACGTTTTTTTACAATTTAAGCCCTTTCAACGTAATGACCTGTCATTTGACCACAAAGCACCCGTTTGCATTGCCGTAATTGCACAGCATTGGTCACATAATAGTTAATATTATTTGCGATTGATTTCTCGAAAGCGCATTCAGGCACTTAATAACGTTTCGAAAGTGCTCGATAGTTTTTGTATCTAAGTGGGCCATTCATTTTCCTAACAACCCCTTTGTCTTTGTTTCTGTTTCGCTTGCTGTTATTAGATTAACGATCTCAATTCTTAATAAAAATTTTTTATGCTTGAAATTCCCAGCATTCTTTTCAATCTACGCGACTTCAGTGACTTCACAGTAAATAGCGTGATATCCATCAATTTAATTGCTAAAAAAAATTCCTTCTCTGTTCTTTTAAAAAGAACTAAATGACAATAGCTTAAATGACAATGACCTAAACTGCCGATCAGAAATAAAAATTTAAAGATATTAACATCACAGTCGGAACTTTCAGACATCTGCAAGTCCAAAAACTGACCTTTCCGTTTACTTATAGCGCAAAGTACTTGTTTACTTTGCGGTTACTGCAAAGCAAGGGTCATGTCATTCAAATCATCTATTTTAATTTATTTCTTTGTTAATTTAATTGGTTTTACTATTAAGCCAGTAGCAAAATGATTTCCATGATACATGTATTATTTTGCCTGAAAATTCTTTCTTTTTATTAATTGCAAGGCTTGTTTAGTCTAACCGATGCTCATAATAAAGAACTGAGATAAAATTAAAAAAATTTTTTGAACAAATTAAACATGTTTGTAGAGGTTTTCGATGGTAAATAATCATGACTGACTTTTTTATCGGCTTATTCTTATCATTATTAGACAGCTTTAGATTCGAGGATGAGGAAGAGTAATAGGACAACATTTAATTTTTCAAAAGTTCTGTCGCCTTTTCTCTAAAAATAGACACCGGCCCTGCAAAGCATCATTGTACCTTTCTTCATCACAAAAGTTAGTTCGCTTATTTCCGTTCAAGGAGTTAAAGCCCTCTCTTGATCGCTAAATGATAAAATTCCTAACATTTGATAACTTGTTTTCGTCACTACGACATCCGTAGTAGAATGACGATGGCTATCACATTTTCCCGTCAAATGACTTTGGTTCGCACGCGCGCGAAACTTAGTATTGGAAAAATCTCGTTCTCTGAGTCGTCCTCGTCTTAGAATCTAAAGCTCTCTATTATTATTGTGGTTGCAGTTTTCCTTTTCCCTTGTATTAATTTCTCAGTCAACTTTATACAAGGCTCAGCATTTTTATTATAAAACCGTTCCTGCCTTACGTTCTAACAAAACGACATGATCAAACGTTATGAAAATGCGTGTTTTAAAAAATGTAATAATTTTGAGTATAAGAACAAGCGTGAACTGAAATAATTATTAAATTCCCCAAGGTTTACATTTTTTCTTTTTTCTTTTTTTCTCAGTTTTGTTGTTACATTATTTATTTCCTATTTTTGGCCACTTTTGTTCCGTCTGTCTCTTTTCGCAATTGAATAAGGCGACGGAAAAATCCTTGAATGAAATTTTTTTGTAACCAATTGATAATAGCGCACGTTCGATATATTAAAATTCTAACATGACTCCGAGGTTTTCTGGTCATTTTTCTATCTTTGGCTTAGTTTTCTTTGTGCTCAAGTCTCCTCTGGGAATTGCCAGACAATGTAGTGGTAAAAAAATTGCAGTTTTGACCCTAAAGCCTCGGAGTCAGGTTAGAATTTTAATATATCGAACCGTCAGCTATTGAATAACATTTATTTACTCAGTTATCTTTTTTTAATGTAATTTGTTAGTCGAATCCAGTTATCCTTATCAGTATTTCCAAAATTTCACTTCTTGTTTCCTACTTAGTACCAGAAGAATCAACTATAAGCAAAAGTGGTAAATATTCATGCAAGCTTCTTGTTGTTGACATTTGTTTTATTTAGAGTTCTCAAACATTTTAGATTTTTCATTCATCTAATTATGACAACATTTTTGGTCTTATTTAATTTCATTTCTCTTTACCTTAACAACCAACAACATTATTGACCATAATTTAGTTTCGGCTGTTGGCGTAAATTAAAAAATTGCCTTTTCTTTTTGTAGGAGGAGAGGAATTGAGCACAAGTGGTAGATATTCATGTTTAATTGTTTTCCTTTATTTTGCTTCCTTGGTAGGTTTTTATGTTTTAGTTTTTTCTTCGAAAATATTCGCAGGGCTTCAATAACTTGAGAAAATTTTGCCAACAAAAACTGTTGACTTTCCAAACCTTTTCATTACTAGTATCTTTCAAATCTTCATTTTTCCTGACTACTTTTTTTTTCTATATTGTTTAGCATCAGAGGAAACAACCACAGAGGGTTTGTCATTAGTTATATTATTTTATTTGCTACAATAACTCGTCATAAATTTTCAAATGCACTAAAATTCAAGGCATTCTTTTCTCGTTCTGATTCTTTAAACGTCTTAATCTAGATCATTTAATAATAATAATAATAATAAATAATAACAATAATAATAGTTGTGAACATTACTATACCTGTAGACCACAGGGAGCCACGTCACACATGTGTTTTCAGAGGGGCCCTGCATTCAATAAATTACAGATAGTAAAATATTAAATTAGATAGCAATGAATTGTCTTTAAAAAGACAAAATGTCAAAAGTGCGTTTAACTTCATTAGATAACATGTTCTAGTCATTTGCACCCTGATAGTCATTTTCTCTTTGCACTACTTCTTAGGATGACATTCAAGAAAATCACAACTTCATTTCACTTGTTTTTCTCATTTCATTTATTTTCATCTTTCTTCGCATGTTCGTCATTGTTACTTTAAATTTAGCAAACTTGTCTGGAGCCGATAATGCCTAAATATTGTTTGCATTGACTTTATTCACTTAACGGTTTTATCTACTACTGCTATCTACTACTTACCCCTACAGTACAAGTAACGGTTGTTTATGTTCTTCAATTATCGAATAAAATTTAACTTTTAAAGTTACTTGATTGTCGGAAATCATTTTAAGCAGCATTTTTTAATTATTATATTTTTCCACTTAGGAGCAAAGGAGTCAACTACAAGTGGTAAGTAGTCATGTTTGTTGGTTTGTTATTAATTCAGTGAATTAGAATAATTGAATAAACGAATGAACGATTAAATGAATGAATGGATGGATGGATGGATAGATGGATGGATGAATGAATGGATGGATGGATGGATGGATGGATGGATGGATAGATGGATGAATGAATGCTGACAGAACAAAAGAGACGCTGTTTTTGATGTCTTTGTTTTGATCTTAGGGAAACACATTGACCGCGCAAAATTGTTCGATCTTACCGAATCACTGCGACGTCGAGAAAAAGAAAACTAAGTATACTACTCCATTGTAAGCAATCCGTCAATATAAAGGGAAAGTAAACTCTGCTATTCTCCAAAAATATGCTGGAACACAAACAGTTCAAAAACATGGGATTCACAGTTTCTGACTCGTACTGGTGCCTCTCTAAAAGTCCGTTGAAAACCAGCTAGACGAGCAACCGGTCGTGTTTAATCGTTGCAGTGAATCAAGATAAATACAAATAGGAATCTAGCCGAATTCCATAACTTTTCCTACGCCAGAAGTTTAGTTTTGCGTGGCCATGCTGTTGTAATTGTTTAATAAAAACAGCCACAGCACAACTCGATAGCCGCTCGATTATGTGTTCACATGCTTTGAGCACAAAAAAAAAACAACAATCCAAGAGCCAGCAGCCTCTAAAATAACTCACCAGAAAGGTTCTGTGAACTATAAGGAACATTCCATCAAAGATTCCATCACTCATTGTGGATCAGCCGTCTTTAATTTTCTGCCAGTACAATGGCCGCTGATAAGAGCACACTGCAAATCCACCTAAAACAAATTCCAAGGGCAAACAACTTAAAAAATAACGCCAAAAAATTCTTCTGTAATCACCATATATCGATTCTTAATACAAAACTCCGCTAACTATCAAACGATGGCTGAGATTTAAATAGATAAAAATCTCCGACAGAACAAAAAGTCGGGCAGACGTTTTCAAGTTTGTTTTCATTGGCTCGCGCTGGCGCCAGGGGTTACATAGCCCCTTTAAAGGTATATAAGAACTTCATTTCACGCATTAGAGTTCAAAGCTCTTGTTTTCAATTCATAGAGCCGCGTATAACTACTCCTCAGCCTTCTAGCTTTTCTTTTTAGAACGCTTTCCATAAACAACATTTTTTATTATTTTTCTGCCTTGTTTAGCATCAGAGAAATCAACCATAGAAGGTTTGTTATCTTTGCTTTACTATATATATCCAGTGAGAAAAATATTTTCTCCTATATATTAATTACCTAAAACAGCAAAATCCTCGTGGTATAGCCCCTTTACTATCTTATTTCACGTTGAGACATTGAGTGACATTGAAATTGACTATCTTAGTCCATCCTTTTCAATCAATTTTCTGCAGCCAATTATGGACGTTCTTGCTAATAACGAGATCTTGTCTTGCAATTAGCGCAATAATGGCAGCTTTATTCACGTTATCTACGGATTACTGTAATTTGGGGTACTATATTGATCATTAAACGAAGAAAGACGTTTTTTCTTCTTGTTTCCTTCTTTGCACAAGAGGAATCAACTAGAAGCATAAGGGGTAAATATTCAAGCACGCTTGCTGTTGTTTTTAGATTTCTCAGTCAGCTATCTAGTCATAACAACATTTTTGGTCCAATTTCACCTCCTCTTACCTCAAAAATCAACAACAATGTATATATTGTCAGTGTTCCCGGCAAGGAAGCAATAAAATTACAAATTTCGCCTGAGTATATAATACCTTTTTCGGGAGCCATTCCTTCCTGCTCGAAGAAACTTTCAGGTTCTTTGGCAGTTTTGAACTGCAACAAAAATCTCAATGGAATAAGTGCCAAAAGGCCAATTATGTTATTTGCACAGAGAAAAATTAAGTAGAATCGAGTCCCTTTAAAGTCGCAAGCACTTTTCAAGCAATTGTTCTGGCTTTTGCCTGATATTTCAACGTCACATTAAGTAACCTTTCATCGCTCTATAATGACTTAAAGCACATGCGAAGAATATGAGGATGGTTATAACTAGAAAAGTGCTTTTTTACCAAATGAGCTTACAGACAAAGAACATGCATACATGAGAGAATCATGAGAGATATTAAGCTGATCTTTAACGAATTGAGAGTTTATCCTTCGTGATTTATGTGTGGCAATCAATTAATAATATTACAAAATATTACGATCTCAGTGGGATTTTATAGACATCTGCACATTTAAGTCCTAAGATCAGCAACCTTTCCGTTAACAACAAAATACTCGTTTACTTTGCAGTTTCGACAAAACAAGGGTCGTCTTTCAAAATTATTTTATTTGTTAAGACTTCTATGTCATGTGTGATCTTTTGAACATTTTGTCTTAACAATGTCCTTTTTTATCTTTCTCTGCTGTTTTAGCATCAGAAGAATCAACCACAGAAGGTTCGTTTAAGTTCCTGTTATTTTTTGTCTAGAATCAAAATGCTTAGCTTGATACATGTATTGACGGTTGTTTTGTATGAAATCCTTTTTTACTGTTTTTACCGTTTAGTCTAACCGATACTTATATGGTAAAGAAGACAAAATATCAAAACAAAAAATATTTTTCGAAAAATTGAAAAATGTTTGTTGAGCGATTTTTGCAAATAACTTGAGAAAATTTGACAAAGTGATTCGATTAAAAGTCTAAAGAGTCAGCTACAAGTAGTGAATAATTATTATTGACTTTTTTATCTGCTTTTTCTCATCATTATCATTACTATTATTGTTTTTATGTTTATTCGGTAGTCGAATCTTTTCCTAATCAGTATTTCTAAAATATCATTTCTTTGCTTCCTACTTAGCACTAGAAGAACCAACTACCAGTATAAGTGGTAAATAGTTATGTCTGCTTGTCGTTGTTTTTTTATTTGGATTTCTTATTTACCGAGTCATGACCACACTTTTTGTTTTATTTCGCTTCTCTTCACCTTTTCTTTTCTTTCTGTTCTCTTTTTACTATCAAAATATATCAAACATCATTTATTTATAAATTATTCCTAGGGCCAGGGGAATCAGCTACATCAAGTGGTAAATATTATCTCTGATGTTTTATTATCATCATCGCCGTCATCACCATCATCATCATCATCATCTTTACCATTATAACTATTATTATTATTATTATTATCATTAGATTTCTTAGTCCACGTATTATGACCGCAGTTTTTTCTTACAACCACCTTTCTCTACTTCAAGCACCAACAAAACTTTATCACCTCTAGTTGACATTTTCGTTTGCTGACAAAGTAAAAAAGGTTTTTGTATACGGATGAAGTCACGTGAACGTCTCACTCCCAGCCTCGTTTCATTTCCAAGCTCGTTTCGCATTAACAACGTTCTTTTATCTCTTTATGCTATTCAGCATCAGAAGAATCAACCACAAAAGGATGACATTTCTTCTTATCAAATATTCAGTGTTTCTCTTATTATGCATAGATATACCCTTTTTACTATTCTACACTTAAGCTATTTTTTTTTTAGTTTTACCGACACTTATAAGTACCACAAACTTGAAAATACTAAATTGTTAAAAATATTTTATAAAAACTAAATAATTAATTTCATTATTTTTCTTTTTTTGTTTAACATGCCTCCCAGCATTCTTTAGAATTATTTTTCTGTAATCACCATATATCGATTCTTAAAGTACTCGTTTACTTTACAGTTTCGGCAAAACAAGGGTCGTCTTTCAAAATTATTTTATTTGTTAAGACTTCTATCTCATGTGTGATCTTTTGAACGTTTTCTCTTAACAATGTTTCTTTTTTATCTTTTTCTGTTGTTTTAGCATCAGAAGAATCAACCACAGAAGGTTCGTTTAAGTTCCTGTTATTTTTTGTCTAGAATAAAAATGCTTAGCTTGATACATGTATTGACGGTTGTTTTGCATGAAATCCGTTTTTACTGTTTTTACTGTTTAGTCTAACCGATACTTATATGGTAAAGAAGACAAAATAACAAAGCAAAAATATATTTGGAAAATTTGAAAAATGTTTGAAGAGCGATTTTTGCCAATAACTTGAGAAAATTTGACAAAGTGATTCGATTAAAAGCCTAAAGAGTTCATCTGCAAGTAGTGAATAATTATTATTGACTTTTTCATTGGCTTTTTCTCATCATTATCATTACTATTATTGTTTTTATGTTTATTCGGTAGTCGAATCTTTTCCTTATCTGTATTTCTAAAATATCATTTCCTTGTTTCCAACGTAGCACTAGAAGAATCAACTACAAGTATAAGTGGTAAATATTTATGTCTGCTTGTTGTCGTTTTTTTATTTGGATTCCTCATTTACCTAGTCATGACCACACTTTTTGTTATATTTCGCTTCTCTTTACCTTTTCTTTAATTTCTCTTCTCTTTTTACTATCAAAATATATCAAATATCTTTTATTTTATTCTTAGGACCAGAGGAATCAACTACAACAAGTAGTAAGTATTATCTCTGATGTTTTATCATCATCGCCGCCATCACCATCATTATCATCATCATCATCATTGTTATTATAATTATTATTATTATTATTATTGTTATTATTATTATTGTTGTTATTGTTATTATTATTAGATTTCTTAGTCAGCTTATTATGACCACAGTTTTTTCTTACAACCACGTTTCTCTACTTCAAGCACCAACAAAACTTTATGACCTCTGGTTGGCATTTTCGTTTGCTGATAAAGTAAAAAAGGTTTTTGTACTGATGAAGTCACGTAAACGTCTCACGCCCAGCCTCGTTTCATTTCTAAGCACGTTTCGCATTAACAACGTTCTTTTATCTCTTTATTCTATTCAGCATCGGAAGAATCAACCACAAAATGTTGATATTTCTTCTTATCAAATATTCAGTGTTTCTCTTGATATGCCCTTTTTACTATTCTACACTTAAAGGAGCTGTGTCACGAAATTCAGCCAAATTATGTAATTACAAAATGCCCGTTAAATTAAGAGAAACGAGAAAATAACCGCTTAAAACATTAAAGGAAGGTTAAAATAACACAACAGATACAACAGATGCCACGGAGGGGCAAAACTGAAGAAGATGGAAACGGATTGAAATGAGAGTTTTTGAAAACTGTTCAGCCTAACAGTTTTTCAAAGCTGATCTCTGCCGTTTACAACTTCAAAAATAATGCTCAGAAGACAAATTTGTTTGTCTCGAATCTCTGCTTGTGTCATTTACAAGTAATTTCTTTGCTCACTTTAAGTTCCGTAGCGATTGAGGGCGAGTAACTGGCAAAATTAAAGAAATTGAACTGGACTGCCGTCACACAGCCCCTTTAAGCTATTTTTTTTTTTAGTTTTACCGACACTTATAAGCACCACAAACTTGAAAATACTAAATTGTTAAAAATAATTTCATTATTTTTTTTTGTTGTTTAACATGCCTCCCAGCATTCTTTAGAATTATTTTTCTGTAATCACCATATATCGATTCTTAAAGTATTCGTTTACTTTGCAGTTTCCGCAAAACAAGGGTCGTCTTTCAAAATTATTTTATTTGTTAAGACTTCTATCTCATGTGTGATCTTTTGAACATTTTCTCTAAACAATGTTCTTTTTTATCTTTCTCTGTTGTTTTAGCATCAGAAGAATCAACCACAGAAGGTTCGTTTAAGTTCCTGTTATTTTTTGTCTAGAATCAAAATGCTTAGCTTGATACATGTATTGCCGGTTGTTTCGCATGAAATCCTTTTTTACTGTTTTTACCGTTTAGTCTAACCGATACTTATATGGTAAAGAAGACAAAATAACAAAACAAAAATATATTTCGAAAATTGAAAAATGTTTTGTAGAGCGAGTTTTGCAAATAACTTGAGAAAATTTGACAAAGTGATTCGATTAAAAGCCTAAAGAGTTCATCTACAAGTAGTGAATAATTATTATTGACGTTTTTGTCGGCTTTTTCGCATCATTATCATTACTATTATTGTTTTTTTGTTTATTCGGTAGTCGAATCTTTTCCTTATCTGTATTTCTAAAATATCATTTCCTTGTTTCCAACGTAGCACTAGAAGAATCAACTACAAGTATAAGTGGTAAATATTTATGCCTGCTTGTTGTTTTTTTTTTTATTTGGATTTCTCATTTACCGAGTCATGACCACACTTTTTCTTATATTTCGCTTCTCTTTACCTTTTCTTTAATTTCTCTTCTCTTTTTACTATCAAAATACGTCAAACATCTTTTATTTTATTCCTAGGACCAGAGGAGTCAACTACATCAGGTGTTAAGTATTATCTCTGATGTTTTATCATCATCGCCGCCATCACCATCATCATCATCATCATCATCATTACTATTATAATTATTATTATTATTATTATTATTATTATTATTATTATTGTTATTCTTCTTCTTACTATATTATTATTATTATTATTATTATTGTTATTATTATTATTATTAGATTTCTTAGTCAACGTATTATGACCACAGTTTTTTCTTACAACCACGTTTCTCTACTTCAAGCACCAACAAAACTTTATGACCTCTAGTTGGCATTTTCGTTTGCTGATAAAGTAAAAAAGGTTTTTGTACTGATGAAGTCACGTAAACGTCTCACTCCCAGCCTCGTTTCATTTCCAAGCACGTTTCGCAATAACAACGTTCTTTTATCTCTTTATGTTATTCAGCATCAGAAGAATCAACCACAAAAGGTTGGTATTTCTTCATATCTAATATCCAGTGTTTCTCTCATTATGCATAGATATGCCCTTTTTACTATTATACACTTAAGCCATTTTTTTTTTAGTTTTACCGACATTTATAAGCACCACAATTGTTAAAAATATTCTATAAAAACTGAATATTTTATTTCAATAGTTTTCTTTTTTGTTTTACATGCCTTCCAGCTTTCTTTAGAATTATTTTCTAAAAAAACTACTTTACGTATCTTTTTCTCTTAAAATCATTCATCGGTTAAAACCCTATATGATCATCATCATAAAATATTGCAATTTTCTACTTAGAACTAGAAACACTTATAAAAGTAAATAATCGTGAAGTAGTTTTTAACTTATGATTTTTTCAGTAACTTTTATTTATCTTGAACAAATCTTTAAACATATTCCTTTGCTACACCACTACACTTTACTTTGAGCTGTTTAGCGATACAATAAACGGCGATTGTACAGACGCTAAAATTTCGTTAGACCACCACTTCACACCGCTATAGTAATTTTTCAGGCCTAACAAATCTGTTCCAATAATTTAAGTTGAAACTTAAACGTGAAAGAAAAATGGGAAAATTTTGTAACATTTGTGTACAACAAAAATAAATTACAATTGGTAAACACCCCAGTGTTATCACACCAGTCTTTTGATTTTTATTTTTTATTATTTTACTTATCCATTTTTTAAATTACTTATTACTCTTCTGTTCTGTTTTTCAGCACAAAAATCCTTTGTTTGACTATTTCTTGTAATCAATTTATCAATTGAATAACATTTATCTTTTTTTTAATCATTCGTAAAATTCCTTATCAGCTTTTTTTCTAAATATCATGTATTGTTTCCTACTTAGCACCAGAAGAATCAACTACAAGCATAAGTGGTAAATATTCATGCATGGTCACCTAATGGTGACCATTGTCTTATTTCACCTCACTTTACCTTTAAAACCAACAACCGATATTTGACCATTTCGGTTGTTGCCTAATTATATAATTGCCTTTTCTTTTTGTTGGAGAAGAAAACTCAAGTACAAGTGGTAGATATGTTTTATTGCTTTAACTCTGATTTCGAATTGCTTCCATAGCTTTAACTTGCTTCTTTTGTTGACTAGTTTCAGTTTTTTTTATTTCAAAAATATTTGTAGAGCGATTCTTGTGTGTAACTTGAGGAAATTTGGACAACAAATTATTTCACTTTCGAATCTTTTTCATTATCAGTATCTTCCAAATCTTGACTTTGTCGGACTTCTTCGTTCTTTTTCTTTATTGTTAAGCATCAGTGGAAACAGCTACAGAAGGTTTGTCATTAGTTATATTTTATTTGATATAGGTTAGTTTTATTTATTCTTATCATAACTCGTAATAAATGTTCTAATGCACTAAAATCAAGGCAGTGTTTTCTCGATGTCACGCGTTAGACGTCTCGATCTAGATCTTTTGAGATCTAGAAATTAATCCTTACATGATATTTATTTTTCCTTACGACGTTTTTTTCTTCATATGTTGCTTAGGGATGTACCATTACAAATGTGAAGGGAGGTGGAGTCCAAAAACAGAAAAAAATCCTGCAAAACAAATCTTAAGAAAAACATCTTGCATTGCATTGGGTTGAAAAAAAAATTACACCCTGGCTGCTTTTGAGAAAATAATCACACCTTTCCAGAATGTCCTGATTACTTCAAACTGATTCCTTAATGATATTCTTTCCTTGATTTCTTTCTCCTAATTTCCAGAAGGAGAAGAATCAACAACAAGTGGTAAATACTCATGTGATTTCTTTAACTGTTTCTTTCTCTTTGATTTGTTTATTTTTCTTCCTTTTCTTCAGGTTTATCTAACAATTTTTTTTTTCTGCGGAATTGATTTCTCAGTCTGAACAACTAATTAAAAGAGAATTTTGACACCTAACTCAAATTATACTAAAACTTGTCACGCAAAAATTTTCCAAGCTTTTTTGTCTCTTTGCGCTTTAATATTCTTTCCCTCAGCACCTCACAGTAGATCATGTGATTTCTAACGATTCATCGCTGCTAGAATAGTTTTACTTTATCATTTATATAGTTTTAAAAACCACAAAAGGAATACCACTGTTCGTTATTTAAGCCACATTTCCTTGAGCATTCCATTTATTGTCTTTGATCTTAGTTAAAATTTGTTGAGCATTACTTTTAAAGGAATCTTTTCGACGTTTTTGCTGGTTATTTGACTTCTGTAAATCATCTTATTTGATTTTAAATTGTTCTTGTTAATATTTATTGCCTGTGTTCTTGGAAAACCATGCATTGAATGTTCCTGGCCATTTACTTTATTTTAAGGGTGAAGTGTTTTTGTTATTACTTTGCTTCAGTCCATTTTGCTTACCTATGTTCGTTTCTCATTCTAAATTAGTTATAGCTGCGGTGACTGAGCCCACGGAGCCTGGTAAGATATTGATTTAAGTAGTAACAGTGCATTACAGTACCAAGTTTTACTCTTAACTTTGTTAAACGGGAACGATATCATCAAAATTACTTCTAAAATCTCTCTATTAACTAGGGAAGAATAAACATGTCAAGGCCCGGTTTAGTAAAAATCCCGAACGCTTTAAGTTAAAACACAGTAAACCACTCCTTACGCTTCTTAACATGCCACAATTGTAGTGAAACTGGGTACTTCCTCAGACCGCCGTCCAGTAATCTAAACTATTTATTTACCTTTTAGGGCTGACTTGGTTTATTAGCGTTACATTAGCAGCATTATCTTTACCCCCAGTATAATGAAACTACCTTGAGTTTAAAAGTTACCTTAAGTTTAAAATGAAAAGCAAAGTGATTATTACACAAACATACTACATGCTTCGGTACTGTAAACCTTCTCTTACCTGGGCATCGTGGGACAGCTTACGACTAAGAGAAAGTTACTAAACTTGTTAGCAATAAGAGCAGATGAGAATTGGAAAGGGTAAGCCCATTGATACTTCACATGGTCAAAGAATATCAAAAATATTATTGGTATCCAGTGGACTTCTCTGTTTGTTTCTTTATATCTAATTCATACAGCAATGCATCAGTTACAGTCATCTACAAAGTCACCAGCAGCAACAGGTGGGTCAGAAATAATCCTGTTCACATCATATTTAATAAATCGTTTTCTACTCGGAAGGTATTCACTAGCATGTTTTCTTTTTTGAGGCAAGCGTAAAAGCAGAGCTCCTATTTTATACGGAACGTTTCGACAATAAAATCTTAACTAACTAACCTAACCTATTTATGGAGAACTTTCATGCAAGTAAAAACCATAAGCAAACGATAACCCAGCCTACCTGGTAAGAAAACAATACAATGTATCAACCTTACACCGGAACAGTAATTGTGGCAAGGCGTTCACACGGTTGAGTCATTAGCATTCGCAGAGCGTACATCAGATATATGATAAATGATCCTGAGAGAATATTCAGTGTGTTAACGATTTCCCTGCTGTACTGTCAGCTCTATACAAGAGTGGAGGGGCGATTCTTTTTTAATTTCCGTTTCGCTGACACAGTTTTAGCAGAAATCTCTCTGTAGTCGTTTTCGTCGACAAAACGAATAGCAATATCGCTCTCCGCGTCTTCCGCCATTTTGTTCTGCGTCAATTCGTGAAGGACGCGTGCCTCTGAGCGTGGGTCATCCACGCGGAACACATTCGCGCTATGTGATTGGCTGTTGTCTAATTCCCCTTGAGATCTGCGGTGCTAAAAATAACTCGAGACGAATTACCTATGGAATAGGGTGTGTATGGAGGATGCCTTCTCTGTCCCCTTTGTCCTCTCTTGATTCCTCTCATTCAACGTGAAAATAAACAAGCAATAATTTACTATCTCTCCAAGGGGAATTTAACCCTTTAATCTTATATTTGTTAAAAAAAACGTGTCTGACGAACCCGCAATAAATCACTGAGTTTAAAAATCCCAATGATTATCATAAGGTTCCCTTATAGAGACTCCATGTGAAGGTGACCCTCTGGGGGCTGAAGAAGGAGGAAAATTGCCAAGCTCGAGCTTCACAGCTTCCTCGCACTTTTTAAATCTCTTTAATCCATCTAATGGTCGTTTAAATGGACCTTTAAGCTGGTGTGCTGAAAACAGTAACAAAGGAGAGTACTTACAGATCCAGTTACCTGAGTCCAAAACAGTCTGTGCGATCGCCACCCAAGGTGCTGGCCAACAAGAAGGGACCTCATTTGTCAAATCTTACTTTTTGGAATACTCTGTCAATGGAGAAGAATGGAAAAAAGTTGAAAGAGGAGATGGTCAAGAAAAGGTATACGTAAAGAATAAAACCTACAAAGAAAATAACTTCCTACCCTTTCCCCCACCCCTTACTGAAACAAATGGAGTTTAATATTATCCGTTCGATAAATGTTAAGATCGCTCCTCTAAATGTGGTCCTTTGCACGGGTTAGAACACATACAATGAAGAGGAACTGGGACAATCAACCGCCCGGATCTGTCATTTTGAAATAATTAAGTGCTTTACGGTTAACTAGCATAAAACTTCCTGGATAAAGGATGTGTGACAAGCAGATACATCGCAAACGGAAGTGCTAAGAAAAAAAATACGTAACACCGTCCAAAATACATGAAACAAAACACGAACAAACAGGCAAGTAAAAGTTAACCCAGAATAACAGATAACCAACGTAAGCCAACAGGTGTTAAAAAACAAACAAACAAACAAACAAAAACTAACAAAAGCGAAATACTTTGGGTTCAACTGGTACAACTTCAGCGCCAGCTCTTTCATCTTCCTCTTGTTCAACAGGAACAAGAACGGGTGGAACGGGAAGAACTGCCATGAATACAGGGATGGTTTATTGGAAAAAACTTAAAATGTCGCTACCTGCGAAACGTCGTTTGGGATGGTATCGTCAATGTTGACTTAAAATTAAAGTCAAGAAATAGTTCCTAGATAATTCGAAGGAAAAGTTGCTACTTTGGCGGTCGTTTCTTGAATAGTTTTAAAATTAATCAACTTTTTATCAACTAGCGATAAATACTTGATAAGCTTGTAATTTATTATGATGGAGCACTGCGCTATTCATTGTTGTTAGATGATGTCACACAAACAGAATATCACGAATAATAATTGCATCATTCAGATAAATTGTCAAAACTCCCCTACATAATCTGAATGCAGCTATAGCTCACTAGCAGTTGATTATGGGATACCAAATTACACTGAGTGTGGCCTTCTCAATGTATAAAATTATATATAACATGATGTTTTCTTCCTACCAGGTGTTTGGAGGCAACATTGATACTCATTCTATAAAGAAACAAATATTACCGACTCCCATAGAGGCTACCTTCGTTCGCATTTATCCTCAAGAATTCGTTGATTGGATGTGTATGAGGGTTGAGTTGTATGGTAAAGGTATGTATATACCAGTTTTTATTGCCTGAAATAATTACAGTCGAACCTTAACCAATTGGAAGCTCAAGAAAGCAAAAAAAAAAACACGTCCCATAAATAAAAGTACACTACATTAAGTACACTACACCTAAGGTGAAGTAAAAAGACTTCATTTTTAATCGCTGCAAGCTCCTCTCTAAAGCTCACTCAATATTTCTGTCACTGTTTAAGGAAGCCTGAAAATTATCAAAATCATTATACTAATAATGATAATTTATCTCTCTGTCCACTAGAATTAGAAGAATCCACAACAGCTGGTAAGTAACTGACATTTTTATTCTCTCAGAATTTAGCAAACCATCGTTTTAAAGCATCACGAGTTACATAGACTTTGAATTTAATTTACCGTGAACACATTCCTTTTCAAGCACCAGCAGAACCTATCACTGACCCTTTTAAATCGTAAAAAACTTGCTTGCTTTGTTTCTATAATGAGTAGTATCATTTGAATGAGAACAAAGAGTTTCTAAGGCGTATCAAAACTCTATTTCACGATAGTAAGCTTCTTCTTAATTTTTTCAAAACAAAAGAAGAAACTGTGTGGTCTCAGCCGAGCAACCTATTTTTGAGAACTACAGACCATTTTTTGTTCATTTTCATAGCAGCATTTTTGTGAGTCAATCAAAATGCACAAAATCCAATAAGCATAGTCTAGTTATTTTCTTTATTTACTTCAGTTTAGGGTTTCTAACTAGGGTGGATTATTAGTTTCTGCCGATAACGTTAAAGAATCAACTTCAAGTGCTAAATAACGCATTTTTGCCAAATTATATTGCTCTACTGTTTACTTCCTGGATGGTTATTTTAAGTGTTTTTTGACCTCTTTTTTGTTTAGTTCAGAAAAATACATTTATTCGGCAGATTGGTTTTGTAAACAACTTGACAGAATTTTGATAGCAAAATCTTTAGACTATCGAATCCTTCTCATTGTTAATTTTGACGACCTTTTTTCCCTTTTTATCTTGTTAAGCGTTAGAAGAATCGGCCACAGAAGGTTTGTCCATAGTTATACATGTATTTCGTCTGCCAATATTTTATTTTCTTAAAACGTTATTAATGACGAGTTTAAGAAAAAATATCAGTTTAAAATGACCAGTTGGTAGATGCTGTGTTCAATTTTCGACAGTGTAAATTTCTCTAGGAGCTTCATAACTTGCAACTGTTTTGCTCCTTAAGCATCCTTTTATACAAAGGTATAAGTAAAATAGAAGACATTTAATTATTTCAAAATGGCAGATCGTAGATGGCGGATGGTTTCAATTCCCTCTCTAATAAATGCATGACGTCATAATGACATCACTGATATGGCTAAAGATTATTTTAATATTATTTAAAATGTGTTAACCAGATATTCTGAGCATCTCAAACTAGATAACTTTGTGCTTTTAAGAGTCAACTGCAAGTAGTAAATTTCTTTCTTTGCAAATTATTTTTCACTTCATTTTTGCTTCTTTGTTTAGTTCGTGTAACTTTTTTTCGAATTTTTCTTTTTGATTTTTATAAACATAATTTAAGAGAATTATAATGACAAAAACAAAAATCAAAACCCTTTCATCATCATTATTTTTGACATCTTTATATTATTCAGACAACTTTTTTTTTCGTTTTGATATTGTTTAGCGTCAAAAGAATCGACCACAAAAGGTTTGTCATTAATTTGTTTACTTTTTAGACTGATTTTTGAAAATATTTAAGAGAATTTTGGTATCAAAAACAAATGATTTTCGAAACGTTTTCATCGTTATGATTTTGTTTAGCATCAAAAAAATCGACCACAAAAGGTTTGTCATTAGTTTATTTAGTTTGTTGATTGTTTCTGATGACAAAAAAAATTGATTTTGAAATCTTTACATTATTCTGAAAACTTTTTTTCGTTTAATATTGTTTAGCATCAGAAAAATTGACCACAGAGGGTTTGTCCTAGTTTGTTTAGTTTGTAGGTTGAATTTGGAATTTTTAAAAGAATTTTGAAGAGGAAAGACACTCGACTTTCGAAATATTTCATCATTATGATTTTAAAATCTTTATGTTATTCTGATAACCTCTTTCTTTTAATTTTGTTTAGCATCAGAAGAGTCGACAACAGAAGGTTTGTTATCAGAGTATTTAGTTTGCAGATTGATTTTTGAAAAGAATTTAAGAGAACTTTGATCACAAAAACAATTGGTTTTCGAAACCTTTCATCATTATATTTTGTAATCTTTAAATTATTCTAACAACTAAGTTTTTTTAATATTGTTTAGCATCAGAAGAATCGACCACAGGCTTCTCCTTAGTTTGTTTAGTTTGAAGATTGATTTTTGTAATTTTTTAAGAGAACTTTGATGACAAAAACAATTGATTTTCAAAACCTTTTCATCATTATGATTTCGAAATCTTTATAATTATTATCCTGAAAACTTCTTTCTTTCTTTTAATTTTGTTTAGCATCAGAGGAACCGACCACAGAGGGTTTGTCCTTAGTTTGTTTAGTTTGTAGATTGATATTTCTAAAATTTTTAAGAGAATTTTGCTGACAAAATCAATTGATTTTCGAAACCTTTTCATCGTTATGATTTTGAAATCTTACTTTATTCTAACAACTTCTTTCTTGTAATATTGTTTAGTATCAGAAGAATCGACAACAGAAGGTTTGTTATTAGTTTATTTAGCTTGTAGATTGATTTTTGAAAATAACTTACGAGAATTCTCAACTTTTTATTCGTTTAATATTGCTTAATATCAGAAAAATTGACCACAGAAGGTTTGTCCTTATAGTTTGTTTGGTTTGTAGATTGAATTTGGAAATTTTTAAGAGAATTTTGATGACCAAAACAATTGACTTTCGAAATCTTTTCGTCACTATAATTTTGAAATCTTCATGTTATTGTGATAACTTTTCCCTTTTAATTTTGTTTAGCACCAGAAGAGTCGACAACAGAAGGTTTGTTATTGGTTAATTTAGTTTGTAGATTGGTTTTTGAATAAATTTATCTTAACTTATCTTAATTTATTTATAAATCTTTATATTATTCTGACAACTTCTTTCTTTAAATTTTGTTTAGCATCAGAAAAATCAACCCCAGAAGGTTTGTCCTTAGTTTGTTTAATCTTTAATGATATTTGTAAATTTTTAAGAGAATTTTGATGACAAAAACAATTGATTTTCGAAACCTTTTTACCATTATGATTTTAAAATCTTTATATTACTCTGACATCTTTTTTCCTTTAATTTTGTTTAGCATCAGAAGAATCGACCACCGAAGGTTTGTCCTTAGTTTGTTTAGTCTATAATGATATTTGTAAATTTTTAAGAGAATTTTAATGACAAAAACAATTGATTTTCGAAACCTTTTCATCATTATGATTTTGAAATCTTTGATATTATTCTAACAACTTCTTTTAATTTTGCTAAGCATCAGAAGGGTCAGAAGAATCGACCACAGAAGGTTTGTCCCTAGTTTGTTTAGTTTGTAGATTGATTTTTCTAAAATTTTTAAGAGAATTGTGATCCAAAAACAATTGATTTTCTAAATCGTTTCATCATTATCATTTTGAAATCTTTATATTATCCTGAAAACTTCTTTCTTTTAACTTTGTTTAGCATCACAAGAATCTACCACAGAAGGTTTGTCATTAGTTTGTTTAGTTTGTAGATTGATATTTCTAAAATTTTTAAGAGACTTTTGATGATAAAATCAATTGATTTTCGAAATCTTTTCATCATTATGATTTTGAAATCTTTCTATTATCCTGACAAGGTCTCTCTTTTAATTTTGTTTAGCATCAGAAAAATCGACAGCAGAAGATTTTTATTAGTTTATGTAGCTTGTAGACTGATTTTTGAAAATAATTTAAGAGGAATTCTCAACTTTTTTTCTTTCAATACTGTTTAACATCAAAAGAATCGACCATAGAAGGTTTGTCCTTATAGTTTGTTTGGTTTGTAGATTGAATTTGGAAATTTTTAAGAGAATTTTGATGACCAAAACAATTGACTTTCGAAATCTTTTCGTCACTATAATTTTGAAATCTTCATGTTATTGTGATAACTTTTCCCTTTTAATTTTGTTTAGCACCAGAAGAGTCGACAACAGAAGGTTTGTTATTAGTTTATTTAGTTTGTAGATTGGTTTTTGAAAATAATTTAAAAGAATTTTGATGACAAAACAATTGATTTTCGAAACCTTTTCAACATTATGATTTCTTTCTTTTAATTTTGTTTAGCATCAGAAAAATCAACCTTAGACGGTTTGTCCTTATTTTTTTGGGTTTGTAGATTGATTTTTGTAAATTTTTAAGAGAGTTTTGATGACAAAAACAATTGATTTTTTAATCTTTTCATCATTATGATTTTAAAATCTTTACATTACTCTGACAGCTTCTTTCTTCTAATTTCGTTTAGTATCAGAAGAATCGACCACCGAAGGTTTCTCCTTAGTTTGTTTAGTTTATAATGATTTTTGTAAATTTTTAAGACAATTTTGATGACAAAAACCATTGATTTACGAAATCTTTTCATCATTAGGATTTTGAAATCTTTAATTATCCTGACAACTTCTTTCTTTTACTTTTGTTTAGTATCAGAAGAATCGACAACAGAAGGTTTGTCATTAGTTTATTTAGTTCGTAGATTGATGTTTGTAAATGTTTAAGAGAATTTTGATGAAAAAAACAACTGATTTGCGAAACCTTTCCGCCCTTATGATTTTGAAATCTTTATATTATTCTGACAACTTTTTTTCTTTTAATATTGTTTAGTTAGTAGATTAAATTTGGAAATTTTTAAGAGAATTTTTATGACAAAAACAATTGATTTTCGAAATCTTTTCATCACTATGATTTTGTAATCTTTATTCTGACTTCTTCCCTTTTAATTTTGTTTATCATCAGAGGAATCGACAACAGAAGGTTTGTTATTAGTTTATTTAGTTTGTTCATTGATTTTTGAAAATAATTTAAGAGAGTTTTGATGACAAAAACAATTGATTTTCGAAACCTTTTCATCATTATCATTTTGAAATCTTGATATTATCCTGAAAACGTCTTTCTTTTAATTTTGTTTAGCTTCAGAAGAATCGACCACAGAAGGTTTGTCATTAGTTTGTTTAGTTTATAATGATTTTTTTAAATTTTTAAGAGAGTTTTGATGACAAAAACAATTGATTTTCAAAACCTTTTCATCATTATGATTTTGAAATCTTTATATTTTCCTGAAAACTTCTTTCTTTTAATTTTGTTTGGCATCAGAAGAATCGACCACAGAAGGTTTGTCCTTAGTTTGTTTAGTTTGTAGATTGATATTTCTAAAATTTTTTTAGAGAATTTTAATGACAAAATCAATTGATTTTCGAAACCTTTTCATCATTATGATTTTGAAATCTTTATATTATTCTGACAAACTTCTCTCTTTCAATTTTGTCTAGCATCAGAAGAATCGACAGCAGAAGATTTTTATTAGTTTATTTCGTTTGTAGACTGATTTTCGAAAATAATTGAAGAAAATTTTTATTACAAAATCAATTGATTTTCGAAACTTTTTCATCACTATGAGTTTGAAATCTTTATATTATTCTGACAACCATTATTTCTTTTAAATTCGTTAGTAGCAGAAGAGTCGACCACAGAAGGTTTGTACGTCTTAAGTTTAATTTATATGTTTGTTTGCTATTTTTGTGATATTTAAACAACTCCATCTACATAACTTGATTTACCAAACTTAGTTTGTAGGACTTTTTTTCCTCAACGTTATTTTCACTGAAACTCGTTTCACACAATAAACAACGTTGCTACAGAAACAAATCATAGTAAAATAGTGATAATTATTCAAAGTAATTTCCGTCTTTTATTAACCTTAAGCTGTCTCTATGTTAGTGAAAAATAAGAATTGACTTTTCAAAACAGTTTTTTCTTCGACTATACATTTGTACATTGTGATTTAAATGAGCCTTTGCATCCGAAAAGGTTACATGGTACGAAAACACTTTGCTGGAGGGCACACAATGCAGTAGGGCCTTGAAAAGAAAGGTTATTAGCTTTTTGAATGATGAAATCTCTTTTTTTTTCTCGTTTTTGGGCCCCCAGAGAAACAGTTTTTATCTATTTATGATTATTTTCGACTAACTACTTAGTAAAGGATCATAAATATCATTTTCCCCCTACCAGTGAGCAGTCATGCAGTTTAAGGTCGCGGGGACACCCATCTACGAATAAATTCATAAGGCAAAATTTTGTTTGTGCTTTAAAACGCTTGTATCTCGGCTGTTTTAGAGGCGATTTAGACAAAATTTTACAGAGACGTTGTGAAATAATGGAAGTTTAGGAGGTTTTGTTTTTATTTGGTAGATTGCACCTTACAGCGATGCTTTGAGAAACAGTTGTACCAAATTGGGAAATCGTGATTTTTTGTCTGAAAGAATACAAGACAGCACTCTGTGATTTTATTAATAAATTATCGGTGAAAACCTCTAGTGTGTGCTGTTATATATGTATTGAGCAGATTTTTTTTATTTTTAGCTCAGATTCATTTCTTCTTCATTTCTTTCTTACCTTTTTGTTGTTTTTGTTTGCAAAAAAGTAGAAAGGTGCATTTTATAAGGTACAAAAGGAATTTATGTATAATTAAAAATCCCAGTTTTGTCAATAAGAGTACTAGTTTTTTAGGACAGTTTTTGTCTGCTCATTTTCTATTATTCCTTTCGGCTAACTAAACATCAGCAATGTGGACCATTCTTCTGGGCTAATGAAGACTCCCAGCAGTTTAACACCAATTTATAATAACTAGTTATCGGGAAACATTCTCAAAAACAGCTTGAGAACAGAGACTACTGCGCGCGCAGATCTGAAATTGGAGATGACAAATGAAAAAATAAATAGTGCTGCTAGGCTTATTCACCTTACTAGTAGATATGAACATGTTACGCCGCTTGCCTATTCAACTTCATTGGCTACCAATTGAACAAACAAAATTGCAGTAATTACATGTAAGGCACTTCATGGTGCTGCACCTAGCTATATCACTGATCTCATCAAGCCTTATACACCACCTGGTAGACTTCTTAGATCCTCTAATCAATTTTTACTTTCTACATCTAAATTTAATCTTAAAACTTGTGGTGGCCGGTCTTTTACTACTGCTGCACCTTCTGTTTGGAATGCACTTCCATTCGAACTTAGATCTTGTAATTCCCTTTCTTCTTTTAAATCTAAGCTTAAGACTTGGCTTTTTAAAACTTGTTATGATGTTGTCGTATAGAATGATGATGTTTTCGTAGGATGACAATGTAGTTTTGTAGGTTTAGGATTTTGTTGTTATTGTTATTATGTTAAGCGCTTTTGGACTATTGGGAATTAGCGCTCTATAAATATTGTATATTATATTATTATATTAAAAAATGACAAATTTGGAGCAGGAAGTCGGATTCAAGACTTTCCGTGCGCTTCCTCCAATCCACGTTCTTGTTAAACGATGCGGTTTTTTTTTTTTGCATTATCTGTCTATTTATTCAACAACCGTCTCGCCCTCACGTTAAACGAGATTGCGGAACTTAAAGTCATACGACAGGCAGAAGGATTTAAGGCCACAGCTGGGAATCGAACTGAGACGGAGCTCTTGCACAAAAGGCCGAGTACTAACCAATTGTGCCAATCCCTTCTCAATTGTAATTAAATAATTACGTACGTATCCTCATACTAAGTGTACGAAATTATTTCCTCGGTTGTATCGTCAGAAAAATAAATATCAGCTAGCCTCCACTCTGTGAAGCTTTCATTTACCGTATTTGATCACAACAGCGTTGTTTTAGGTCCTTTCAGCTAATCAAAAATGAAAGAAATCTGTGTTTCTATTTTTTAATAATTTATTAAATTTTTCTCCATTTATTTTATATTCCAGGCCCAGTTATATTATAGCACAGATTTAAAGATATCATTTACAAGCTAGATTTAAATAATCAAGTTACAAGAATAAACGGAGAAGGGCAAGATAAATTATAGTAAAACTAATTACATGCCCTTTAATTAGATTCAGTTTTACTTACATTTTTTGTACAATGAATAAGAAAAGGAAATCCAATAACCATAATAAAAGTTTTAATAATGACAAACAGTAACTGATTATGTTTTTTTATTGTCATTTTTCTTTGTTTAGCCATTCCACCGACTACAACTGAGATCTCTCCAGTACCAACAACCGCCAGTAAAGGGATCGATATAGGGATTTTGTTGGATAGTTCCTCCGGTGTGACTCCCGAACAATTTCAAATGCTAAAGTCATTTGTATCCCGTTTGGTCGTTAGAATTACCGATACCTTTGGGTTAAGTGTTCAGTTTGGTTTTATCGAGTACGGTGAAGCATCCCAGCTTCTAATGACACTCAAGTTGTTTACTGATGTTGACGTGTCTGGGATTGTTCAGGGTATTGAATATGTCCGTGCTCAGGGTCATCGCACTGACCTGGCCATGCTGAAAGCCACTCAAGAGTTATTCTGCCGAGAGGGATGCGGACTCCGCTCAGAGGGGGAAAATGTACTGATCGTTTTTACATCCAAGAACAATGACGCTGGATCTATGCCTTATAGCTTTATATCACAAAAAATGAAGGTAGGCACCAAATTTCAACATCCAAAGACTAGGCCCAAAAATTCTTTTTCTTTCATTTTCCGTACCCTGCTTTGCATGTGACTTTAATAAAGCTATTTTGCTTGATCTGTTTAGTTTGTTACGGTTTTAAAGGAGCTATGTCACACAATTTGCTATCTTTTTATAGAGCTAAAATTTTTTCGCATCAATTGAAAATAATAGTTATTTTAAGACCCTGAGTATTAGTCCGGCCCCAGGAATAGAACCCGCGACCTCCCTTTCCGCAGTTAGGCGCTCTAGCGACTGAGCTAATCCTGCGCAGTTAAAACAGCAATATCATCATGACTAAGCCCCTTTAAAGTGGTGAATTTCATTATCCGTGTTGGATTTGTTTTTGCGCCGCGAGGAAAAAAAAATTGAGAAAAATATTACTCATTATTCTATTAACTTTAATTCAAGAAAATGTTTTGAAATCATAGGAGGACTTTGGATTTACTCTTTCATGAATTCCAGAAAAAGTCATTTGAAAAGTAAACAGACGTAAAATTTGGGATTTCAGAAGCAGAAGATGGAAGATTCGAGTTACGTGCTCTACGCAAGTCGTAGATGCTAGGTTCCAGAGTACTTTTCGTAGCTTTGTTCCGAAGAATCTAAGGAGGTTATTTAAACGAGGCCTAACTTAAAAGCAGGCCGCGGTTTAACAAACTTTGAACCTCCAGATCTTGTCCTCAGTGGCTTATTTTACAGCAGGACCACTGTAACCGGGGCCACTAGTACAAAGCTGACCAATCGGATTCCGGAAAAAAGCAATGTACATTCCGAGAAAGTTGCCTGTTGGCCAATCAGCAGCTCGTAAAAAAAAACAGTGGGTTACTCCAAGCACAAAATTTAAATATTGATAGCAAACGTTTTTCAAGAAAGCAAAATGTTTCACCATTCTATTCAAAACTTTACATATAACACCCAGAAGATCTACCAGCAATTTCTTTAAATTACCACAATTGCCGCGCTTGCAATAACATCACGGACTCTGGTGAAAGATATAACTAAAAATAGACGCTGACTTTTTTGCCTCAGTTATTCACTCTAACGGACCTCTCAGGAAAAGCGGGCTTTCTTCAACGGGTTTAAAAGGTCCGCGTCTGCAGGTTGTAATCGGTTGATTTGGATCCATGTTGTTTATTTCGATCATGATTGACCACTAACCTTCTTGGAATGTATTTTTTTTACTTTTGTTTTTCTGTAATATGATTGGTCAACTTTTGTCTTGGTGGCCCAGGTTACAGTGGTCGCACTGTAAGAAGGTAAACGCTTTTCTAGTGTACCCCTTATACCTTCAAGTAACTTTTCACGATTAATGGTGCTGCTATGATAAAAGCGATAGGCAAAGTGAAAATGGCTTAGAACGCGGTTTTGTTAAACACGGGCTAAACTTCCGCTTAAATACCTGTCCCTAAGAATACGAAATATCGTCTAGTCAAGTGTTAATGTTGTTTCTTCATACAGGAGGCCTCCCTGAATGTTATTGCTGTTGGAATTAGCCCGGACGTCAGTGAATCTGAACTGACTAAAATTGCTCTTGGATCGTCCGATCATGTGATTCGAGTAACGTCCCCTAATGAACTGGACTCGGGAGCTCTTGATAAAATCGAAGCACTGATTTCACAGGGCTCGGCTGAACCCAACTCGAAAGGTGCGTTTAAAAATGTGTTGTGATGTGACACCGTAGTGATTTGTAAATGAGGAAGATTAATGGTTCAGACACCCCCAGCTGAGGGCACATGTTCTTTTGTTTTTCGTTTTCCAGTGCATTTAGGCTTGTGTACGTTGCTCATTGCTAAAGGGTTTGGAAACACAAATTGCTCCCTGGGCTCTTAGTTATCCTGACATAAATTATCATTGTGCCAAGGCGTGGAGTCCAAGATTTGTAAAACACCTTTTCCTGACTTGAGATCTGATTGGGGAAGTTCCTGGTCCTATGCATTGTATTCTAAAAATTCCCTGTCCATTCATTTTTTCTCATTAATCTTTTGCACCGTAGATCAACTTCAGGCACTAGACAGTCCAAGGAAATTTCATCGCCCTAAAAGTTGGCGTAAAAGAAGATTCCATCTTAGTGATTTGATGTAACGATTGACGCCAGAGTCTTCAATTTCCTAACGTGTCTAAAAACTGACGGCTTTAAATGTTCAGAAGTTAGTTTTCGAGTCACAAAATTATGGTTTTGGCGATGGAAAATAACTTTTAAGTTTGTTTTCAAAGTAACATGCAACCATTTCGGTAAGCACACTTGACTGGACACAACCTATTTCCTTATATAGTGAAACTTTCAATACTTTTTGATCCGAAAAAGAAGTGTTACTCACCAGCTGAGGAAGATATTCCTATTTTAAAAAGAAATTGCTAGATTCAGTTCAGATTTTAGACTCGCGTACGAAGGAAGACATGAATATCTATGTTCGAAATTTGAACTCGTAATATCCGCAATGTGTCCTTAAGTCTGCTGCAAAATAGGTGTTAGATGAAATTGAGGGGAGTTGTAAATTGATTAAAATATCAACAATCCATTGATTTAGTCATCTTTATAATAACTGGTTCTGAACTTTTCTAACGTAAATTGATAAAAATATCAACAATCCATTGATTTAGTCATCTTTATAATAACTGGTTCTGAACTTTTCTACCGCTAGGATGTAGTTATAGTTAGCATTTCGAGGTACTGATGTGCATTTTTAACTTATTTTATACTTGTGTGTACAATTAAAAAGTTAATAGCAAAATGGAAGTCTTTTCTCATGACTTTTGTAGTTAATGACCAACTTCTGATAACTCTTGGAACGTTTTGAAAAGCTATAAAGGACGATTGATCCTGACGATTGATCCTGACGATTGATCCTAACGACGATTTATCGATCAACACCGCGCTGCAACTTTGTTGCGACGTCGTTCCAACATTTTCGAGCTAAAAATCAACTAAAATCGTCGGAACAAATCGTCTTCTATAACATCGCCTTTAGCACGAAAATCATCGCCCAAGAGTAATCAGCTGTCCGCCAGAGTTGTAAAGGAGCAGTCGCTTATTTGGGAAAAAATATATAATATATATTTAATTTATGGTTTTGCATTTATATAAACAAGCAATTCAATTTCAACACCTTCTTACCTCCGGTTTAAAGTTTATACTTGACTTGACCGGAGGTTTCCAATTTCTTTTTTTCAGTCATTGGTCGCGCTGTACTATAGCAACGTTTAAGTTCAAGCATATGAATAGAAAGTCACCGTGTGTGAATTTAAAAAAACTTGTGCGCGGTAACACCCTGGCCCTGAAATGAACATTTCTCATTTTTCCGTCGGCTACGTTTCAATGTCGCATTACAGGGGCGGATCTAGGGGTTGTGCAATGTGACCTGCGGTTTTCTAATACAACTGGTATTCTGCAAAAAAAAAACTATGTGGTTTATTGGTTTTAAAGTGGAGCAAGAGACGAGTGCACCCCCTCCTGAAAAAAAATCCTGGATCCGCCCCTGCATTAATTTCCACTTCTCGCATCGATAGCTGCCGCCAGACATCTTGTGAATCGGCCACCATAAAAAGGTCGAAGTACAGGGGCTAGCTCTTCTTCAGTCATAAAAAGGGTAGAAAGCGACGCCACTGGTTTGAACAAAGAAACATGAAATCAAGAGTGATTAGTGATCTCAACATGAAGGGTTTTTTAATTTTCCTACCGGAATTGAAATAAACATGCATTACATTGTCCAGAGTTGATGACTAAGAGTTTTTGGGAAACCGGACAGGCTAAAGTTATTGGTTGGCACATGCATTGGGCAAAGCAGCATCCAGGACTATGTCATGCTATTTCTATCCCTTCTTTTAAAATACAAACGTGTCGTCGCATCAATTGTATTCCCGAAACAATGGCCCAAATCTATTTAGGCATTGAAACTTTTTCCTGTGGTCTGTTACGGCTACAGATGGCAAGGATGGATATAATAAACTATGAAAACACAGGGCCAATGTTTTCCAGTTTTGCTTGTAGAAATCACTAAAAATACAATTTATGGCTGGATCCCGAGTGAGAGTTTCAGCTTCACGTATACGGAAAACGGCAAAGCGGCTGCAGATTCAAGTTGAGAATTTTTCAAAATAGAAAATGAGCAGATGAAAACAGCTCAACACAATTCTTATGGATAAAAAATTCTGTGAAACTACTAATTTATGTTTAGAAATATTGAAAAGTAAACGACAAGTATTTCGGAAACTTAAGTCTGCTACACAGCCGCCTGTTTTCAGTGTCGTTACGCGCGCAAGGATGAGCGTTAAGTTGCAAGACGACACTAAACATGGCTGTGTAGCAGACTAGGGACTAGGGGAACCTGGTCACGTGATACAAATTTGAAGTAAACGTGATGCTTAACTCTCTGATAACTATCGGGTTAACGGGATTGGGGAAAATTTGGAACTGGATGACCCGATTGATGAACCCCTGTTGAGAATCCTCAGTGTCACAGTGTGCCTTAAGCGCTTGCTGAGATGTGCTTAAAAAGCTGAAGTCTGCCATCAGGAACAAAAACAGTGGAATATGACTTCGTGTGGGTACTTTTCCTTCTGTTTGGTCTGTTGCTGTTCAGGACTGCTCTATACTGGAGTCTCTATTAATTTTAGCTTCAGGCGGGGTCTTCCGGCAAACTCTCCTAATGAGCAAATGGGTAAATAAAGCTTTACAAAAGTCAAAACATTAATCGATCCCATGGTATTTTGAGGATGGATAACAACTGACCAGATATTACCGATGAGCCCCCCAGTATTCGGTTCATAATCATTCAACCGATACACGCATTATTACAATTAGTGTCGTTAAAGACCGTGTCGTTTCTTATGTCAGGCTGAGTAAACAGCGGTCTCTAATTGAACAATATCAGAACAGTGCAAATTATATTACTTCTCGATCGTGTGACCGGTAGTCTTGGAGAGAGTTGAATTGATAAAGATCTATATTCAGCAGGTAAGAAATTCTAACAATATTATCAGTTTCGACCTACGGTAGATACAGCCCCCAAGTATTCAAAGCATGCTTTGCGTTTTACCAGGGTTGTAGCTCCTGGACTCTCAGTAAAAGAAATGCTACTGTAAGTTATCTTTTTAGTAGCTATTCTCTACTACAATAAAAATAAACAGACTATATTTATTCCACGAAAGAAATATAAATTCAAAGCATGTAAAAAACAAATCAAAACTTAATTGCTAGAGATGCTTCCTTTGAAGTAGAAATGTTCTCACGTTCACTTAATTTTTACCTCAATAGAATAAACTAAATAATCGAGCGCAATTTATACTTTGCGCGTTTTCGCATAGGAAGCCGTTGGCTGAATTAACATTAAAATAATAGCAAATGTTGTTTTCACGAGACTCCATTGTTGAAGAAGCAAACATAACAATGACAAGTTTATTGAGGGGACAAATAATGTTCTTTCTTGTGGAACTGGCTTTTATTCACTATTCATGGTCAAACAATAGTTTAAAAAAAACAATCCGGCTAACTAAGAAAAAGGGTTTTTTTGCGCCAAAGTCTAAATTAAATGCGTAGTCTGAAAAAAACTACATTGGGCAAAAACTTAAAAACGAATTGATGGAAATTATATTATTATCTGCACAAATCATAGCACAGAACATCTCGTTTTAAACGATATATACTGGACGCATCATTAGGTTATCTTACTGAGTTTTCTCCCTAAGGTCTCTGTAAAATTTTTGGCGCCCAAATAAATAGTAATTTTAATAATTATATTGTTAACTTGCAGGCCAAAATTAACATGTGCATAGTGATGCTATTGTCATTTACGGTCTTTCTGGCCCTAACATGTTCATGTCATGGTAGGTAAAATTATTTTGTTAATGTTCCACACTATTAAAAAAGGCGCCTAGTAAACCATAAAAAAGGCCTAGTTTCGAGCGAAAAGTTTGTTCAGGGTGAGCCAAAACTCCGCTCGCAACTTATTTCCATCTCCAAGTCCGCTCTTCTTGCTTTTCCCGCTTGCTTTATCAAGAAGTATTTAATGGACTTTAAGCTTACGAGAAAGGACCTTTTATGAAAACGGCTTCCGGACGTCCTTGAGCAGATTTTTAATAACAAGTACGAATGATTGGTTTTCACGCTCAACCGAATAGCGTCAATGAGAAATAAACCTGATTGAGAATGATCATTGTTTTGCTTCAGTTTCTTAGCTTGCGAGCAAGCTCTCCGGGAAGCTCTGGTGGCGGAGTGGTGCTCGCAGGCTTCAGATTCTTGGTATCGTAAATATTCTCCTTTTTATTAGGTGGATTGCTTGGAGAGTCACGTGAGAAGATAGTTTTGGATAAGAAAGATGCATTTAACTTCTTTAGCGCTTTAAAGAGCAGTATCAATCACGAATGTTACGAAGAGGACTGCACATTTGGTGAGGTTGTGGACCATTATGGTTCTTCTGAACAGACGGTAGGTATACATCGTCGGACACTTTTATTTTCTGTTAATTTCCATCTTTCTAAAGAGGAAACAGACAGTAAACTAAGGCTCTTTGTGCGACGATTAAAGAGGGTAAAAGAAAATTGTAGTGCCAATGAATCAGTGTGGCAGTTTTATATGAATAAACAGTTTCGGTATACATGTACATAAGTACTGACGTATGTGTGAGATACCTTATAAAGCTGATTCTATAAATGTTGGCAATTAGGCATTGGGTATTTGTACATTTGGGCATACCGAACCATACCTTAATTTGCCTGAGTGACCACCAAACAATAGCTTCCTATTGCCCAATTCCCAATGCCCAAAGCAGCCTTTATTGAACCAGCTATACATACGAGATAGGTAACGGCTCAAAGTGATAGATTTTGATATACGTTATGGACTCGAGCGTGAAATCAGATGGCTGGATGAGCAAAGTTGTATTTTGCGTTTCAATGGACCGTGACGAATTCGAGATCAAAAAACGGTAATTAAGGACAAAGGCCAATATCCAGCCATATTGCCTGACCGAGCAAGCTTGGCCAACAAAGGTGTTACTTGAAGATGATGTGAACTGAGGAAATACATGCAATTTTTTATTCTTTCATCTTCATGTTTCGACAAATTGGCCTGGCCTTCCCATGAGGGCAAATCTTGTTCGCTCCCAGATTTTGGAGGCACGTGACCAGCCGCAACCAGGGTTCTTTCTCGAGAAGACAGAGAACCCTGGGAACGAGGTCGGCTCAAGGATTCAGTCATGTAATAAGTTGATAATTGTTTTGTAAAACTCATTAGAATTTTTCTGTCATTATAGTATGAATACTGGAATACCTACCAATGCAAGAAATTCAAGAAGGATTGTAATGGTAATATTTCTTTCGATTCTTTATTGTTTTTGCCGGGGAATATAGGGAAATAGCGTCAGGTTAACTTAAGATCTAAGCCCATGGTTTGGTCAAAGAGCTGTGCATTGCTCTTTTCAGCCCTAATGGCATTTCAGCTGTTCAGGAATAAAATGGATTCACTTTCGAGGTTTGTTTCACAAGTGAACGACTTTTAAACTTAAGTTTGACCTCCAAAATAATCAAATTGATGAGTCGTTTAGTGCGTGCCTTAATTTAATAGGCAATGCGATAATCCTTACTCCAGCGATGCCCATCGAGATCGATTATTTATATGATCTAGAGAACAGACCTACAGTTCAAGGCCGTAGTTCTGAGATCGTACGCTAGGAGTTTAAAAATTCTACAATAGTAACCTTTAGATTCTCAGACGAGAACGACTACGAGTACGAGATTTTCTCGATACTAATTAGTGAACCAGCGTTTTGAGAATGGGTCGTCATGCTACAAAGAAAAAATGTCAGTCAAAGGACTTAAAACAGTGCTAACTTTTTCGGTGAATTGTTGTCATTTTTTGAGAAACGTCCTCGAATCTAAAGGTCTCCATTTATAAAAAAAAAAAAAAAAAAAAACAGGGATTATTGATTGTCCTCCTTTACACGCCTATCACTTCACCATATAACCCTGAGTCAATTCTCTTTTAGACTTGGCTTGCCGAGGAAATGCGATAGGTATGGAAAACTATAAAATATCCGGAGGAGGGATTTACGGCTCATCCTGGTACTCGCCATACGTAGATTTCCTTCCATCTCAAGGACGACTGAATAACCGCAAGGGATCGTGGTGTCCAAAATCAAACGAGGAAGACAAACAACCATATCTTCAGGTTGGGGCCATACTTAGTAGATGAGACTGGGTATGATAGCATATCGCCCTATGTAAGTTAATCCAAGACAGTCTGGGATTCTGGATTTCACGTTTTGGATTCCGGATTTTAGTCCGGAGTCCTTGTCAGTAGAACTTGGGTCGTGGGTTCCAATCGTTAGTGGGATTCCCGATTCCATGAGCTGAACTCGGATTCCAAATCCCAGGATTCCTGATTACACAAGAAAAAATTTCCGGCCGGATTCCGGAACTAAGATTGCCATAAATGGGGCCAAGCATAGATGAAAACAACGTTGCTGCAGTGATGTTGAAAGCTCCTAGACCTCGCTCGCACACTTCTTTTAATGTAGTTTTGCACAACTGTGGCTAAGTAAATTAATTCAATGTTTCTATTGGTTAGAAAGTTTTAAATGATGGCAATGCTATTGAACGCTTTGTCCACGGTCAAGTCCAAAAGAGCAAACAAAAACAAAGCGCTTCATAACCATTGAACTTTATTAGGACAAAGACTTTAGGCTTTATACTATCGTTATTTGAGTTTTATTTTCGACTAGTTTCATCTTGTATGCTGGAAGAATAAACGGGATTGGAAAAGGTTGTTTCGTTTCCAGTTGTAATTGATAGAAAGCTAATATCTGACTAGAGGGCGTGGGGAATCAACTTGGGCGTGAATAACCATGCGAGTGGACGAGTTTCCCAAAAAATGTAGCTTGTTAGCTTGTAGATTTTTGTGATTTCATTCAATTGTTTTGGTTTTTGTTTTTCTAAGACACTTAGAAATTTTGCTCTTCCTAAATTTCCTTTGTTACCTTTAAATAGATCGAACTACCTCAACGTCACGGAGTCTGCGCAGTAGCTACCCAAGGATCGTCCGTCCATGATACAGATTACGTGACGAAATATGAGGTTCAGACTTCACTGGACAAAAAGAACTGGGTTACATACAAAGAAAATGGAACCAACAAGGTAAATCGCGATGCAAATAAATATAAAGTATGCACGTGTTCCTATTAAGATGCATGAGATGTCCAGAGACTTAGACTGAGGTTTTTTCTAGTTCAAACGGCATCTTCGTATGGGACGGGAGTACATGCAATCCAATCTTTACAATAACTCAGCGATTTTCCGAAAACTTAAAAGTAAATGGACGTAAAAAACTGTCAATGATATTGTAAAAAACAAATCGACAACAATTCTCTATGGTCTTAGGGGCGGATCCAGGATTTTTTTTTGGAGCGGGTGCGACCACAGAAATGAACGTGAAAAACCACATAGTTTTTTTTTTTTTTGCAAAACTTTGTATTATCGACCATCACATCAAAATGTTCTAAACGGTTCGTCTACGGTTCGTCTGCGGCTCGTGGTTGCACTTGAATTCTGAACATATTGACGCCATTTCTATGGTCGATAAGAGTAAAGACCATGGAAAATGTCGATTTCAATTGTTAAGTAGAACATAAAAACGTTCCTCTTAATTCATTACTGTTCCACATGCTTCACATTAGAGAGGGGTTACGGAACATCAATGAAATTAGTTAAATAAAAAGAAAATAATTCTGTGCGTTTTACTGATTGGTTTTTAATGCGCTATTTTATACATACGCTGAAGACTTGTCAATTTATTTGCACACAAAACCATTTTTCTGTCATAAGGCCCATTTCATTTCTGAATACAGCATAATTGACACCTCTTGTATATTTTAACAGGTATTTTTTGGAAATACGAATGCCAAGGATATGGTGAAACGAAACCTGGAACGACCTGCTCTAGCCATGTTTATTCGTTTTCTACCCAAAGAATGGAAAAGCTGGCCGTGCATGCGTGTTGAGGTTTACGGAAAACCCGCCAGTAAGTCGACCTATAAGTCACCGCAATCAGTAGAGTTCTTTAATTCGCAAGCAATCTTATATGATTGGCTTATAAGCTCTATATTCAACTTACCCCAAAATGAAGTTAGAAAAACGACAGTGAAAAGAACAATGTCCGCAGAATACCAATGACATGGGTTTGTGAATATTGCCTTCAAATTAGTAGTACTAACTTACCTTGGCCGCAGACGACATATATTGTAGCAGTTGAATCAACGTCCGGGTAAGCGTATAGTTCCTTTGATGTTTCTCTCGCCCCATCCTTATCCTAATTTAGGGAAAAAACCGTCAAGGTTAAATTCAAACAGCGTTCGCGAAGTGGTGCTTTTCTATCTCTAGCCTCGCGTGAGTCTTCAGTTTTAACGGTAGTAATAAATATGGTATACTTAATCACCACACATTTATATTTTTGTGTCATGTTTTCAGACTGCACAGTGAGGACAACAGACAACAAATGCTGCGTATTTCCCTTCCTTTACAAAGGCGAGAGAATGTTTACCTGTACATCTTACTCATTTGGAAGGAAATGGTGTGCTACGACTTACGACTATGATAACGACGGTCAATGGGGGAAGTGCTTAGGTATGTTGAACGACATGTTAGATACTGAACCATTACATTACATTGCGTGCAGCAGGGCTGCGAAACGTACGTGATTGGTTCAAGGTAAAGTAAATGATCAAGTTTCCCCAGAGATACATTACTTAGGGCCTCTTTACATTGAGGTGGGGGACCTCAGGTAGGTGGGGTAACTCGAACGTATATATAATCTTTCATTTTAATTTGAGCACTTTTACATGATAGGTAGGGTGACACGCCACGGGTTAACAAGCCTACCTGAGGTTCCCACCTCCATGTAAACAGGCCTTTGAATTCCAAAGGTTGCACAGATGATACGAAAAAGGGACGCGCATAATCAGGAGAGGATAGGTTTTTTTAATAATGCTACCTGCGTTCGCGCATAGTCTAGGTCAGTAAAGAAATCTTCTACCATTTTTATCCTTAACTCGGGACCGTAGCCTGCCCGGCAGAAACTGACCATAGTTTTCATTCCCTCTGCATTGTGCGAACGGATGTTATCGAAAAAAAACACATCGCCATCATTATCAGCAGCAGCAGTAGCAGCAGCCGACCACATCGCAGTCTTCCACTGGCTTTTAAAAGTCCCTCCTGTATTGGAATGGAAAGAAAAGTGGGCCTCGATGAACACTGCCGAGGATGTGATGTAACTGACGTCAGCCTTTGGCGAACGATTTTGCGTTTGCCATGCCTGAAGGGCAGGCTCTATTTCCGCCTTGACGCGCATTTCCCGAACAGCGGCTAGTAATCGAGCCTATGCCCACGGTGGAATTGAGGCTATAGTCTCTTTTTACGAAACCATTCCCTGGTTTCCTGACAAAGTCCTCGCAAAAGACCGGGAGCTGTCGTTCTCGTTTCAGCCAGATGAGCTGCTGGTATTGTTGTTTCACGCTCTTGAGGACGCCATCATTCAAGATGAAGTTTAGTCTCTTCTTAATCAGGAATATTCTATAGCAACTAGTGGTAGTAGCTGTGCGTCGATTATGTCTTCAAGATTAGAATATTGGTGTTGTTATTTTGTAGTTAATCTCGTATCACTCTTTTTTCTGCAGCTGAAGACCTCAAGCCAAAGTCGTGAATGCAACGACCATTGCAGTTCAAGTAGCAACAGAGTGATAATAGCGGGAAATAACTGACGAACGCTTAGCTGGATTTTTAGCTTAAACATCATGTTTGTAAAACTGGAAGTACTTAATAAATCCGTTTATACTTCAACAACAAGAGCTAATATATTTAAACTTTATTAAATTTGCAATAAGCCTGATGAGACTGAAATAAAATCATTTAAGCTACGTGCAAACGGATGCAACAACACCCAACATTGTTGGGCCAACGATGTTAGGAGTAAAGCCCCGTGCAAACGGACGCTACATTGTTGGCCAACATCTCCCAAAATTTTGAGTGTTACACGTAGCGTGTTGTTGGGAGTTGTTAAGAAAGGTTTGAAAGCGGTCAAACTTTGAGCCAACAACTCCCAACATTGTTGGGCCAACGATGTTAGGAGTAAAGCCCCGTGCAAACGGACACTATATTGTTGCCCAAAATTCTGAATGCTACATGTAGCGTGTTGTTAGGAGTTGTTAAGAAAGGTTTGAAAGCAGTCAAACTTTTGAGCCAACCACTCCAAAGATTTCTTTTTTGCAAGTATATGTAGCTTAAACATATGTTTTTTTTTTAATTTACAAGAACTTTGTTCGATGCGGAACAGAGCAATTGTACCTGAATACAAATATGATACGACGAATAATTATTCTGTTAATTGTTAAAAGAGGAATGGATAAATTGTTAGTTCGTATTGGAATATGGCAAGATTCCGCTCTTTATCCATTCCAACGCGTGTTATGGTTACAAAATTGTGATATCGATCGAGAACTAAGAAAGTGTCTGCAATTCAGTAATACCGAGAGTGCTTATTTCATAACAAGATTCAAACGAGGTTAGCCCAAAATAGCGGGATGTCCGCCTAGCAAGAATTAACTGCATCTGCAAATTACTCAAAATCACAAATCGGCATCTTCAAATGTGACGAATTTTGAAGAGAAGATCCCGTGCATAGCAACATGATGAAACATAACAACCAAGTATATCGGTCTGGAATTCACTCGAAAACCTTTCGTCGTTTCGCTTTATTTCTTGTTTTCCCTAGCAAAATATTGCAGCTGTTGTTATCATTCTATATCATGAAGGTTTACCAGCAAATTAGATAGAGTTTTTAGCTAAGTGTGTTTCAAGAATGTCAGTTCTATGCTCATGTTACAGGTGACTGCAACAAAGACAGTTTTTGCATAAGAATCGACGCGAGTTCAGACTGTTTGTAAGGCAAAATAACTTTAAAAAGTTAATATATTCACACCCTTGTTACCCACGTTCGAATTCCAGACAGAAACATCGCCGTACGTGGGTTGAGTTCTCCCCTTTGCTCCAAGAGGTTGTTTCCTTTTCTCAAAAAGAATTTTTCTTAATTCCAATTCGATCCAAAATAGTAGATGAAAACCACTTTGTAAATGTATGTTTATTTTTGACACTGCGTTCAGAAAAAACAACTTTTTTCTCCACACTTTTTCCTCTTTTGACCCTCCTTTTGCAGCTTAATTAAGAAACCGTTTGTTCTCAACAGTAGCAAACTATGATGCCAAAATAATGATTCTTAGTCAAAACAAGGCCTTGAAATTAATATTTTATTCCAGTTTACTTTTCCCTTTGCAAGCCATGACATCGTCTCTCAGACTTACGTCCTCGTTCATGAATTAACAAAATTTCATATCGCAATACCTGGTATTTCTATGTAAATGTTGATTCTGCGTACCTAGCTATTTTGTAGCCTATTCAGTGATTAGCAAGCTATTTTTCCAGCTGTATTTGCATTCAGCCTTTTGATAGATAATAGTTACAATTCACTGACGTTTAATTGACATTTTAATTGAAGGTTGGCGATTAATTGTTATTCGCGCTAACGGTTTGCAGAACAGGCGCCAAAACTACCAGTTCCAAGAAAAGGCAACAACATTCATCAGTTTGTTCATCAAAAATGTCTTCCATGTGGATTGTCATTTTCCTGATGTCTATTTTGCACAACTGTCTCAGTAAGTTAAGTAACAGTTGCAATACCATAGATAGCGTTTCTTTATTAAATCATTAACAGAACGTTGCTCAGTATTTTTCAAATGCATAAATCAAACTGTAATCGGTCTTCTCGTGCAGCTATATCAAGCACTTCTCGGTCAGAGTAACAAACTGCAGTATTAGGTCTATGCGATATGACAGCCAACCTTGTTTTTTTCCGTTCATGCAAGGCGTTTGAAGAATATGCCCGGACATTGGGAACTCCGATGAGTAATAATTGAGTTTATAATTAATAATCTCCTCCCTTCAGTAATAAGCTTTTACTTTCAGTTAGTTTTATGCAAATTTTTATTTCTTATCGGACGAGATTATGGGACGATTGCAGTAGGCACTATACACCGACTAACTTTCTACCAAGCGTGGTTAGTTCATTGTAAGATTTTAAGCCTATTTTCACCGTAGATTATGTGTGATTTACTAACGCCACTAGATTGTGACGGGTTTCCAATTTTTGGAGAAAAACATCCAATTTGTAGTCAATCACTGAGTCAGTAATGTGCAACACTGTGGTAAGGAAAAAATGTTTCGTTTACATTCGCAGCCGGTTAGAATGGTGCTAGATAATTGAAATTCGTCAGTTGATTTAAAATGACAGGTCACACTATCATGCATAATGTTCTTGTGATACAGGTTTCTCGAGACGGGCCCAAGATGTGGTCTTGACCAAGGACGAAGCCTCGTCCTTTTACAAGCGTTTCTTTGACAACAATATTGACGAAGAGTGTTACGGGGAGGAATCCTGTGATTTTGAAGAAGTGGTGGAAAAGTTTGGACATTCGGAACAGTCGGTTAGTATAGCAAACATCCTTTATTAAATATTAATAATAATAATAATAATGATAATAATAATAATAATAAACAATTAAAAACAGAACGAAAGAAGATTGACCTATTACTCAAAACCTTCGGCTCCTAAATCCTGTGGAACGAAAACTCAAGTAAAAACTCTTTGTGTATCCTCCTCTCCGCCTACGTATTCACCTCTCATAGGAAACTACAGATCCAAAACACCAAGATTTTCAGATTTAAATCTCTATAGTTGGAGCCTCTCGTAAACGACCATCTCTCGTAAGAGCCTACAACCCCTTTTTACCCCTATGTCACTTTTCTGGTGCTATGCTTCTCAAAACATACGAAAAACGTTTAGCTACAATGTTTAACTACTCATATTATCACTTACAAACGGCATGCAATAAACTCTCGTTTAAAGAGTAGATCTGGTAGAGATTTGGTAAAGATTTCATGTACGTACCCACCGCCTTGAGTGTCCCATTATATAGGATCTAACTCGCAAATGACCCCCTGTGGTTCAAATTCCATAAGCGACCAGTAAGTCTTCACATTTTGGGTGGTCACTTGCTAAAGGTTCGACTGTAATATCATATAATTAATTTTTTCTCAGTATTGTTCAAAATAAAATCGGCGATTTTTTCTCATATTTTGGTCACTGTTAGGGTGAAAGAATTAAAGTAGTAAACTAATTCACATTCGCATAAAAGCTACCGTATGCCTCTTAATAGATAAGTTATGGGTGAAAAATTTTGCAGAAGGCATAGGGTGAGCTGATAGAGAAAACTTGCCAGCGCCGCTGAAGGGGAGGAGGGTAGGGAAACTTGCTTGCCCTTTGTAGAGTAGAGTTGCGAGAAGACGGCAAATTTGTTTGCTAGGGCGTATAAAAGGCCTAGGTAATTTCCCTGGGGACCGTATAGGGCCAATAGACTACCTTACAAGGGAGCACACAGTTATCTAGTTGATTAAATCGTCATGCGGCGGCTTTTACGCGAATGAGAAAAGAAATGTCTTTGCTTTTAACGAATTAAAATTGTGCTACCAGTTTAGGTACGACTGACCTTTTATTTAATCGTTTTGTGAGCCATAATTTCACACCTGCATTTATTAAACTATTACTCTGAGTTATGTTTATTCGATAAAATTAATTTAAATGTAAAACAGCAATAATGAGTTTGACATTGCAACAAAATTTCTTGCATTCAGTTAAATGTAGAATATTTCGCTAATTGAAACTCCAATGGGAAATGCCAAACCATTTCACTTAATTATTATTTTTTTCTTTTTTTGCCTTTCTGCAGCGAAAAGTGCGATTTATTATGTAACCATAGAAACGGTGATCTTTTCACGTACAAAGATACAGTGGAAACTCTATTCAGGGGACACCCTCGGGACCAAGGGAAGTGTCCCCTGAATAGAGGTGTCCCTTGAATGGTGGTTGGTCTGGGATTTGTTAATAATTAACCAACAAATTATTTTTTTATATATTTTCTGACGTCACTAGATAATGTGTCAAAAATTATGATTAACGTCCATTCAATTTAGTTGTCCATTCAATTTTTGAAGTGATCTGAACACCTAACCTGTTTAACAGATACAATAGGTTGTCCATTCAATAAAGGTAACAGATACAAAGGTTATGTGAACATTTTCCCGGGACCAAGTTTTGTTTCCCATGAATAGAGATGTCCCTTGAATAGAGATGTCGCAAAGGAGGACACTGCATCATGTTTTTCCGCTAAAGCTCCCGTGATATTTCATTGGTGCCTATATAACAAAATCTAATATAAGGGCTTCATACTATTCAAAAACCTGGGGGAAGGGAGAACGTAGAGAATAAAAATTTTAACGCATGTATTAATTATGGTCATGTAGCAGCTGCTAGGAAGTTGAAAGCCAATGGATTTGCTACCCAAACCGGAAAACAATGGTAAACAATGAATTACCATTCCTTAAATGAACGAACCGGGAAAGACCTTATGAGTAGCTCCTATGTTCGTTAATTGTTCTCGCGTTATTTCGTGAAAACTCCCGGACATGTAGACTACTGCCGTGTCAAACTATCATAACTGTTTTAAAGGCACGGTAAAACGGGCAACAAAAAAACATGCATGTAACTTGTCATGCAACATTGCTGCAAAACCAGAAAAAAGCGTAGTTGAGCTATTTACCGCATCAAACTTGTCTTGCAAAAAACTCAGGTTGCTAACAGGTTTGAACGCGGGTGGTAAAAAGAGGAACATCGCTTTCGGACTCGTTTTGTAGCAATCTTGCAAAACAAGCTGCACGTTTTTGTTAACCGTTTTACCGTTTCTGTTTGCATTCAATAACCGTTTAATATTATGTTTTTGCCGTTTCTACTTTCCTTTTTTAGTACGAATACTGGAACACTTATCGCTGTAATACATCAAACTACCGCTGTCAAGGTAAATTGCTGCAGTAACTGTATTCTGCAAGTTATTACTTTTTAAAGCTCTTTATACGGTACTCCCTCGAATAAGCGTCCATGCTCTTATGAACGTCCAAAGAATCTACCGAAAGAACACCCACGCCCTTATTCCAGATCCCGAAAAAGGATGACAGAAGTTGTCCGTGCTTGTCTACAGCGCACGAAGCGTGATTTGAATCAGGAGCGTTCGAGGTCCGTAACTGAGTCATAATTATCCTTTCGTTTCAGCTGAAAAAGAACATTGTATGAGAGTAAAGCTCCTGGAATTCCACTTTAATTTTCTCTGTCGACTCTTGAGGTCTTACTTCTGACGTGTTAAATCCATAACTTTACCTCGTCTTAGTTGGAGCAAATGCCTGTGCAAAAATTTCTTGGCCATTTACTAGTACTAGAATTCCCTCGGTAACATGTAACGCTTAACGGGATTCCACGTCCTTTTCAATTTGGGGGACATTTCTTCGACTTGTTTTCCCTGGAAGGCTCAGAAAAAAAGTGGGTCTTACTTCAGTCACATTGTTTAAAACTCAACCGTACACTTTTGGTCACCAATACAGGTGTCTGTCTTCCTTTTCACACAATGAATGTGAAGAGCACTGTCCTCAGGTGCATTCAGTCTCTTATAATCTTTTATCTGTTTAAACCAGACGTGAAATGTCGTGGCCATCCAATCGGAATGCAAAGCAAAGAGATCCCGGATGAGAATATTGTCGCATCATCATGGCAGGAACCCTTTCACTCCTTCCGACCGGAGGCTGGTCGCCTTGACAACGAGGATGGGGTATGGTGCCCTAATACACTAGGAAACCCGGATAAGAAGCATTATGTTCAAATCGAGTTTCCTTCCAGATACAACGTTTGCGCTGTCGCTACCCAGGGCTCGCCTCTGCATAGTACAGACTGGGTTAAGAAATATCGACTACAGTTCTCCTTGGACGGCAAGAATTTCACCACTTACACTGAAAATGGAACCGTTAAGGTACAGTTCCCTCTATTATTTCTATAGAATTTTTAATATTATCTTAAAAATTAGTTTTCGACTTATTGTCTAGGATTCATTTGTAATTTTCAAGTTTTGTAAAGTTTTTGTAAATAATTGCGTAATTCAGCCTTTGGCTGCGATGCAGTTTTAATGAACTATCTATCTATCTATCTATCTATCTATCTATCTATCTATCTATCTATCTATCTATCTATCTATCTATCTATCTATCTATCTAAAGAAAAGCCAAATGGTTAGGTTAGTTAGTTGGGTAACATACAGGCCAATACTCTGGGGCCTCTGTCCTGGCCTAAGCCAAGTGTGTAGAAGATATCGATGCTCCCATCCGAATTGAATGCAGTTGTCGGCCTAGCCATCAGGCAGGCTCTTGAATATGAGTTCCAGCTCCTCACCACCTACATACCGGTGTTTCATGTATTAAGATCCTGGTTTATTTGTATGTTTTATCTTTTGTTAGTAGGTTGGCCTAACAGAAGTGGAAATCTAGTGTATATGTATGTTGTAGTTAATTTTTCTTTTCCTGTTTCAACTTCATTAGCATACATTACCATACCCAAAAACAAAAGAAAAACAAAAATTACCTGAGATAAAAAATCAAATACAACATGTACATGAAATTGTGCGTGTGCGTAAGTTTTTTGTTAGCTTGCTTCCCATGTATTGCAGGCTCTCTGTAAGTGTAAAATTTCTTCAGATAGTTAGCACAAATTTTAACTTCCTCTTCCCTTGCAGGAGTTCACAGGCAACACTAACTCCGATGACATGATTAAACATGATTTAAATCGTCCAATTACCGCACATTTTATTCGCTTTATCCCGGTGGAATGGAACTACAAACCATGCATGCGGGTAGAAATATACGGAAGCGCCATCGGTAAGAAAGATTTCAATAGCTACCACATCACATTCTTTCACTAACATGTACAGCCTAGAACTCAGGCGCTTAGTTCAGGCACGATCAAACCTGAGCTCCTAGACGGGCTGAGTCAATCATCCCATCCTAAGACCACTTAGGGTAATTGCTACTCTTAATTAACAAAAAATGATTACAGAGATACAGTGAGCCAGCGGTCGGACCTTAAGCCAAAACTTACGTAAACTTTGTTCGACCATCGGCATGACATACCAGGTGTCACGGTCTTGTCTATAACCATGCAATCGTCTTTTAATGTCAAGCCAGGGTGTGACTTAAACACCAGCATGACATAGCCAGGTGCCGGAAAATGTCAAGCCTGGTGTGAACAACACCAAAACACAGGAATGAGATAGCCAAGCATCATTTTAGTGTGCACTTCTCATTAACAAACTAAAGAAGGGTGAAAGAGACAACGTTAGCCGCTTAATGAAGCTATAGTCTGGACTAAAACAGGATCTTATCCATAGCCAGCCGAGGGTGATTTCATCAAGAACCTGATTAGTTAAGCTCTACTGCTCGTTAAATCGAGCCACTGCTCCACTTGGAATGAAGAAGAATCCTTGACATGCGTATGTATTATGCGTATGCGCATATGGACCTCGCGTGCCAGACTTAAAGTTCCAACTATTAAATGCAACAGGCAAATTAGGCCAGTAGTGTTTAACAACTGCGCAGCGCCAAAACAGCAAGAGAAATCTACTCGCGTTAGTCCCCATAACAAAGAACAAGACAAGCAAGGGGCTTTTTCACGTCGCCAACGCTGATAACACAATCGAAAAACCAAACTAGCTAGTGCGAAACAATTTAACGCGCAGTCTCCCTGTAGTCTGCCTGAAGAGTCCTGTTCACATTCCGAGCTAAACTGACTCAGTACGATCTCTTGTTTTGCAGCCTGCCCGTGGAAGACGAAGAATGACAAATGCTGTGTGTTTCCGTTCATTTACAAAGGAGAAAAACATTACAAATGCATTATTGACTGGGTGTGGATGCCTTGGTGTGCCACCACATCAAACTATGACAAAGACAAAAAATGGGAAAACTGCCTTCCTCGTAAGATATTCCCTTTCCTTATCCGCATGAGAGCTATCATTTTCGTGGCATTTTTAACTCGATTTTTACTATAAAACTGCAACTACGATAAGTTTATTAAAAACACACTCCATTTTGTAGGTGCACCTCATTTTTATGTCAACAAGCGTAAAAACAATAATAATAATTCCGTTATTTACCCTCGGTAGTATTTATAGCACTAATGCTAGTAGGGCCGAGCAAATGCCTGAAACAAATAATTCAAATTGAACTCAACAGGGCTAAGAATCCCAACTGGCCGGAGGCAAACCAGCTGGCTACTTGCAAGCGTGGCCGAGGATTTGAACTCGGTACTACCGTGAACAAATCCAGCTAGCTGTCAGAGCGGGACTTGAACGAGGGGCCTCTGAATTGCAAGTCCGACGCTCTCGGCCACGCTGCCTCTTAGACTAATCAAGCATTAGCTTGATTAGCGGAAATATCTCGATGCCTAACTACAATAAAGAAATCATATTTCTTCAGTTCTGTTAGTTCGAGTTCCAGATCTTGTTCCTATCCCGTCGCTTTGTGTGTATCGAACTCGTTTGTCCACAGCCCTGAATGGTAATTATTCAATATGACACTATTTTTTTATCTTTTTAATAGTTTTAATGCTCGTTTTTTCCATGACAGGCAGCAAGCAGTGAGCCAGAAATGGGAGTGCTACAATGATCAGAAGATGAGCATTATGAACAGGGGAAACATTTACGCACTATAGTTTCATTGTTACGTAGAGCTAGGACGAAGAATATAATAAAGATAAGATTCATCGTGCTTGGTGTACCGCGATAGACTTTGTTCTTCGTTTCTCTCACCACATTCACTCTATGATCTGTGGGTTCTTGGCCATTACGTTCCGACCGCATACTCCTGGGGCCTACTTCCTTTAATATCTCTTGCCTCTCACCTTTCTTTTGCCAAAAGCACTTTAAAAACGATATCGCCTTATGCGTCAGTTATGGAACAAAATTAGGTTTCTGGGAAACTGCCCACCTACTCCTCCCCAAAGCTAACATTAACACTTACTTCTCACTTAAAGCAAAATGATGGCTTAGGGAAGGGGTAGGTGGGTAGTTTCCCTGAAACCTTAATTGATCCAAAATTTCAGTACTGAAGAAACACTTGTTTTTATGAAAACAGTTTATTAGACTGTAACAAAAAGCTCCCTGATTTTAAATACAAATTTAACTTTTACATTTTGCCTAATTTTTATTCCTGTAGTGCAGGAGTTTCATGTCCTAACCAGCTACACTAGTGTTAGATACATTATGCCGGCGTAATTTTGGGCATAATGGGTACAACTTCCCATTACAAAACGCCGCACTACCTTGTAATTTGCATTCCGGACGTATTACGTACTGTGAATATTCTTAAGAGAGAAAACTACCACCAATGGGAAAAAATGCAACTCGTTGCTTTCAGTCTCTGCAAAAATTACGTGCATGCACTCTAGTCTGCAATGGTCTACGTCTACTTGATCGAAATTACTTCCTTTTACGCTCAATTTCTATCTTATCACAGGACAAAAGGGCGAATATGACCCTGTACCCGCGGTTCTTCTCTTCTTGAATAGTAAGAGGCCAGATCGCCACGCATCTGAAGATTAGGTGTCTCCAAACGTGACAGCCAGCGGTGCGATCTGCATCCCAGTTTCTCTACGCTAAAATGGTAAAATGTCGTCGTCGTCGTCGTCGTCGTCATCTTGCTCTTCATCACTACCCTCAGCTTCCTTGATGAGAGAATCTACTTCATCGTCATCTGTGACATTAAGCTGTAAAGACCGAAGCATAGCTAGCTTAGGCCTGGTTCAGACGCCGTACTTTTCATGTTCAGAACCTAACTGAATAAGTTCGACTTTGGAGCGACACTGGCGCGACATCTGATTCAGACGGCGTACCGTGTGTCGAACCTAAGTTAAGTTCGACAAAAGTTCGACAGACTCTGTCGAACTTATCGCTTTTGCCGCACCAAACTAAAACTGCCGCACCAAATTGATTCAGACGCCGCTCTTTTGCCGTACTTAATTCATCAGTTAGGTTCGGCACATGAGTGGAGCGGCGTCTGAACCTGGCCTTAGTAGTTTTCCACTATTCTGTTTAGTAATGACACATTTAATGATAGAAATTTTGAAGAGTTCTTTAAACATAGCCTGCTATAAATAGGGATCAGTTGGCTAATCAGCTATCCCCAATATGGCCGGAACCAATTGAATGATCTCCATTCCCAGCCCAACCGGGAGAGTCTCGGCAGAGTGACTTTGCATGATTTGCATAATCAACAGCTACAAGAGCCTATTTAAGGTTTCTGAAACCATTCGCAGTTTTTAACCTTTTTTTTTTTCACCGTACTGTTAAGCTTTGAGAAAGATGGACGGCTGAAAGGCACAGTACTGAACTTTTTGGCTGCGTTTAAAGACCTCTTTTAAATTAATTTGATACAATTCTAGCCGAACGTATCTCTTTACGTTGAGGAAGTACTTTCCTATCATGCTGTTTCGAAAACTGCACAATAGGGCCATTTATACGAGGAAAAATAAGACGCGTCTTAAATAAGAGGCGAAGTTTCCGTATAAACGGCACATTTCGTCTAAAATAAGACGCGCCTTATTAGATAAGACATGCTCGTATAAATGATACAGTTCGCGTCTTATGTAAGACGCGTCTTATTTTTCCTCGTATAAATGGCCTTATCGTTGCTCTTGCTTTTGCCTTTGTTAGACGGTAAATCTCAGAATTGCTCAGATTGAAATGAAAGCTGTTGAGCTCTTTACTTCAAAATTCAATTCTCTTGTTAGTGTCAATTTTAAAGTACTTTTTCATGCTCTCAAATGCCATTGCTCTTGGTTACTAGACAAGAGAAGAAACAATGAAAATGTCCAACTGGACTGTCGATTTCAAAATATGATACCTTCTGATATCTGTACACTGGATATTTTATTTCCTGACGAAGAATATGTCTCTTGAAGTTCCACCGCACACAAGAAATTATAGAATGCCTGCGATAACAAAAAAAAACAGAACTCAATCTGAGTAAAATTATAGACGAGTGTAGTTCACAATTTACCTGACTAAGTTTACTGCATTCATAGTATTGGTTTTTACTACACGACTGACATGGCTGCGAGAGAACCCGTGCTGGACGCCTAACATCAACTAATTAGACTGCCAATGCTTTATTCTTTTAACAACTGGTGAACTTTGCAGTGGATTAAGTCAGGAGCCCATAACCGGGGGCGAGCAACTTCCACGTAATCACGACATGGAGTATTCGCAGACCAGTTTATTATAAGTGGAATGATTTTGGCGCGAATTTAGAATTTCTTGTTAAGTCCCACAAAGCAGTCTGCAGAATTAAGACCTGAAAATGTTTTTCTTTAGTTTTAATGACGTTTAGTTTACCTTTTTTTCTTATATTTCGAATGCGCTCATCGAAGGAGCGAACCTTTCATTTTCGAGATAAAAAACGATAAAATGAATCTAAAAATAAACCTGTCACCGAAAACGCCGTGACGTAGGCCTAGTAATAGATTTGCTCTGTCCGGGGTTATGAGCTCCTTATGAAGTACAGTGACATATACTGACTTCATGATCTTAGTATTGAAAGGAAAAGAAAAGACTTGCCTTCTGGATCGTTTATGGAAAATAATTGCTAAAAACACAACCAGAACAACAGCAAAAACAACGCTAAAGGCGATTCCCACGTTTTTCCTCGTCGAAGAACTGCGCGATTTTGGTACAGCAGGAATATCAGTCACATCTCGACTCCTGCAAAGAAACAGTAACACAATAATCAGACTAGTTCCTACCGTAAGAGTGAAACAAACTTCTATGAATAACACGGATCACTCGCGCTGACGACACGCTGCAAATTTGATGAGCAATAATTTGCACGCATCGATGATATGATAACGCGATGTCATGAAAACATTTTTTACGCATTATGCCACAGGGTCCAGAGGAGTTTCGTGTGAATAAATAAATTACTTAATTAAAGTCTCACCTTGAAAAATGTCTATACTTGTCGCTTAGCACAATTAATTAGCCCAATGGGATCTTTATGAATCTACTGTAAACGATTTCTTCGCTTCTTATCTGACCCAGATCGACTTTGTTGTTCGCCATTTTGAAAATCAATAACCGCAAGCCATAGCCTCGCTGGCGCACGGCACGTCGCCCGAAGGGCGACCGAGGCACGAAGTGCCGAGTAAAAAAAAGTATTTTATACTGTAAAGTATTTTATACTGTAAAAAAGTATACTGTAAAAAAGCATTTTATACTGTAAAAAAGTATTTTATACTGTAAGCCGATCTTGCGAGCCCTCAGTCTCTTGGTTTGCGGTATACAGAATGTGTAACGAAATTGTAACCGGTGATCGTCAACGCGATCAAAATAACCCATTATTTCAGATGTTTTCGACGGGTTTTGATGTTCTAACGACAAACACATCTCCTCTGGACCCTGTGATTATGCATTATGGATTGGTATTAAATGACATCATTTTGATTTTTGTCAAATTAAACACAAGACTATTTAAAAACCTGAACTTATCAGCCGGCTTTTTCTCGCGATTGACCCGTTCTCCACTTATAAGTTCGGGATCGAGACCAGCATTGTTGAGAGGTTGAGAGGTTCACGCACAATAAAAAAATGCCTTCAAATTCAGTAAAGAAAACCTATAAAGGTGGATATCAACCTTTGCAATCTAACACTTCAACTTTAGCTCGTTTTTTATACGGTCGAACCTCCCATAAACGACCACCTAGAGCACAAAAAAGATTAAGTGGCCACTTACGGGAGCTGGTCGCTTACAAGAATCGAGCCACAGGGGTTCTCTTCCAAGAAGATAGGTCTACTTTTTGGACAAGAGTTTGGTACATGCATTTTTTAAGTATACAATATGTACAGCCCCATGTTCTCGCTGAAAGATCTTCGTGTACTATGAGTAGTGTAGTACACAAAGCGAACATGGAGATCAAACCATGCGTCAAGTGGTCGTTTACAAAAGGTTTAAAACAGTTAGAACAATAAACCCCTAACTGTAAAAGGTGGCAGCGGTTGCTCACGAAAGGATCAAGCCGTAGTCATTTTACAAGGATACTTTTGTTGTTTCCGCATGCTCGCTTATGCGCCTATGGGAGGTGGTCGAAGACGGAGCTCTATGTGGTCACACTGCGATTTTCGCAACGCCACTGCGGCTCGTATCGTTCACACCAATCAATTTGGTATTTTACTTCTGATTCAAGCCTCGCTACAAAAGGGGCACTAAAGTTAAGGCCCATAGCAACTTACAAGTCGCCTGCACAAACAATAGAAGTTGGCCAAGAGAAAACATGATGACACACACTGGAAAGATATTCAAACTTGGGACTTCCCTGAAAAAAAAATGAGACTACAATCACTTAGAAGTACTCCTTGTCAAACTAGGCAAAATTTACGTGGTCCTTTATACAAGCCATTTGAATCACTATGGGCGTTTTAAGCGACAAACATGCACCCAAATTATGCAATTCGCCTAGTGTTTCTTACCAGTCAATATACCAAATTATCGTATGGCCTGCCGAGCTGGTAAAATAAATTCTGCGGACTGATTGGCTACCCGAGCGGGCAACATGGGCCCATCTTGCCCGCTCGGGATTTTGCGCCGTGTTGCAGCAATGACAAAAGTTACTTTTAAATAAAAGATCCTTTATAATAGATCCCTCACAAACCAATGCCTTAGGTCAAGATATATGCGTTATTAACCGTTCTTGTTCAGTAAAGATGGTTGGATAATGGCCCAGTCTTTTTTATTGGCATTTTTATATTCAAAACGAAGTCGAGGTCGATAAAAACGCAAAAAAAACCTGGCCAATTTTTAGCCATCTTTACCGAATAAGCTTGGTCAATAGAGGAGCCAAATAGAATCTTTCTTGAAGAATCAACGCGGGAAGTCCTGAACCGGCAATAAAGAGCCATCTCGCCCGCTCGATTAACCAGTCAGAACACAGGACCCGCTTCATCTTGCCCTCTCGCGGATTCAGCCATATAATAAGACTGGAAATTGGCCTCGTTCTTTTTGAGCTCACGGCTCGGTCCGCAGTAAAGCATATATCTCCATTGCATAGCATTAGACCAAGAGACAAAAATTACAAGATTGATTCAGGGGGTTGGAGAGACAATGGGATGTTGCTTCAATGAAAGAGGACTTCTTACCACTTTCTCACCCGCCGAACACTGAAAGTTGATCACTACCACTTGTTTAGAATCAGTATCCGGGCAAGGGCTGGATGTAGTCATCTCCATCGAAAAAAAAGAACCTGCAAACAAATTCGTTCACGAATCAGGTATTATTGGAGAATGGGAAAGAAAAAATAGGAAATACGCTATTTCCATTTAAACAAAATAAAAACATTTTGATGTTATTATGGAATTACTTTAGGAAGAAAATATTTACAGCTCGTTATAATTCAAACATATAATAAAGAAATAAAGAGTTTGGTACTATTCATGAAAAGCAATCAGATTATATCATGGGCAAATCAATAAAAAAAATGTTTTTCTTGCTGTGGTTTAACTTGGGCTGTTGCTTCCCATCAAATGTTCACTTCAGATCTAAAAACGCACAATTTCTTTTCTGCAAAATGTCGCGACTTAGTGGAGCAATATCTTTGCTCGTTTGTAGCATACCAAATTCAAACAGCCGGTATTTTTACTAATTTTCAGGTGCGCTTTTCAGCAGTATCGACAATGGATATTCGTTAACTGGTCTTTATCAAAACTTGAAAAATACCGTGCAAGGGTTTATTATTCGTTTCAGTTGTTTGCTCGACCCACTAGCCTTAATATTATTATTTTACTTTTAATATTCAGGTATGATATTTTGATAGCTTGATCAGGGGTAAAATAAGCTGAGTGAATATGAGGTAAAAATGTCAACAAAGACCCGTCTGTTAGGTAAAATGACGACATAGTCCAAAAACACACCCCTTACATTGAAGATCGTTGACGACAATGGATATTCGTTAAATAGGTTCCATCGTGTTTTATTTCATTTCAAGTCTTTTGAAACTGTATGATTCCACCTACAAAACATCTTGAATTCGGACTGGTTTGACAGTACAAGGAACCACAACAGTCGTCAGACCTAGGCTGAAGAAATGCCAAAAAGATGTGAAAAACTCTGTCAGTTGGCAATAATCGTGACCTTCACTGTAAGAATGAATCAGAAAGTTACGGTTTTACCATCATAAAAGAACTTCTTGCCAGCGGATATCAGGGCCTGGTCGCCATAACAGAAATCAGCTTCCTTTTGATTGCAGGTAACTTTACCGCAAATGTTGATCTTATAGACCACTTTTTTGTTGTCCTCTTTTATACCAGTAATGGTCCATGTACTGAAAAAACGTAGAATAACAACAGTTAACTTAGCTTTGAGTTGTAGTCACGTCGACTGTTTTTATCACACTACATATATGTACTTCTACATATTGTGGAATAATGGATCAAGCTGAAATAAAGCTAGAAATAAAAAAAATTAGACACATTTCTCACGTAGTAACTGAGAATTTCATTCATGTATCAATGAGACAAACGCTTAAAAAACTGTTACCTTCCACTACTGCTCGCAAGTTTATGAAAATCGATTTGTGCGCCTGTCACAGGATGTTTGACAACACAATTGTTTTCTTCAAGGTTCTTCCTGAATTGAAAAAATAATCAAAATAAATAAGACTTGTTAACGTTTAAAAGATCAGCCTGAGAAAAGAGCCGACATTTCGCGACGTCACCACTGGTCACCCCGCCAAACGACGTCTGAGAAACGAGTGCCGACATCCCATACTGATGGCGTATCGCCACCTAGTTCTGGGTAGTGCTTCTGATTGGTCGTGCCACGAGGAAAATTTGCCTCAACCAATCAGAAGCACTGGCCAGATCAGGGTAGTGACGAGTCATCAGTCTGGAATTTCTGCGCTCGCTTCTCAACGACATTTGGCGGAGAAACCAGTTGTGGCGTCACGAAATGTCGTCTGTTTTCTCAGGCTAAGTGTTCGGAAAGAAAGTTGGTTTCCAGGATCGCGAAAAAAAAAGAAATACACCAAACTTTCCTAGCATGGAAATATGATATTACGCCGCATTGCGATGATGCTTTAGAGTAATTTTAGTTATTTAGAATTTGCTTATTCTTACATTTACCATGACTACTGAAAACATGAGGCTTAGAATATATTTGCCTTTTACTAGAATTCAAACAGGTAGATTTTTTTTTTATTTTTTATATTTTATTTTTTATTATTTTTCTTCTTAATATTTTTCTTTTAGAATTTCAGAATTTTTTCTTATTTTCACAGAGGTTATTTGACAAACACCACACTTTAAGTTCCTGATGTTGGTCAGGATGTTTTTGGCCTAGATGTCACAAAATTCGTCTTTAACTGATTTAAAAGATGTTAACTTTGTTTATCGTTGTCACGGTAATATCAATTTTACTTAAAAACAACATTTTGACAAACTTCAATCCAAGGTTAGTTGAGGTGAAATTTTAAATGGCGATCGGACGAGGATAAAATCGCTTTTAAGACGATTAAAAAAATATCGGTATGATCTCCGAAAGACTGTATCGAAACACCTTAAAAACACAACGTAACGAAACACCACTTCAATGTGGCAACCAGACCACTCTGAATCTCCTTAGCGTTGAGAAGGACCAGTGGAGGGGTTTAGAGGAGATAGCCGTTGCTCTTAACGCAATCACAAGCTTACCTTTTTATTTGACAAGCCACCGAACTTTTCCATTTGATGATAAATGAACATGAACTCCATTCCTCTCTATGAGGAAATAGGCACGTTATAACAAGAGATACCATAATACGCATAAAATGAGACGACACACTCCCCCATGTCCTTACCAACATTTGTTAACACTTCTCTATGGGCGAATCTTTGTTTACATTTTTGCCTCATTAACATATGCACTGGCATATCACTATCTGCTGACGCTAATAAAATTAAACCTTTGAATATTGAAAGGGCATAACAATTTCAGTTATCACTGGAAATTTGAGCACCACAGGCCGGAAGATTTCAGAGAAATTATCTTTTTAAAATTAGAAATTTTACAAAGAATGTATAGCTCATTGACTTTTTGGCCACCCAGCAATTCCGCTGTTTTTAACTGACGATATTTCTTTCAATATTGCTTTAAAACTGTACATATCGCTCAAGTTATTAAGTAAAAAAATTCAATTCGTAAAAAATTGCATACGGCGATTGTCTTTGTGAGTCTTGTATATAAGAATATAATGAACCAAAGTTTCATCACCAGTTAAAAACAAAAACGACCCCATCTTTGGTCCAAAAGCCAAACTAAAATGATTGTAGTCTTGTATATATGAATATCATGAACCAGCACACATGACCAAACTCCACCTCCACAAGCTATAATACATTTATGGGACACTGCCCACCTACCCCTCCCCTAAGCCAACAGTTTGCCCTAAGGGAGAAGTAAGTGTTAATGTTGTCTTAGAGGAGGGGTAGATGGGCAGTTTCCCAGACGCGTGTAATGATCCCCACAGGACCTAATGTAGTTCACTCTACTACGTTCTGTATCCCTCTCTTTTCGGGACGGGTTCTTTTACGTCCCTTCGAAATAACCATAATAAGGGAGACATTACTCGATAAGGCGAGCAGTAACACCAAGATTTAGTATTCTCTGAAAATCCGACAGACGTTTTGAACGAAAATGGCCTAAGAATAAAAGAGACTTGGTTTTAAAGACCGGGGTAAGGTAGCAGTGAACTAAAACGTGAAAACGTCAAACAGTATGAACTTGTCAGGTCTAAAAAGACCCTGTTTTGATCTTGTGATCCCCCGCTAGGGAGATCGGGGCTCCATTAGCTGAGCTAAACGGGAGCGACAGTTACGCGGGACAATAAAAGAATGTACTAAACTACAAGAGAAGATAAAGATAACAAATAAATAATAGTCTTAAAGTAGCCCTGACCAACCTACCTTTCAAACTCAGGCTGTCCAACGCTATTTCCACATTCAAAATAAAACACAACTTTGGAATTCTTTTCCTTACCGCAACCATCAACCGGAGGAAGCCCAGAATATCTCAGTTGAAGTTTACCATCTAAGAGAAAAATTGAACTGAACTGTTTCA
>CALNXK010000001.1:4622500-4760000 GCA_942486035.1 Porites lobata | reverse complement strand
CATGTTAAAGGCTTTGCCATTGGTTCATTTCTGGAGCGTATTGTTGTTGAAAGAGCAAATGATGACCTCTGTTAGAAAAACGTTAACAGGGCTGCTCTGATCAGCGTAAAACCGATCGATTTCTAGCGAAATTTGCCTTGAAAATAACCACAAAATCGGCCCTTTTTTACCGATTGCTTTTCCGTGAAGTTTGCCCCGAAAACTCCCGCGAAATCAGCCGATTTTTCCGCGAATTTGTCCCTAAAAATCCCGCGAAATTTAACTTTTTCGTCCGAGACCTATCAGAAGCCCTGCTAAGAAGGAGGAGTGTACAAATTTCTGTCCCCCTAAAAATGAAAATGTCCCCCAAAATTTTAGCCAAGGGGACAAATTGTCCCCCAGTGATCAAATCCTAGCTCAAACCCTGTATAACTATAGTTAGGGCCTGTTTACATGGAGTGGGGGACCCCGGTCTAGTGGTGTTGGTTTCTTTTGTTTTCACGCTCTGGGGGACACAAAACAAAAGAATCTACCCCACTAAACCGGGGTCCCCCACTCCATGTAAACAGGAGTCTTCGTCTGTGTGACCGCAGTCCATGTTTTACATTCAAAAGATGCGAGAACTTCAAACAATAAATGTACTAGTCATGGAGGTATGTATAGTGCGCATTATTTTGGAAAAATTAACATAACGTCAAAACAGTGAATGTTGTAACGCAGATTTTTGACAGGTTCGTAGGATAAGTTTGTCTTGAAATTTTAAGATGTTGCAGTGAATCAATCTGAATGAAAGTTTCAGACCTTATTATATACATTATGAAGATTATGCGAAGAGATTTTAAAAAATTCGTTCGAGCAGTTTCAGAGATATACAAAAAAGCGCTAAACGTTCAAATTTTGAATGACGTTGCACTCATACAGCTGGTGAGAAAACGGGTTAGTTTTCAAGATCGCAAGAACGAAAATACACCAAAATTTCCTAGCAACAAAATATGATATTAAGCAGCATTCTGACGCTACTTAAGAATAATAGAAGTCATTTATAACGTATTTATTAAATAACCTATCACGGCTATTGAAAATTTATAGCGATCGGACAAGGAAAAAAACCACTTTAAAGGCGATTGAAAACATCGGTATGGCCTCTGAAAAAGTGTATCGAATCACCTTAAGTCTTTAAGTTTAACTAAGTTACTACCAGTATTAGAAATACAACAATAATAACAACAGCAATTGGCCATTTGAGATGAATTTTGGCCAGTTCTGCTAAACCTCGTCATAGGGACCAAGATCCGACGAAGGGCGACGGCAACGACAACATCAGAAAAGCAATAGGTTTCATAACCAAAACAACAGCCTTGCACGTGCAGCGCACTTTTTGTAGACTGTATTTCTTCGCCGTCACCGTCACTGCACAACTACGACGCAAATCGTTTTAAAGAGGACGTAAACAAGCGACGACAAAATTTCCTTTCTCTTTCTCTTTCCACTCCAGGAGAACTCGCCTACATTTTAAGTGACGTTTTCGCTGCCGTCACCGTCCTCGGATCTTGAGGTCCCCAACAGCCAATAAAAGGAGCGATAGTATCCCCAAGACTGTCTCAGAGTGAAGTTCGATACCCAGTCTAACTCCAGTCTCACACACCACTACAAAATGGTGCAGAGAGAAGCAACATACCGCTAGAGTATCCAACACTGGATCTCCATTTTCCACCGTCCTGTCGCACACAAATATTATTCTTGATTTGATATTATCCGCGCCTGAAAGCAACAAAAAGAGGAGTTTTATGATGTTCGGCAACTACAGAGAGTTTGACTATATCAACAAGGTCACCTGATTCTGGGCACAGTTCTTCAAACGTTGGATAGCATTATCCGAGGGAAAAACCACTGTCCGGTGAACAAGTGGTAGGGAAACCAGTTACGCTATCCAGCGGATAGTAGCTTGCCTAGCTGACAGGATAGTTACGCTTGGAGTACTTTCTTAGCGGCGGGAGCCCCGAAGCATTTTCGGCTAACAGCAATTCGACTTGCTCCCAATCTTTTCGCAGGTCCCAGGGCTCGAAAGGTCCAAGCCGGTAGTCCGGAACAAATAGACTTTCTGGCCCGGCAAGTTAAAGCATACTCGCCCAATAGGCAAGGGTCCAGGAAAGTCATCCTCTAACAAAATGATTAAATAAGACAAGCAAGAAGTGGCTCACGCAAACAAAACGTGAAAGCTGCTTGCTCAAAGGACAAGCTGCAATAGACCAGTTTCGAATTAAAAATTACCGCTGAATACAAACATTAACGACACATTCATACAGGGTTTGCCTCGATTTAAAGTGACATACTCAGAAATTCCGGCAAGTCAGTGTTTGAAATTTGAATATATACAATAGATAGAGCAACAAACAGGTCTTTTTCTCGTTGGAATTTGTGAATATATTTACTTCAGATGGAGGCTAAGCCTGTAAAAAATGTGTCTTCACTTCTTTAAATCAGCGGTCATAGCGAACTCGAAACTGGACTATTCAAGTTTTTTTCGAGTCCTGGGTCCGCCGTCAAATTAACTAAAGCACTCGCCCTCTAATCCCTCTAGCTACACAGGCTAGCGGATAGAGACTTATCAAGTGAATAGCGTTATTACCCACCTTTTGAACTACAGGGCCAGTACACTGTATAATAACTACAGTGGCCTTACTATCAGTCACTACGCTAATACGAAAACATTCTTTTGGCCAACGATCACCGTTTTAGTCGGTTTTATACCGGAGACAAACTATGCTTCTGAGACGAGTTAACTGTTTCAAACAAATATCCCGTCTCGTCTGTACCATTGATAGCTTGATAGCTTGAGGACAAGGTTACAGTCAACTCTCTCTAAGACGGACACCTTTGGGACCGGCACTAGCTGTCCGTCTTAGAGAGATGTCCGTCTTATAGAGAGTCAAATAGAGGGAGCAAAGAAAGGCAGGGACCAACTCTAGGTGTCCGTTTTACAGAGGTGTCCGTCTTATAAAGGTGTCCGTTAAGAGAGAGTCGACTATACTACGAAAAGCGCACGAATTTTCTAGTCACAAAAAAAAGATTAAAAGGTCTTTTTTATTGACCGTTCTCTAAGCACTCAAAGTCCGTCCGCAGCCGGCTAGCATTATGAGCCGCCAATAGTATCTCGCCCAGTTCCACTCTTTGTTTTCCACCCTTGCGTAGCTGGTCAAGCCATTGTGTGCTACTTCTTCTTTCGCAAAGGCGTAGCTGCCTTTACGCCATTAAGAACGGGCTTAACAAAAATTTGGGTTAAAATGAGCTCATGTAATCGCATGTGACCGCGAGTGATTATACCAAATGGCGAAGCTTCGCTCTATTACAGAAATCGCGCCGAAATTACCTTTTTTACGTGTGAACAAAAGCCCTATTCGGTATGGTTTTAGTGCCGGCGCAAGAGCTATCAGGTAGAGTGTGATCACTAAATCTACCACCTGAGACTAGCTACGCCCCTGTTTCGTCCCAGGTTCCCACCAATTTCACTTAGGACAGAGTGACGTCATGCCAGTAGATACTAATCATTAATACTAATCATTATTCAACATCTGTGGAGGTGAATTCCAAAAGCATCGGACCGACTTTAAAGGCCCAGAACTCACCACATGTTCATCTTCATATTTGTGATTATAATAGACCTTCTTAGCTTGTATGCTTTGTTTTCCCAATTCAGACCAAGTGATGTTCTCCAGGGAATTTGCCTTTTGTTTTTGCATAAATTATGCATACATATGCCGTGCATCAACGTGCACAGGACACACTTTTCAGAGAAACAGTTCTCTAGGGTCCCATCACGTGGTCTGAAAGGGAACAAAACTTACAAGTTAAAGAAGTCTATTGATATCCTTTCCAAGTTGACTATGTCCTTAAGACGTACCTTTAAAGCTACAGTTTTTGCTGCAGTATGTCAGTATCAACATTCCCTCGTCTTTGTAGTAAGTCATGGCTCTATTCTTGTAAAGACCCAACGCCGTGCTTACTTTTTGGTTTCTCCTGTTTCTCACTAAGCAGACACCGGCGCCGCCATCCTTGGTACAGTTGTTGCCATACTTTTTACTATTCAATCTAATCCACGACACAGAGAAATAAAGAAAAACTTGGGTGCAGTTGACTCTCCCTGAAAAAACAAATTAAACATTCAATCAAACATTTATTTCAGAATTACAGGCCACCTGAGATTTGTATAGGTAATAGCATCATTTGTAGTGATATTTGGCATAAATACAACGAGTGATATTTCAAAATTGTTATACGTAATTTCACGAGCCGTTAGGCGAGTGAAATTTGAGACAATTTTGAAATATCACGAGTGGTATCTATTGGTATTTATGCCAAATATCACCTACAAATCATGCTATTAATTGTTTATACTACTACCCGCAAGGTTTGTAATTTAAACTTGTAGGTACTTCAAATTAAGCTGAAATACCACTGCTCTAAGCCAATCAAATTGCAGAAATTTCTCATGTAGTAGTATAAGGAAATGTATCCTCTAAGGCTCTGTTCACACTTTACTGGATAGGAGTTTCGTGTCAGTATCAGGGGCGGATCTAGGATTTTTTTTAGGAGGGGGTGCACTCGTCCCTTGCTCTACTTCAACACCAATAAACCACATAGTTTTTTTGCAGAATACCAGTTGTATTAGAAAACCGCAGGTCATCTCAGGGAGGGGGGGGGTGCGCACCCCCTGCACCCTCCCCCTAGATCCGCCCCTGAGTATAGTGTGAACATCTATCGGACATGAGACACTCCGCAGCTCCGCTCTGTTACGAACTCGCGCCGAAATCACCTTTAAAACAGAAGCCCTATCCGCTACGGTTTTCGTGCCGGTACAAAACCTATTTGGTCTCGTGTGAGCATAGCCTAAAGTTAGTTTTACGTGCTAAGACTGGTCGTAAAAAAAGATATTGGTGAACACCAAACCGATGGTTGGTCCGATTGAAAAAAATCTGTTGTACAATGTGATTTCAAATTTTTAAGGCTACTGTATCGACCCGACAACTCTAACTACGTGAATTGACTGTTAAGTTGGGCCGACAGTTCATACAAACAAATCAAGCAAACGGAGCGCTTTTACAGTAGTAGCAAAGAAATAAGCCATCAGAATTTAAGATTAAATTTATGAACCAGTCAGAAGCAGGCAACGGACCAAACCGCTTACGAAAAAGTGACAGCAAACCTCTCTGGCTTGGGGCGGTTTGTGACGCTACTCCAAAGAACTGTTTCTATGTCATCCTATTCGCGTGAATATGAACGTATATCTTAAGAAAGACAAAGCAAAATCGCAAACAACGTCTCGTGCTAATGGGTAAAAACAACGCTCAGGACTAAAAGGACTAGTCCTTATATTGGAAGAGAAGAAGGTAAAAAGATTTTAGCTAAACAGAAGGGCCTTTATTTAAACTACTGGGCAACTGGAAAAATGCTATTTTTCGCCCTCCATGAATAACAGTTGCATCAACATCATCACCAATATTATCTCAAAGCAGAGCAACAAGCGATAGGTCCGATTAAACCTGTACAAATTGTGATCTGCTCATTCCATTAAACGGTTATGGAGAGCCTGATGTAGTGTAGCTATAACTATTTGGTTTGTTGACCAAGTCATATCATGTGAGCATTCAAATGAAACCGCTTCAGCAGTAGTTCTAACTTTTGAGTCTGTGGATGAAATCCTATGGTGTTACCATTCAAATGAAAACTCTTCAGCAGTACTTTCACGTAGTACTATTTATTTAGTACATAGTTCTAACTTATGAGTCTGTGGATGAAATCCTACGGTGTTACCATTCAAATGCAACCTCTTCAGCAGTACTTTCATATGATACTATTTATTCAGTATGTAATTGTAACTGTTGAGTCTGTGGTTGAAATCCTATGCTGTAACCATCCAAATGAAACCTGTTCAGCACTACTTTCACATGAGCAAGGGTGGCACAGTGGTGAGAACACTTGCCTCCCACCAATGTCGTCCGAGCTGTCCCGGGGTCGATCTCATATGTGGGTTGAGTTTGTTGTTGATTCTCTCCTTTTCTCCAAGAAGTCTTTCTCCGGGTACTCCTTTTTTCCCTCGACTCAATCTTAACCAACATTTCCAAATTGAACCATGTGGGTAGATGAAGAACCACTACTACACGGTATGTGGATGTGCTAACTCTAATTTCTTAATATTACCAGAAATACGTGAATCGCAGGACCTCGCGCAGCACTTAAGGATAGCAGCAAGAGGTAGAAAGAAACAAAGAAGGCAATAGGGTTAGGAACATTTATATTATGAAATGTACGATATGTAAAGAAACAAAGCAAAACTACAATAACACAAAAAAAGAGAGAAAAAGAAAAGTAAGTAATTGAACTCTGTACATCCTGGTCGCTGGGTTAATTCGTCACCACTACGCCACGTGGGAATGTACGACTAAATTGGAGACAAAAATTATTTGATTTAAAGTTTTTTTCCGTAGAAATTCCGCCAGCACGCGCCGTTTAAAGTTGATCGAGTCCTATTAAACACGAATTCAAAGATATCTTTCAGGAAATATCTTTAACGCTATGGTCAAAATCACTTTCATTTTCTCTTAATATTCATCGCTAAAAGCATTTATTGACTTCTGACATGGTCGCTAAAACAACCCGGCAATGTTAAGTAGCAGTCTTTTTTTTCTAACTGCTTTGTTGCTAGGCAATTTCATCTGCCAACCAAACCGATAAAAATATGACCAAAGCAAGATCACACTTCGCCTAGCAAGCCTTGTGGGATTCACATGCGAGGTCTCAAATTCGGTTGCCTGGAAACCCACAATGCACCTTGACGTCATGACGAGTCATGCTGATAACTAACGTACCACAATGTGATATTTAAAATCCCCAGAATGGCTCGGTGAAAGCCGGTTTAAGTCATAATATTCTCCCGTGCTATAGTCGTGGACTCTGCATTTATCAAGCTCTGCTTTCTGCTCATCACCACAGGCAGCTGACGTTAACCATCTAATACGGATGATGCAACTATCCTGGGACACAGACTCTAAAACTGGATGCCCCTGAAAGCGAGGAACATAGAAAGCAACGTCATTTTCAATGGGTTAAAAGGGCATTTCCGAGTTCCAAAAATTATCACTTTTAAAGCGAGGCGTTAAGAAAATTAGTTTCATTTGTATGAGAACAAAAAAATCATTTTTATATCAGTGGCTTTGCACCTAGGCTTGGGAAAAATGGCCTATTATGGCAGACAAAGATTGCAAAATTTTTTAGGACCCAGTCACACCGACTTCTGCTGAAATCGCGTTTCGCTTAGCCTGCGAAAACAGCCGTTTCTCCTCGTTCCTCGCCGCTGGGGACGTTTCGCGAGGAGAACGTTCGCGACTCAGCGACAGAAATTCCATACTGATGACGTAAATCAATGTTTACATAATAAATCCGGTAGTCATGGGGTTCCAAATGTAATTTTGTTCGATTTTACGTTTCTGCTGGTCGATTTTGGTAAAGTGTTGTGTTCATTTACGAACGAGCTCCAGCAAAACTCAAATGCTTCTTCTAGACAAGACTATATTCCACAAATATTGACTGTTTTGTTATAGTATTCATCGCGTTTAAATTTGACCTTTATAGCCTTCTGACTTTTGTCTATCATTCGTAAACAATAGCTAAAACAATGTAACTACTCCGTCGACCAATCAGCGCTCCTGACCGGATTCCGGACAGATTTTCCGTCATCAGTATGGAATTTCTGTTGCTGAGTCGCAGACGTTCCTCCTCTCGAAACGTCTCCGAGGAGCGAGGAGAAACGACTGTTTTCGCAAGCTACGTTTCGCTGTGGGGAGACAACTTGAAGAAGAAATTGCCACGGGAATATAACGGGAAATTTCGAGCAGGCAAGGAAGTTCCATGTTGAGCGTTGAAGTAACCAATCACGGTTCATATTAACCTTTCCTGTGCGCATTCAGACCACTGGAACGAGCTCCACCGAGCCACCGTTGGGTCTCTTTCAACTTCAAAGAAATGTTATTGTTTTTTATTACATGGCCAATGAACTCAGACCTCTTTGTGGTGAACGTGGTCTGTGATTGGCCAGTTAATGTTTAGGAGGGCCCAGCTGGGTTTGCTGCACTTTAAATACAAAGGTAAGGTTAATTTAAACTCACCAAAGAGCCGTAACTGCAGATAAACATGAAATGGACTTGCCATGGCGTCGAATCTTCGCCAATCTTGCAACGAGTTTTACCCTTATACACAAGTCGCACCTCTCCCTCGCTCACTACTTCTGGTGGGTCAGTTGCAGAGCCCAAGTCCTAAAAACAAAAACAAAAAACGATAAAAAGGATTTATCTCTCTGTCCCCAGTTCTTTAAAAGGTGGATATCGTTACGCTAATCTATTACTATTTCCTTAGCGTGAAGCATGCCTAGGAGTATTGCCACTCCCCCCTGGACTGGATGCTAGTCCATTGCAGGGTTACCCCCCAGCAGTATATCGCTGGTACCCATTTATACACCTGGGTGACGAGAGACAAAGTGGAGTAAAGTTCCTTGTGAATGTCTAAGAAAACGACGTGAGGAGCGAGGTTTCTTCCCTCCCCACAAATACGAGCTCCCCGAAAAACGCCTGCGTGGGAGGCTAGGTTTGAACCCTGAACCGCAGGATCCGGAGTTCGAGGTGTTAACCGCTCGGCCACACACGCCTCCACGAAGAGAAAAGAAAGAACGCTAAGAAATTTGTTCCGTTCGCGGTTGTCTATTCGCTAGTAGTGGCTATCAGAAGGCCCAGACGAGGATTTATGCTCTACTGTTGTTACTAACCCAAGTAGGGTCTCCAATACCACAAGCCCAGGCTCCTGCCTTACAGGACGTGCCGGGCATGGCCAACAGGGGACGACACAAATTCACATAAATAGTGTGCTGCGGATCCTTAACGCCTCCTTCTGTGGTCACCTGCACGAAAGAAAGTGAAGGAAAATGTTAATTTTTCAATAACTAAGAGATTTCTCTCGCGCGCTGATTGGTCGACAGCTATGGTTGGTAAGGTATGTAAGCATGAAACTAAGAGGGTTTATAAGAGAACAAAAAGCTCACTGAAGTAAAAAACTTCATAGGTCTCACCATGTGAGCATTATGACGTGCTGCAAAAATTCAAAAGCTTACTGAAGATGGAGTAAATTAAATAAGATAAGAATGTACTCAAATTTGATGAAAAAATAAACAACAACGGCTCAGCCACTTGTTTCCATTGTTTTTATGTCACTCGAATCGGTTTTCAAACGTTTTTTAAAACTACAACTAGACTACACCTTGAGGACTTTGAAATCCAGAAAATTAAAAGAAGTAAGAACAAATCGTCGCCGCCCGGTTAGCTCAATTGGATAAGCGCCCGTCTGCCGAGCGGGAGGCCGCTAATTCAAACTTTGGCCTGACCAACATTCAGGGTCTAGATAATTGAGAAGAAAGTGCTATCTTTGTAAAGGCATTTGCAAACGGTTAGACTTTCTAGTCTTCTCGAACAAGGATGATAAATCGTTGACCCCGTCTCACAACCTTTTCACGTATAATTTCTGGGGACGTCAAACATCCCACGTACTGTGCGTATCTCTCATTGGGGTAGGGACTGTTACGGCCCCGCATTAAGGCACTGCGCGCTGTTGGGTTGACCCTGTCAAGAATTGATGAAACTAGGTAAATAAGTCCATCGGAAGATGGAAAGTTTGTTATCAAAGTTACCGTCCTCTTACCAGCCAATTGGCATCAGATCGCATGAGTCTTCCAAGGCTGTACTTCACTGTTCTGCTACCATCTTTACTCTTCGTTATAGCTGCGCATTCATACTGAAATTGCGTATAAGAAAAATGAACGTACGAGATTCGTATATTTGAACGCGGAATGAAGATTCTTAAAAGGAAAAAAATACATATAAATATAAAAAACTAACGCTTGGACGGATTTCGAGCCCGTGACCATGCGATATAGGTGAAGGTTTCATAACATCTACTCAATTTGTTTATAAAACGGCGAGGATCTTACTTCTGTTAAAAAGACACATTAAAGGTGAATATATAAATGATTTAGATGGAGACACATCCCAGCCACTCAAGGATGAAATGAAACAACAAGATCGACCCGCGTGCAATGTTGCCTCAGGGATTCGACAGGGTTCATACAAAAATTGCAACCATTTTTCAAGGACTTTTCAAGGACCACCTACTAAGAATATAATTTCATACAAAAATGAACATTCCCAGTCTATTTTAGTAAGTCTTCAAGGCTTGAACTGTTTGCTTCACCAACTTCTCTTCATTTTTCAGTTCACTTGTCTTAAACTGATAGTTAATTATTGCATAAAACATAGATCACTTTATGTAAATAACCTTTAACCTTTAAGGGTTAAGGGCACGTTTACAAAATTAAAGCGATGAAAATATGGATAAATGCGAAAAATCATGAATAGAAGGAATAGCTGTTTTCAACAAATGGTCTCAATAAATACAGTAAGCTAATGTAAAGACCATTTGCTACTACCCGCTGATACTTTTAGAACCTCTTAACTAGACGTAAGGCCGACACCATGTACTTTAAAAGAGAAAAAGCCAGCCTTCTCTCCCCCCGCCCCCAATAAGAAATGTTTGGCTCTGTTCAAGCCACCTGTAGGGAACGAAAAACGTTCAAATTTTGGTTGGGGTGTGGGAGGGACCCAGATTGTTTTTTAATGCACTTTTCCATTATTATAAACATGTTATTATTTTCAATAAATGGAAGAGCAGGTCACTGATTTGGAAGAGGAGGTCATTATTACAAACAATAACCTACTGTTCCAGTTCAGTGTCCACAATAAAGACCTGCTGGTTCTAAAACAATGAAAAAGTACCTGGCCGGTGTGTAGAAAGTACACCCTCATTTGTCCCTACTCGATGCTACAATGTTGTCGCCGATTGTGCGTCGTACTAGGTGAGAATTTGGATAATAAAGCTCCTATTTAGTTCACCAACCTGTCTTTCGCAAACCAGTGGAGTGTGCCACACAATGTAATATGTACAATCATCCTCGGATATGAACACAGGTTGTCCGTTATCATCCCTGTTGCTATAACCTGAGCTGCACACAAAGGAGATGATGGTTTGTCGCTTCCTCTTTACGTGATGACAATCATCGCCGCCGCTTAAGTTTAAGAACAAAACGCCATCATCAAAATGAAGGCGTTTGTTGGACAAACCAGCACTGAACTGCTGTGTACCAACTTGGCAGACACCAGACTTTGACTTACAACCTGCAAAACAATTCAATCAACGTTGCCACTTAATACTGAGGGAACAGTTTTAGGGGCTAGGTCACCAGGACATTTCTATTTTAGGTCAATTCTGTGCTGAATTTATCAGTTAGTTCTTTTAGCCACATACAAAATGTTTGTGTAGAGCTAAAAAGATATCACAAATTTCATCAGGGAGCACCGGGCATGGCATTAAAAGTTGGCCGAACTTTTTCAAGTTTCAGTCCATGTCCATCCTTATCATCCAAGCATGCGCCTCAAAACGAAGCAAATGTGTGTCGACGACGACGACGACGACGATGAATGCAATCTCGAAAAAACCTCCCTTATTAATAACACAGGATACCCAATAATGTACATAACACCCAACACAAATTAGGGGTTGCGTTCGAGGTACGAGAACGCAATTAATAATAAATTGGAAAGAACTAATGAGCATCCGCTTAATCGTGAACCTGTCCCTTAAAATAACAAAACTGGACTAGTATTTTTAGAATTCAATTGACTCGAAGACAAATTTTAGGTTTTCAAAAGCCCCCTTTAAACCAAACATAAGAACGGTCACACAGTCCAGGATAGATTAGTTTCTTGTAACAGTCTTGACTCCATACCACGGATTAGAAAAGAGTGAACATTGCTAGCGGTAACTCTGTTCCAGACTATTTTGACATCAGCAAGAACAGTAATATTGAAAAAGTTTCCAACCCAGGGATAACATTGAACCGCAACATACATATGAACTGACCTCGCGAGTTAACAAGTGGACCGCAGACATTCACGTAGTAAGTGAGGTTCGTCTTCCCATCTCGCACAACATAGTCATTTCCTGTGTTCCTCAAAACCTTCAAATCAAACTCCACGTTTGTTTGAGGGTTAACTGCAGTACAGTCGTCGAAAACAGTATCTTCCTTAACATTGACTGGGCATGCTGCGCTGGTAACCCAAAGGAATTCATACAGACAAGTCTGATCGGATTTCCTCACAAACATTGGTCTGCCCTGCAAACAAGAAAGCTGCGTTAAATATTTGTTATTTTCACTTTGACGTGACAATAGAGCTGTGAATCATCGGGGAGGGGGGGGGTCACAAAAACGTTATATTATTAACAACCAAAGGGCTGCGGAAGAGTAAAGAGATTGGTTTATGTAGCTAGCATTTCGAGAAACCGTACCAGCTGCCCCCCCGCCTCGCAAGAAAGGATATTTCAATCACAAACATATCTGTACCCATTGCTTTATTTGACAGGTAAGGTAAAATATTTGCGTCCGATCTGTATGGGTTTTAAAACCGCTCGCCGATGAAAAAGCTCATAAAGAGCGGATGAAAATTTCCTCGAATAATAGCCGTTCATCGATTAATCGCCCCCATTTGACAGAAACCAAGATTTTATAGTGTATACCGTAAAATCCCACGTTAAAGCCCTGGGTTTATACAACTTCATAAAGGGTTTTGGGTGGGCTTGTAAACGGAGGGGGTATATCCGGATATCCGGGGGGGCATATAAGCGAAATAAAAAACATGATTCGGAACTACGAAGTAAAGCAAACATAGCATTACATTTAGAGTTACATTTGTAATACATTTATTGTAAGTCACAATAAACGGAGAACGCACTTATACGTTAGATGGGCTTCTAAACGGAGCGGCTTATATCCCAAATGATACTTTCGTTAGCAAATAGATGGGCTTATAGACAAGACAAGACAATGCTTTATTTGGAGTCTTGTACAGTCCTACGTACATCGCCTTTATCCAAATAATTTAAAATCATAACACAAATTGCGCACTAGTGGAACTATAATCAATGTTAACCTAAAGAACTAATGATCTTCTTTTCTCATAGCAGTCGAATATGTATTTTGCAATTAACTTTTGCACTGGTTTGTTCTTGCTCGGAGGGTTTATTGACAACAGAAAAACATCATCTGGTGCCATTCTGTTTACTGATATTCTGTATTCTTTGTTTAAGTATTCAAATAAAGTACTTCTTTTTTCTTGATACGCAGGGTACAGAGTTAAAAAGTGTATTTCATCTTCTACGTCTTTTTTGCAGATAGGACAGATCCTCTCTTCCGGTCCTCTTATATCCGGAGGGGCTAAAAACTGCGGGAGGGGGGGGGGCTTTAACGTAGGATTTTACGGTATGCGTTATTGGCCACGCGTGAGGTCAAGATGGCTGGATTCTACTGTAAACAGGTTTTTCCTCTCGTGTAAGGTGTTTCGCAAACCAGGGCGTTCTCCATTCTTGGTGTCACTTTCCAGGAAGATTGCCGATTTACTACACATCTACGCAAGAAGCTAATTAAAGCTAACAAATGTCTTTTTATACGGAGATCGTTAAGGAAGGAGGGTTATACTCAGACAGAATTAGACTAGCTGTTTCAAAGTCTAGTTATCCCTAATTTGATCTATGGTCTATCGGTCTACGCTGCTGTTAATGCAGAGCTTACGACTGTACAGTGTTTCCTGGGCCCAGTTGCAAAAAACACGCACTTAAGTGCTCACTTAACTAGGTCACTTACGAATCCGTTATGGGTACACTTACGGATGTTGCATGGTACACACTTAGCACTCTCACAAGTTTCTGTTTTACGTGATAACTTACGAGCGCAGTTAGGGCCTGTTTACATGGAGGTGGGGGACCCCAGGTAGGTGAAGTAACCCGTTTAGGTGGGTTTAAAAGTATAGCCTACTTTACATGCAATCTTACAACCCCGCTATCCCGGGGTGCACTTTCTCAAGATTATTGAATGGTCGCTAAGCACGTAAAAAAGAAATATGCTGGCAAACCACGTGTTTTGGCGATTAATGCTCTTCAACACTCACTTGCTGCAACCTTCAGTGCTGTTGCTTTCTATTGTTTCCTTTAATAATGATGCAAAACCACCGCCAAAGTGAATTTTTCGCGAATTTGATGTATCACGAATCCGACCCTGGCTACGCGGGTTACCCGACGTTGAACGTTTACATGGCAAAATTTGTCCCCGGCTGAGAGGGTTAGCCGGTCTGGCAGACCCCACCTATCATGTAAGCGTGATCCAATTAAAATGAGAGATCATATGGACAGGTCGGTTACCTCACCTACCTGGGGTCCCCCACCTCCATGTAAACAGGCCCTTAAGGGTGCACGTAACCTTGTCATGGTACTTTATCAATGACACACTCTATTTTTTTACTTTTTTGACCAAAGGTGAGTGTAAAGAGAGTGTCTAGAGGGAAAGGTAGTTTTTATATCAGCAGAGGAAAGTGTTTCACATAAAAAAATCTTTTTGAGGTTAACAAAGTGCATTACAACGGAAGTACATTACAACGGAGTTTACTGCATGTTCCGTGCAACTCGGTACAAAAAGAAATTATACAGCAGTGGAAGAAAAATTATTGGGCTTTGTTTTGGTATATAAATTAGCTTGTACCGAGTTGCACGGAAGCGACAGTTTTGTTAAATGTGTATCCCGTTTTTGTGTCAAAATTCGATTTTGTGAATCTAACATTCGACAACATTCGACTGTTGAGCGAAGAGCGTATTACAACGCTATCCAAAATGTTTTTGTTGTTTAGTTCAAGTTTCTTATCACGGATTCAATCAAAAAAAGTAGAGGGACAGACATTTTTGGGCTTTGTTTTGTTAATATGACTTAGCTAGTACTTTGTTGCTGGAAAAACTATATTTAGATGCTAAATCTCCGTGTGTGTGTGTTTACTCCGTTTATGGCAAAAAAATAAGCTTACGCTTGGTTCAAGTTAATCTCGTGTCACTCGGTACAAAAGGAAATTATAAAGAAGGTAAAGAAATATTCTTAGCGATTGTCTTGCTGTGTAAATTGTCTTGTGGCTAGTGGATCGAAAGCGGCCGGGTTTGCCGCAGTTTTCTAAAGTGCGTAGTTCGAAACGTGATATTGTCGATCGATGCAGATTTCATTGTTGTTGCACATTATTACAGCTTTGTATGTGAAAGAAATTTGAGTTTTATCCGAACTGTCGAATGAAAAAATGTGAGAGTGTTTTCATTAAACGCTTAGACTGTCTTGGAGCTACCGTTCGATAGGTCCAGCAACATTTTGATTTGCAAACAAAAATTCTGTTTACAGAATGTGTACAGCTGCTGTACATTTAGGCTTGAAGGATCGAAGTTTAGATTATTTTGCTCATAAACTTGGCTTGGGATTATCCACACAACGAGTTACTTGTTACTTTCTTCGTTAGGAACCGCACTTGCGGACATTGTTTCCCCCGTGTACAATTTTTTAGTACTAAATTTTTGTACACAGGGCTTTCTGTGGGTTGGGTTGCCTCTTTGCTTGAAAATTGCATCCTGGAGGGAGATGAACAGGGTAATTTTCCTGTGAATGCTTTTGTTTTTCTGTCCATCGTTTTTGGCTTAATTTTTCTGGAGCAAAGTTACGAGTGAACGATAGAGTTAACATGCTATTAAGTATTCAAAAGTTCTTTCCAAGAAAAAAAATAATTATCACAAATTAAACTTACAGGAGTTTATAGTTTGGAGTAAACTTTGAGTCTTAATGAAATTTTAGTTGGATCATGTTGACGAATGCAGTTGTGTAGGATATACAGTTTCAAATTTGGATCTTCTGACAGAATTATGAGAGAACACTCAAATACAGATCTCATTCAAACTTTATAGTTTCATTGTAATTATAGTTTGTTTCTATTCCTATAAACTTATCATCAGATCTACATTTTGCATGAATTTAATGTGATATATATTTGAAGGGGTTGTTGTTTCACAGTGAAGTAGTTTTCACTTTTTTTTATATGAAATTCAGTTTCTTCTTAGTTGTTGGCTAGGGCAGTGGTGAAGTATCTGAGATGTTAACATACTTTTATTATTGTTTATTTCTCTTCAGGAAAGATTGATTGATCCTGAATCAAACAAAATGCAGCCTCACAAACAAGATTTTTGATGTACAAATGTGTACTCTAAGAAAGCATAATTATGTCCCTGACAGTGTCAATAAAATTTATTAATGAAAACTGAGATATGGATTTTTACTCCTTTGTAGCACTTTTGACTACGCATCACTTTTCTAACCTATATACTGAAAAGATATAATCAGTATTTTTCCAACTAACATATTTGCAATCAAAGTTCTCTTCTTTTATGTATAGCATTCCCCCAATTTTAAAAATTTCATTATCTTTTTCAGATCAAGCACAGTAACCAGTAAAAGGAAAAAAGAAAAAAAAACCTGCTCGGTCATAGACGGCTTTAAAGTTTTGATATTAAAATTGCACCCGTTCACAATAAAAAGAGCATGAATGCAGACACTAAAGTTCATTTAGCTCATATTCAAGCTAGAAAGTCTTACTGGAGAGAATATAATTTTGCTTTATCTTTTCGGTAAAAAAAAATAAAATGACATCCAGGTATCTGAGCAATTTCAAAGGACCCATAGTGTCTTATTTCTCCGGTGCACTGAGCTGAGAACAAAGGCCGTTCTTTCTCGTGACTCGGCTTTTTTCAGAAATATTGTTGTCCGGCCAAAACGCGAGCATCACAGGGAACGAATCCCACAGGAATAGGTGAAAAAGGATAAAAAAAAGTCTAGGCTATTCTAAAAAAATCCGTATATTGCATTTGCAACCCATATTAAGCCGCAAATAATCTTCTATCCACTGGAATAAACAAACGATGGAGGTATTGCCGCCATTTTGAGTTTGGCAATGTCACGTGGTCGCGCGTCGACCAATCAGACGTTTTTCGCCGGTGAAACAACTGATAATGTTCTGCTCAAGCGCAATGTCGTCCAACCTTGCTTGGCTGCAAATAATATTCTGCCCATGCGTAAATGAAACCACGCTTTTCCCCTTCTTGCCATCGCTCTTGCGTGAAAATGGCAGATTGCTTCGCCAATAATCAAAAAACAAACTCAGTGATCGAATGATAAAACCACTACCAAATCACGATATTTTGCTCAACCTCGTACAATAAATGTTAATTATTCCTTACCTGTTTGATTCCACATTGCATATGTATTTGAGAAGAATATTTCTTTCCACTATGACCGCAGTCGTCTCCATCTTCATACTTCAAATAGATGTTGCTTCCTTCTTTCACTGGTCCACGTTTAATGCCTCCCAGGTTGTACGCTTTACCACTAAAAATTGAAAAAAGCCGTTAACAATCATTCAATAAAACAAATTATTGTTATAGCTGAGGGGCTAAAATAAGTCACCGTTTATTTCTCTTTGTATTTTGTATTTTGTTGTTGTTGTTGTTGTTTTTGTTTTATTTTTTTTTTCGTTGACCTCTGTTTACTCCTTAGCTACGAACTTTAAATGTTCAAAGGACAACAGGCAATGCTCGAAGGTGATTCTCGCGCAATAATGTCAATCTAGTCAATGAATACAAATCGAAGTCGATTTTTGAAGTTTGTTCAGTGTTTTTCAAGTTTACCCGAATGCTATCCGTTTTAAGCCTGTAAAATTCTATCCATGCATACCAGCCAGACTCTGCCGTCAATAAAAAATTACAACGAAATTGCACCCCTATTTCACGATACTCAAGTCTAGGTTCCTCGCAGAAATCGTCTTTTCAAGTGCTTCAAAACAGGCGGCAACACGTTACTAATTCAAACTTGCAACAAATGAGTTCTGCAAGTTCTACTGAGAAAATTGAATGGTTGCCTTTCATTAACACCAAAAATATTCCCTGGATCTGTTTCTTGACTTTTCAACGATCTGCCGTCGTTAATTTCTTCACTATTTCACGGGATGTTTATCATTTCACGACATCTGTAAACAAATGAGATGATTTTCCGGACCAAAATGTTCTTATCATCAATTTTACGACCCTATAAATGGCTTTCAGGAAATAAGATTCCCTGAATTAACCCTGACTTTGGGAAGAAATAAGCCTATCCCAAACTTTCTGTAAAACTGTTTTTCATAGACTCTTCTCCGACTATGGCAATCTCACATTGCTCTAAAAAAATGAAACAATGCACTTTATTGCACGAAAGTGCTAATTGGAGACACTATTTTACGTCTCTTAGTGGAGACGGGACCGCCATTTTACGTGGTCATCCGAGCCACGCGAAGGTCTGGCCGTGTGCAGGGCATTAAAGGTAATACCTTCATTTCTCGGTTATTTTAAGACCCTGAGTATTGGTCTGGCCCTGGGAATCGAACCCGCGACCTCAAAATCTGCCGTCAAGCGCTCTAGCGACTGAACTAATCCTGCCGCGGACAAGAAAACTCGCTATAAGCAACTTGTAAAGAAAGAATTTTATATACATACCCTTTAACCATACAAATGCCGGCTGTAGGAGGACAACGTACAGCCCCTCCATTTAACAACACTGTTCGACAAACATTAATAAAGTATGACGCGCCATCACAAGAAAAAGGGCTGGTACATTGTGCTTGCCAGTTGTTTGTACTCCTGGACAATAACGAGTAGTCATACTGACTATCATCAAGTTTGCCATTCAAAATCCGAATACTACACTGTACGCTAATCATAGGTCTGCAAGCATAAGGAGTTAGCCAGTGACACTCGTAGGTATCGTCTGACTTGCTCTCACACTTTGGGCGAGTTTCTCTTCCTTTTTTTTCTTGATCACATTCAAAGATGAAGTTGACAGATGGTCCGGGGGGTTTACCATACGTCATGTTTATCTGACCATTGAAGTACGTCAGGTGATTGCTCGAGCTGACGGAGGAAGGTTTGCCATCTGTGGATAATTTGTAAGAGAAAATGGTATATAATATTATTGAAGAAAGTAGAGAGCTCGGGATAACAATAAAGCCAAGGAAGGAGGAGATCAAAAAAAATACAAAGAAAGCAAGTTTATAGGTCAATTGACTGAAAATTATAGCCAGGACAAACAAACGGGCGTAAGGTTTTAGTAAGATTCAAAGTTTTTGCTACTTGATAAGAATTTAAGACCTATGTTCAAGTTTGGAACATTTTGCGTGCAACTAGGAAAAGAATCTTACTTTATTTTAGTTCTTCAGTGTCGTGTATACTGCTGGCAAACATGCCAAGTCTGAAAAAACTCTCAAAAGTACACCCTTTTCAGGGGAATTACCTAAAGTTGCTTTTTAAAGGGGCGATTCCTCCATTGCATGGCCAGATTTGCTATACTCAGGTATACAAAGACTACAACCTAATTCACTCACCTTTCATAATACAGGCACCGCTTCCTTTTTTACACTGATCTGGGTTGTTAACTAATCGGTTGCAGACATTAAGAATGATCCTCACGCCAGATACCCCGCTGACATTTACACTGTAATCTTTACTTGCATTGTACAGCCTGCTCAAGTCGAACATGTAGCCATACTGCTTGTCTTCCACCGTGCAGTTGTCCCCTTCCTCTAAGGTAAGTGCACAAGCACTGGGTGTTTGCCAAGTAAAAAGGTATTCACATTCCAAGGATTCAGCTACGAAAATGGGAGAGCCCTGCAATAACAAAAGCGATAACAACTGATAAGTATAGGTAATAGCATGATTTCTAGTGATATTTGGCATAAATACCACGAGTGACATTTCAAAGTTGTTACACGTAATTTCACGAGCCATTAGGCGAGTGAAATTTGAGACAATTTTGAAATATCACGAGAGGTATTTATGCCAAATATCACGTACAAATCATGCTATTATTTGTTCATACTACTACCCACAAAAGGTTTGTAATTTTCACATGTAGGTATTTCAAATTAAGCTGAAATACCACTGCTCTAAGCCAATCAAATTGCAGAAATTTGTTATGTAGTAGTATAAAAGATAAAACATGTTGATTTAGAAGCCAAAATATTTAGAATTCGCTTTAAGATGGATAAACTCTCTCCGTCGCAGAGGCTTCCACTGGGTATTTAAGCTTTGATACATTGTGCAAGCATAATTTTTGGCACAATTCGTGATGATGAGCATAATTTTCATCTATTTTCGAAAAAAGCATTGTTAGCATAATTTGCACTTGCTCTGCAGCACAAAAGTGTCATCATGAAACCAATTATTTCGGCAAGAGACTAAAGTTGCAGAAAAAGAAATCAATTTTATTGTTTTATCCTAACGATGTTTTGGACAAAAGGAAACTGAGATTCCCACAAGCAAGCAAGCATAAGACAACATTCTCTATTTAAGAGCCGCAGTTAGGACAGTTAGCCGTAGTTAGGACAAAAGACGAAATGCAAGGTCAGGGTTCTATCTAGGGTATTTGAGGGGTAGAGCTCCCCCCAACACACACACAATGCCCAAATTCCCCCAAAAAAGTATTCTCATCACAGTATATAAGTAACTATAGCAGAAAAATCATCCAGACGCGACGAGGTTGAGATTGCATCTCAGCGCATATTCATTTCAAAACATTTCCATGGGGGCATGCCCCCGCACCCCGCTAGGAAGCTAGGCTCACTAGTAGGAAAACACTTAGGAGTAAAAACTTCATTCTGGAACGAAACTCATTAAGGAATAAAAGTCATTCCGGTATCATATAAATAGCCCCTAAATTAATCTTACCGGTGTGTTTGAGCAAGAGAAAACAATTCTAATGCTCCTGTTATACCGATGATGGCATTCACTTCCCCCAGAATACAGCAACGTCAAGTCGCCGTTGTCCGTAATTTGGGGATCACTTTGAACGTATCCCAAATTGAAGCCTTTGCCCGATTGATGGTCTATCTGGCAAGCACCTATGGCGCCTCCGGGGCATTTGACAAGTTCGTTAGAGGCGTTTATGTTCACAGAACGGCAAACGTTGATAAAATAATGAAGATGTTTGTCTTCTGATCTGGAGTCAACGGCTTCCCAGTTACCTAGGAGAAGAAAAGTCAGTATTTCAAGTAGCCTGCGTTGCAGACGTAATTTAACATCGGTTAGTGACGTCTGCGAAACAGGGACAAGATCCTTGTTCTGGGCCCTCAAAGGACTCAAAGAATTACCGGAAGGGCGTTTCGAATTTCCTTTCATTCTGATTGGCAAATCAACAATGGCTTTTTTTGACAGACCAATCAAGGCGCGTACTCAAATCCTGGTACAAAGGTGGTGGCCCAGAACAAGGGATTTGACGCTGTTTCGCAGACGGACTTAGCCAGGGTTTAGTTTCGTCTGTAGCGCAGGCTTTGTTTTAATGTGTTCGATCAGTTTCTCTAGAAGCAAACACAAAATAGAGATTCCTTAAAAGATTCCAAAATGTTATACATTAGGAAAATGCCGACTGCATTATTAGACAGGCGGATCAAAGACCATACTAAAATTGTCTTAAAAATAAGATGAAAGGTTACGATAGCATTTCTATACAATCTGAATTAGAAATTTCACAAAAACCTAGGACATTGGAGCTCAGGTTTTTGGAAAGAGAGTAGCAAAACTTCAGGCTGATGTTTAGATTAAGTTGTGTTACTTAGGAAAACAACTTGGAGACACCGTTTATGGTTGAGTGTTCCTTTAGTGCTCTATCAAGTGACAGTTCATAATTCTAGTGTTGTTTTCTCAAGACTCTGAAAAAACTGACCCTTTAGTTTAAGAGGGTTTTTTAGGGCCGAATATTCAAACAAAGTAGGGTCGATGTGTAACAAACCTGGGCAAACAATTATTGTCAATTATTTTCCTATTATATTCGCTTAACATTTGTCACTTATGATTTTTTTCAGGCTAAAGGCATGAGGGGAAGAGGAGAAAAAATATTTGCCTGCTAGAAACAACCTACTCAGGAAGAAATCTAGTGGTCCATTGTGTCCTAAGCTATGGTCTAGGCAAAAGGAGGCTCTCATGTCCGATTAGATTCTAATAAATGAATAAAGATTACTTACTTTATTGATGCGTGGGTTTTCTGGAACCAAGAAATTTTCGGAGCCGCTTAGGTTGGCAGGCCATCGGATCTTCCGAGAATTTTCGGAATATCGGACGGTCTGTCCCTCGCAATTTCTTGATTCCAGACTTCGCACCAACTGCCTGCAAATTCAAAATCGCCGCCACAAGAAAACACAACCATGCATCGATAAAGTAAGAGATCCTTTTTGGTCTACGTCTGTCTCGGATGCTCTTTACAGTACTTTTCTTACCAGCAATAAGACCCAAGGGTGTCAGGTCATATGTTAAATTTCCCTTTCGTACAAAGCACTCCACGGCAGATGCAGGACAAACTAACGAGGTCTGAAAGTCAAAGAAGTACTTGTTTCCAAGCTGATTCGTGAACTGGGGCTCTCCAAGCGGCTTTTTATGGTTGCAGATGAATTTGATGTGTACCTCTCTCTGTTGTCCAGTAGCTTCAAAATTGTCCCCTTCTCTGAAAATAAATTTTTTCAAATTGATGCTGTCCACTGTCCATACAACATTGCGGAGCTACCACCAGCATCTATAACATTGTTACCCCCAACGATCTTAAGACCGACTTGACCAATGACAGAGCGGCGACATGGCGGGAAATTAAGCACTGAAAGTCGCGTTTAGTCCTTTCCGCGCGCTTTCCTGTTCCCACCTGACACTGCGCTGCCTCGACTGAATTGCTTATCAGGCTACGTCAGCAGGCCCGCTACGTTGTCTTCGTTTTCGCTTTTCTGTTACCAAAAGTACTGTCTCGAGGCTTTTTGGAACCAACAATCAAAAGCTTAGTGCTTTTTATGACACTGAGCAGTCAAGCATCGACCTCGTTTCAGTGTGTGTCTTGACTGGAGCGGCCTGGAAAGCAGGAAAGGTCTGTCGAGCCCTAGTAAAGCAACAGGTCTACCCACAACGTGTTCCCGGTGAACCTACTTAATTGTGGAACACATTTTACCGCCGCCATAAACACTACAACGTTTTAAAAAAAGATGTACTAATCGCCGACCGGTAGTTCGTCCGACGGAAAACGTACTGACCTTCTTACGAAGTTGAACTCGACTGGGTTAAGATCCTAACCATACCAGCGGTAAAGACCTGGGATGGTCTCTACCGCTTGGGTTCCAACATGTCGGAACAATATCGTAGACCGAGTACCGGCGACTATGTAGCTAGGGAGTCGGCGTAACATGAGAGGCTTATTTAGCTTGATCATTGGGTTAAGACTTCAAACAAGTGAATAACAAAAGCACCAAAACTTACTTATACACCAGTGTAACAATTTCACCCTTGTATTCCAGCCTTTTGTTAAACTTGCCCAAAACGATCTTGGTACCATTTTCATTCGTCAAACAAGCTCCTGTGCCCTTTCTCCCTTTGCAATCCGACACCGCACCGCAAATATTAAGCTCAAACTTCCCTCTTCCCTCGCCATCCGTTAACGATCCATTGTACACGCCTTTGTTTGGGTCCTTCATCAGTGGCCGCAGGTTAAAGGTTGTATCAGATTTAGGATCTTTCACGAAACAGAAATCACCGACAACGTTGACAATCTTGCACGCAGCTGCTGTTTGCCATTCAAATTTGTAAGTGCATCCATGATCCTCTTTTTCAATAAACTTAGGAGGCGAGGACTGCAGAGAGAACAGAAAAGTTTAGTTGAAATCAATGAGCAATTTCAACCATACAGACTTTTTTTCATCCATGCATTTATTACTGCAATAAAAGGAATTCGGACGAAAGTGTCTTTGTGATTTATTTGAATTTAAACATACAATGTTTTTGTTGTTGTTGTTTTCAGAAAAAGTTAGCTATATTCTAGACTTTTAATGTCCCATTTTCATTGGAAGGTTAATAATTCTACTTTTTTATTTATCAGTGTGTCACGGTAATATCGACTTTATCTAACCAAAACAAGTTAGTGGTGAAAAATTAGTGTCGATTCGACATAGGGATTGGGCCGGAAGGCTTCTACTAAAGGCAGTCTGTAAAATAGAGATCGAGAAATCGGGGAACAGTTTCCCGTTTTCAATTTTTAAAAATAGCTACTAACTCATCTGAAAACTGTATTGAAAAACCTTTAGCAAGAAAAGTCAATGCAATTAAAATCATAGCGTCAAATCATACTTTGCTTTTCACCCTAAATATGTTAACAATAATATTATAAATGAATGACTTGTTTATTGACTCTTTTTACAGCTTGGAGCTGAATTGCAGGTACGGGTCAGTTACCTAAACAACACATAATTAGGACACTAAACGGTAGCATATTTTACGGTTACTTAATTAGAAAAACGATCAGTATTAGAGTACAGTAAATTGAAGATGACTGAAGACGTTTATGAAATTTCTCCTCCTCACGTGCTACTCACGTGCTACTTTACTGAATGAAGTTTGATGCAAGTATGGTGGTGTAAATAATTTTTCTTCTTCTTTTTTTTTTTTTTTGGTAAAAGTATATTGTTCGATAATATTGTATTTTAATGTTGTACTGCAATTTAAAAAGTAAATAAATAAATACGCCACTTGCACATATCCCACAATGCACCTTATTTGCCCCCAAAATTATGCATGAGCACTGTTTTCAATTTCTCTTGGGACGGCTGTAATACCCAGGAGAAATGAAAAACAAAGGTTACGCAAAATTTGGTCGGGGGGGGGGAATAAGGTGCATTATCGGAGATGTGCAAGTGGCTTTTAAAGTAATTATACCTATTATTAGTTTTTATGGTTGCGCAAGACTGGGTCTGAGTTGTGTCGAATAGCACTGCGCAACCTCGTAACTTAAAGAAAAGCGACAGGGTCCCCAAAACAGTCCCATAATGCAATTCGTCCCAACAACGACCCAGTGTCACAAGCAACCTCGGTGTGGTGAATGTACAAGTTACTTCTTTAATTTCCAAAGTTTAAACATAGTTATTAGAGGAGACTGGTTATGAAAAGCGGCAAACATCAATGATAAGAACAACAGTGCTGCAGTTTATGTTGGAAGTACCGTGAAAGTGTACAATCCTTTGTTTTCTGTTGGCAAATTGTTACGGAATAAATTAATGCAACGTTTTTATTGGTCAATACAATCAAAATGATAGGAATTCTTTTGAACGTTGTGCACTTTCAGGTCCACAAAAACATATAACAAAGGAGTCTGACGGGTTTCATAACCATTGTACTCAATTAACTATGGTTTAAAGTAGCGTGAATTGATGATTTGTAAGGGCTGTGATATCACAAATGTCTAGTTTATTTTGTCAATACGTGTCCTGATGCGGTATGGAACTTATCGATGGAAAAGAAATTACTTGTAAACGACAAAATTACAGCTTCTTCTCCAACAAATGTGCCCCTTTAAGTGTTATATCAAACGCTAAATACAATGAAAGTGAACTTTGCAAAACTGTTAGGCTAACAAGTTTTCAAAACCCACAATTGCAATCCGTTTCAATCTTCTTCAACTTTATCCATCCGTGCCTTCTTTATCATTTACATTATTATTTATACCTTCTTTTACTGTTTTGCGCGGTTATTTTTCTGTTTCACTCAATTTTAGGCTGATTTAGCAACAGAACGGGAACGTCAGTTGACAACGGCGCGCGCAAATCAAACAACTGGCTTGACCAATGACAGAGCGGCAAATTGGGCACCGGAAGTCTGTTTAGTCCTTTCCGCGCGCTTTCCCGTCGTCAACTGACGTTCCCGTCCTCTTACCTAAATCAGCCTAATTTGGTGGCAGTTCCCACTACTTGAATTTTGATAAATTCCGTGACGCAGTTCCTTTAACTACACGCTTTCAATTAAAAAAACGATAGGAATTCACTTACTATTACTGCGCACACACTTCTTTGTATTTGAAAAGAGGATGATTAACAAAAAAGGTCGGCGTATTAAAATTTAACTGCAAAAAAATACTCACCGTTAAGCCTTCTCTGCAGATGAAAGTGATTTTGGACCGATAGAGCTTTCCAGTCTGCCCGCCACATTTATCACCATTGGTATATGTTATGGTAACGCGGCCTGTATTCTCCACACGGGGTGAGTCTGATACTGTTCCTGCATTGTGTGGAAATCAGTTCAAAAGGGTTAATGGACGGTTTCTTTAACTGTCACTTACATTTATGGAGGTACGTGTCCACGATTTTAACTTTAGAGTCCGTCAACGGAATCCTCTGGTGCGACCATCTACAGAAAGCTACTTAGCAGTACTTTCGTGTAATTAGTTGAGTGATTATGTGTTGAGAGCTGTTGAGAGTCTGTGATCGACTATAAAATTGACAGGAAAGGTGCTAGGCAGCAAATCCACATGGTACGGCAGCGGAAGCAGGGTTTGTTTTAAATTTTCTCCTTACAGTATGCATATGAGAATTAGTAAAAAGATCAGCAAAGGGAAAATGCTTCGATCTTTTATCAAATATAATTCTTTAACGAAATTTATGGAGACTAGTCTGGAGAATTTGTACATGTATGTGGCCGCAAGGCAAAAGTTGACCGCAAAAGCCTACTCAGTAAGCAAAGATTTACCAAGTTCCTTGATTGATATTAGAAACTTTAAGATCCAACGACGCGAACGGCAACGAGAAGGTCAAAAAAACAATTGGTTTAATAAGCAAAATAACAACTTCGCAAGTGCATCACGCTTTTTTGTACATTTCTTTCCTGTTTTTGCACGAGTACGATTGAAATGCCTAATTTTGCGTTTTATGGAGGACGTAAACAAGCAACGACGAAATTTTATTTCTCTTTCTGAGCTTGGCTATGGTCCTTTGAAATTTAGCTTCAGGAAGGTTCGCCTACAGTTGACAAAGTAAGTGGGTAGGAATAATCGCTATTAAGACGGTAGGAACACAAATTCACTTTTTAAGCGACGTTCTCGTTGCCGTCGAGTCGTTGGATCTCAAAGTCCCTGTCAATTACCTAAATTCACAAAGCTACCATCCTGCTTCACTAGGCAGACTGAAGCAGTACCACTGCATTTGGAAATGGTAGGAGAAAGATTCAACATGCGACAAACATTGATGTAAAACGTTCCACCATCCCCGTCAGCGTGCCAGTTATCTATTGTCTTAACCAAGCTTGTCAAGTCATATTGATCTGAACCGGATCTGGCAATACACTCTGCGATCTGCAAATCAAGAAATTAAATCCTATTACCATAACTGATCTATAAGCCCCCTGGGGGCAGTTATTAATTTCAAGTACGTTTGAAGGGGGCTTAATAAAGATGGGGGCTTACTTAATTTAGCGAAGATCATACCGTATTTACCCGAATAAGCACCGCGGTGCTTATTAAATTTTCCACTCCTCTAATGCGGCGCTTTTTCGAGGGTGACGCTCATTTGAGGAGAGGCGTTTATTTGAAAGTTGGACGCAACAAAGAATTGTAGTAACTACAGTATTACTATTTTCATTATTAAACTAACAGTAAAAGTCCTTTGATTTTGATTATACATGTATCAGGGCCGCGGCGCTTATTCGGGAGGGGCGCACAATAAATTTTGATGCGGCGCTTATTCTAAGGCAGCGCTAATTCGAGAGAATACGGCAAGTCTTTTCCTCAAGCACCTCTTCAGTAAATTTTACTCACTGACCTTGGTGAGGCAGGCGTACTTTGTGAACCACCTAAAGTTATAAACACAGTGATCCTCTTTCTCATATTCTGGAACTCCGACTCCATTGTCAACTGCCGACCTGTTACAGAGGAATGTAATGTGCGTGGTACGATTGACGCCATTGTGACAAGGCTCTCCATTTCTATAGGTTAGATTCAACATTCCATCATAGTAGAACAGTATGTCATTAGGTTTACCCAGGTTCTTGTGAAATGTGGGTTCTCCTCGTTTTATCTGACATGCCCCAATGTTGCCACCAGGACAAGAGGTCTGGTTACTTCCACCACAAATCTGGATAGTCAACAAAGAGTGGAGAAAATTAAAGGGGCTACACTAAAATCCCGCGTATAAGAACCTAGATTTTAAGAGCCTGTTAGGCTAAGATTGTCCATTTAGACCCATTTTACATAAGAACCTGCTTTAGCCTACAATTTTGAAACAGGTTCTTATTTTGAGAAATTCAGTCAAACACTGAATACACAAATTTAATAGAACAAGCTCTTCCAGTGAGTAAAATGAAGATAAGACACAGCACCATGTTGTTTAAATTGTTCTTTTTAACTTCCATAGCTTTGTATAAACTTCATAAATGGTTTTAACATGCTTAGATTAAAGGGTTATCAAATAACATAATTATTATGCATGCAATACCAAAAATAGGCCCAAAATAGGCCCCAAACACCTCATTTACTTTTAAAAATAAGAACCTCTTCAAGAACCTGAGCAGCCTAATTTTCCAGTTGGCGCCATTTTCATAAGGACCTTCTTATCCTAGCTTGGTAAAACATAGGTTCTTATATACGGGATTTACTGTATGTCACAAGGATATTGTTGTTTTAGGTCATTTCTGATGTAAAGTCATTACTTGGTGCCTTTGCCTGCGCCCAAATTGTTCCTGTAGAGTTTTGAATCTTGAAGATATCAAGCAAATTTCATTGGGAAGCACTAACCATAATAATTTTTTGATGATTTTAGCAGGCAAACAGGGAGCATTAAAACTTGAAAAAATTGGCCCAACGTTTTCAAGTTTAAAGGAGCTGTGTCACGAAATTCAGAAAAATTAGGAAAATACGAAATGACCGATAAATTAAGAGAAACATGAAAATAACCGCTGAAAACTTTAAAGGAAGGTTAAAATAACATAACAGAAACAACAGATGCCACGGATCGGCAAAACTGAAGAAGATTGAAACGGATTGAAATTAGGGCTTTTGAAAACTGTTCAGTCCAACAGTTTTTCAAAGTTGATTCCTACTGCTTGCAACTTCAAAAATAATGCTCAGGAGACCATTTGCTTGTCTCGGATCTCTAATTTTGTCATTTATCTGTAATTTCTTTGTTTACTTTAAGTTCCATAGCGACTGAGGGCGAGTAATTGGAAAAATTAAACAAAATGGACTGGACTGCCGTGACGCAGCCCCTTTAAATCCATGTCTATTCTTGCCATTTGAAGCAACAGACGACAGGAAACAATTTCAATGCAGAAATATAGTATTAAATAACAAAACTGGACCATTATTTTTGGAATTCATTTGATGCAATAGCCTCCCCGCAGACGTCCTTTGGGGTTCGTTCGTCACGAATGCGTGACAAACGAACCCCAAACTCGGGATGTCTGCGGGGAGGCTATTGATGCAAAGACACTTTCTAGCTATTTAAAAAGTCAAAGATAGCAAATAGCGTGACAAAGCCCCATTTTCAATTAAGCAGGTGAACACGGTACCTAGGAAGACCATGACAAAGTAAAAGACACTGGAAATGTAATCCCCGCCTACACATGGATTACTAAATTCCCATCATGTTCTGGTACCACTGATTAGCTATTGTTAGGACCTGTTAACGGCGCCTTCTAGATGTCAAGAATATCGGCAGTGAAGATATTAAGGCAGTTTAAGGTTGTTGGTGTTAAGCAGTGAAGAGTTATAAAGCGAAGAGGTCTAGAAGCTATCGTGTGTTATCAATTATAAGCTAACGTATCTGAGTTGAAATACCTGTAAGTAGTGAGCATATTGCTTCACAGGAATCTTTTTGTCTTTTTCCTGTGGCTTTCTATATTTTTTTGTTTGCCTTCGTCATTTAAATATTTTGTTTATGGTTCTCTCTTTTTCAGTCAAACCCGCGCACAAAATATTGTGGTAAACAAATTGAACCTTCCGAGGTACCCGATAAGTGAGTGAGTCGTAGCACATTCTTTTAAGAAATATATAGCAGCCGTTGAAGAGTTCGTCCTGTATTGTTGCGAGATCAGTTTACAGACCTGATAACTTAAAGGCCCATGTTCACCCTAGATGCATGGCGCGCCCTGTACTCAAGAAAAACAACATTTCGCGTAGTTGAAAATCGCTGCCTTCAGTTTGTAGAGTCAATCTTTGTTAATCTTCCCCAGTTCGCTAAATCTGGTTTAAAAGAAAGTCTAAACAGGTTTTTCTGGTATTTTTCTTTACATCTTTTTGGATATTTTGGTCTGGTATCGAGCCTTTTTTGTTTCTATGAGTGTTCGCTTCACTGCAGTACTTTCGATGGCGGCGCCATCGAAACCTCTAAAGAACAGCTGGACAAAATAATGATGTCCAAAAATTAGCTGCGCAAAAGGCGCCTGTATTCTTGTAAACGATTGAAAACGGCGAGTTCAAGAAATGGAACAGTGAAAGCCTCACCTTCAACTGATAGCTGTACACTGACTTATCAGCTTGTAGAAGGTAAGAATCATTCTTTCCCCACTTATGTTCAGCCAGAGGAGTTAGGTCAAAGGCATACCCAGCATCTTTATCTTGAACCTTGCAGTTTGTTCCTCGTTTTACACCCAAAGAACATGCTGCAGCTAAAAACCATTCGTTTAATCGTTAAATTTAACAAAAAATGGCCTCTCTAGACTGCACCATGAGATTCCAAGGTAAGGGTCTGTGGTAGAAACAGCTTTTTGATCTTTTTTTTTTTGAGGGGTGGAACGGTTCTAACTAACATTTATAGTATGTTAACACGTAACACATACAAAACAAGATACGTCAATAAAACAAAAACTAAAAATTCGAAAAAAATATGTTAACAAGAGAAAGTGAGTTACTCAGTTAGGTGTAGTGAGTAAAATAGTTTATATATCGCTTGATTTTAAAGAACAGTTGTGGAGAAGAAACTTGATCAGTAATTGGCTTTCCCTACTTACACCCCTGAACGAGACGATTTAAAAGTCCTCATTCCTTTTAAATGGGAGTGGCCCTCCCAGGGAAGAAAACTGTTGGCCGTTTGTCAGCCGATTGTTGGTCGTCTGTCGGCCAAATGTGGGTCGTCTGTTGGCTGATTGTCGACCGTCTGTCGGCCGGCTTTTGGTTGAAAGTCTGTCAACAGACGGCCGACAGACTTTCAGGGAAGCCGTTCTTCGATTTTTTTCCGCCTTTTCTTGACAATTGCAACTCTCATAAACTATGACACTTACAACTAACAAATCTTAAGAAATTTAATGTTTACCTGTTTCCCACATGAACTCATAATGACAGTTGTCGTCGGAATGACTGACAAGAACAGGAGCGCTTGCTAAATCTCCAGGTTGACAAATAAACGTTATCGTTGAATTTCTTAGAATGCTCTTCCCTAAATTGTCCTTCTTACATACACTGCCTTGTGTATAAACCAGCTTGATGGAGTTGTCCTGGTTCAAAGTTGGTGGGTCTGTGTATCTTCCCAGGCTTACCCATGTGCCCTTTTCAATCATACATACAGCAGCAGTTCTGTCGCACTGCCGTGTTTCATCTCTAACATTAAGACCACCACAGACATTCAGGAATATTTTCCTATCCGAGCTGCTAGTCTCACCATCCAGACCAACCCAATTTGACTGATTGTTCATGCGAACAAGTTCCGACAAATCAAAGCGCAAACCGTTTGGGCTCTCCACTCGGCATTGTGTTCCAGTCCGACGGCTTGGTGCACAAGCATATTTTGTCCTCCATTCAAAATAATAGAAGCAGTAGTGTTCGGTAGTAAAAACAGGCTGTCCTTTATCAACATGATAATCACATATAAACATAATGATGGTCGTTCTGTTAAGTTTATTACTGCACTGATCGCCATGTTCGTAAATTAAGGTTAAATGCCTATCAGCAAAGCGCAGTGTTTGCTTGAATATATCTCCCAGTGAATATCTTTTTGCTCCATCCAGCTTTTCCTGACAAACTGTTGAGTTCGTTCCTGCAGAATCATGCAAAAGAAGGGTTAGTACCGATGAGAAACCCGCCTGCCAAAGGCAAGAAAAATTAGGAAAACCATATCAAGAGGTAACCAAGGCAACCTGGCATCAGAAATAGTACGCAATCCCAAGTCACACTAAGGTGACTCAGTGGAAGAGCCACTTAGACTCATGCTCCAAGCATCAAAAACAGTTGGAGGTCACAGGCGGGAAAAAACACCGCAGGCAAAGACAGAAAAAAAAACATCAAAAAGAAGAGGCAAGCCAGCGAAAAAATACGTGACAGCACACACTTGGAATAGAAATTCAAGACTCACAGCCAATCGCCAACAACATCAGTTACTTTCCATACCGCAGTTCATTATTAAACTCTGAATTTGAAAATCAGTTTATTTAAAATACCATTACGAGTCAAACCCCTGATTTCCGTAATAAGTTAAAGAGATTTGCAATCAATATAGTCTAGGGGCAAAAAATGAGCGTGTTCAAATCAGAGGTGTTGCATAATTCGCGTCATACGGATAATCCGTCTAAATGTGAAAATGAAAATGGAACAGTTTTAATTTTGAACAAATAACCCATTTTATCCGTCTGTTTATCAGTCAAGTTTGATGTGTGAGAGTGAAAACAGCCAGTTACTTACTTGAAGCACAAAGAAGTCATACTTCAATATCACTGTTCCAGTGAAAAATTGAGTTTACTAATTCTTAAGGAAATAACAAAAATAGTTTCAAAACTTAAAATTTGTTTGATTTTAATCCACCTTATCCAACTAAATTGCACCATTCTTGGCAAAAGTACTAATTTTGACTAGTTAGCAAGGTTCAGTTATTTTAATCATAATCAGTGATGTTGATACGAATACTAATGGTGAGTTCTGCGCCTCATCCTGTGAAAAATTATGAGTCCCAGTCCGGAACCAATGAGTCCCAGTTTAAAAAAATGAGTCCAAAATTGAAAATGCTTGGATCTTTATGTCACCAGACAGTAAGTCTGAAGACAGACTCCAAAACTCTGTATTACAGTACACTGAATTTAAAATAATTATAGTCGTTCTATTTGAAAGCACAGCAAAGGCTAAAAGAAAAATGCATTTTTTAACAACAGCAATAACTGCCACAGAAATTACACGAATGGGATATTTCTACAAATACACATGTTCATATCAACTGATCGATCTTTGCATCCTACGGGACGCATGCCATGAATTATTTTGAGTATTGGGGATTTTTATGCATCAGAGACACAGGACGCAGAGGTAACAAAATCACTGCATAATTATTTTAAATTTAACTTCCCCCCAATCCCCTACTCTGCTTTGAAGATGAGGTTAATACTTGACAAACTTTTTCAACAAGGGAAAGAAAACAAACCTCTGCCTCCACAAGGAAATCCAAGAGGTTTACAAACATTCATGTAAATAATGTAATGAGTCTTTTTTCCTTTCTCCGTAACATCGTAGCCAAGCTTGTAGTTTTCAAGGCTGTCAGCTGAAAGTTTTGTCAAGTCAAAGTTGACAAACTTATTGACCAACGTACAATTATTTGTAGACATAATCTTGGCCTCAGGGCAGGCAAATTCAGTTTCCCAGAACACCTCAAACCTGCAGTCACGTGCTGCAGTTAAAACTGGACCTTTATCAGGCTGAAAGCAAGTTCAACTTGTTAGCAAAAGGATCACATTGGACACACCTACACAAATTCAATGCAAATTAAGGATGAGTTCCTTTCGGCAAATCCGAAAACAGATTTTTGATCCTAGATTTGCCAGATTTCACGTTCGTTTGAAAGAAATGCAAAAATCAAAATAGGATCAATAACCTTGGAAACTGTTTTGCAAATGCATCCAATGTGATGACCTCTTACGAAAATTAACAATGGGTTTTCTATTATTTGACAATGGAGTCCTACCACTAGTGGAACAATATAAACAGAGAAAGAAGTGTACAAAAGATGAAAATTACGTAGCGGGTGGTTTTCCGCAATACATACATAGGCACATTTCAAAGCCACTTTCATACATCAAGACAAGCAATTGAGTGAAATGTACATGTAATTATATTGAGGAATACACAAGCCTTAAGCCCTCTAAGCCAAAGCTCAAATCAGCTTCTGTAGCATGAAGCACTTTAGAGTATTGTTACAGAAAATAATGTCCCCTCCCCTCTGGATGGGATGAGGGATGCTAGGCAGGGTCACACCAAGTAGGATCTGGATGTCGTCAGCAACATTAATACAGCTGGTTGAAAACAGATATAATGGGGCAAAGTTTCTCACAGTGTATCTAAGAAAGGGGCGCAATGGCAAGGCTTGATTTTGGACCCACAGATCTAAAGTTCTTAAGTGATAATCACTAGAACACCTCACTTCCACAGTAGAATATGGAAATGACATCAAAATGTTCAAAACTCAAGTGGAACTACTGTATGAGGCAATGGAGTTTCATTGAAACTCATCCACAAGAGATAGTGAAAAACAAAATGAGCAATTGTCCGGGGGGGGGGGTGGCATTTTTCCAAGGTGCTTGAACACTGGATTTAACTTCACTGTGTATGTTACAGGTCAAAATTAAATTCAGGTTAACATTTTTTAACCTAGGTTGATTCTCAATTTCCTTTGTCCCCTAGCCCTAATAATTCATTGAATTAGAGCTAGGAGACAAAGGAAATTGAGAAAAATTTAACCTGATTACAGGGTTCATACATAAAAACTTGCAACCATTTTTAAGGACTTTTCAAGGACCACCTACCGGGAATGTAATTTCAGGGGCACCCAACGACGATATAGTTCAAAACCACTTAACATGGCATTGTCAAAAATAAAAACTTTTCATCTGTTCAACCGTTTTTTATAGGACTTTTTTTCAAAATTTAAGCCAGGAAAAGGACCTCCTACCTTTTTTTTAGGGTAAAAATGTAAAAATTTCAATTAAACCATTTTTTAGATTTCGAACAAAAAGAAATTTTACAACAAATTTCCAAAATTCTAGATCTCAAATCGTCTTCCGAACAGATATTTTCAATTTTCTCCATTCTAATAGGACTTGTTTGCTCAACAACTTCTCTACATTTTTCAGTTCACTTTTCTTAAATTGATAGTTCATTCTTGCATAAAACAAAAAATGCCTTATGTAAATCACCATTAACTTCTCTGAGCTATGATTTATGTTCTGTTTAGTTTTGGACAACCAAAAAGCATTAAAAACACTTTCTAGGCCACTACATTCAAAGTTGAAGAAAATTCAAGGACTTTTCAAGGACTACACCCAAAAATTCAAGAACTTTTCAAGGAGTACACCCAAAAATTCAAGGACTTTTCAAGGAGTACACCCAAAAATTCAAGGACTTTTCAAGGAGTACGCCCAAAAATTCAAGGACTTTTCAAGGACTACACCCAAAAATTCAAGGACTTTTCAAGGACTACACCCAAAAATTCAAGGACTTTTCAAGGAGTACGCCCAAAAATTCAAGGACTTTTCAAGGAGTACGCCCAAAAATTCAAGGACTTTTCAAGGACTACACCAAGGACTTTTCAAGGAGTTTTCAAGGACTTTTCAAGGACTAAAAAATTCAAGGACCTTTCAAAATTCAAGACTTTTCCCCAAAAATTCAAGGACTTTTCAAGGAGTACGCCCAAAAATTCAAGGACTTTTCAAGGAGTACACCCAAAAATTCAAGGACTTTTCAAGGACTACACCCAAAAATTCAAGGACTTTTCAAGGACTACACCCAAAAATTCAAGGACTTTTCAAGGAGTACACCCAAAAATTCAAGGACTTTTCAAGACCCAAAAATTCAAGGCCTTTTCAAGACTGTGTAAGCCCTATTGAATTTAATTTTGACCTGTAACATGTACTGTATACTATAGGCCTCTACGCACCTTTAACTTTTCTTCAATGATCTGTAAGTATGTACACAAAAAACCCTACGTAGACCTTATTATTGTAAGCTTACCATTTCTCTGGGACACCTGAAAGTTATTGTCGTCACTGGATTGCCAATACACCCACTAACTTTCTGGGTTGTGTTATAAACAAGAATAATGTCATTGTTTGGAAGGAAAGAAAGTTTGCTAGCAAAGCTTATGCTTCCAATATCTTCTTGTTTGGAAAGCTTTTTGTCAACTCTACACATTGAACTGTTTGGCGGGCAGCCTTGTGTTTTGTCAATAGCAGTTATCCCTCTACAAACGTTGATGAAAAAGTCAAAGCCTGTAATTGAAGAAGCAACCTCATAACCACCTGTAAAATACATGCAGCAAACACATGTTAGAACAAAATGCCAAAAAAATTGAGCTACATGTACATGTAGTACAGTTCTAACTGAAAATTAATTATTTCCAAAAATATTATAATAGAGTGAAAATGGTTGTAAATCTTGCCACTCCACAGTACACTGTTCAAGATCTGACTTACAGAAACAAGCGGGGCCGAACAGCCCCCACTTCATTTTTAGACCAAACTGAGCTCGAGCTAAGCCCAAAGGGCCAAAAAAAATTTTTTGGAGACCACCCCCCCCATCTTCTAACTTATTGTATGGTTAGGAAGTTTTCTTGTTTGTAATTTTAGGTATTTGGAAATACAGTTGATATACTATTTATTGTGTAAGACTCCAAATAAAAAACATGTATGTATGTACATGTATATATGACCAAACCCCAACCCCTCCCCCATCTCTAAAGGTTTGGATCTACCACTGCAGTACCTTTTAGCTTTATCAAAGGTGTAAGATCCCTCCGTTTGTTGTCAAAATCACTGTATAAAGAACAAGGCATCTCTGGTGCTGTAGGAGGTAGTTTGCAAGCTTCATTTGTTACAAATTCAAACACTGCAACACATTCTTCATCACCAACTGAAATATCCACAAACTGAGGTGATCCCTAAATTACAAATATGAGAATAAGTTTTATGTATTATGAAGGAAACAGTAACTGCCCAAAAGCCTTTCATGATTTCCACACTCCTTGGTTAACCCTTTAAGTGCCAATAGTGACCAAGATCAATTTTTTCCTAACAATATCCATACACTGTCAAGAGATAAATTATGAGAATTAATGAAGTGATCACCCAAGAAAAAATGTTTTGATCTTTTATCAAATTCTCTCAACTCATTCTGTAAGGAAATGTATGGAGATCAGTTTGGAGAAGTTGTATGTGGATACTGGGGCTTAAAGGGTTAACAAAGTTCACTAAAACTACAGTCAAGCCTCCACTAACAGTCAGCTCTTAACAATGGGCCACTTTATTTCGTACCGGAGGACAAAAAATCAATACATTGGGGCCATTTATACAAGGAAAAATAAGACATGTCTTCCATAAGATGCATCTTGAATAAGACGCAAACTTTCCGTATAAACAGCACATTTCATCTAAAATAAGATGCGACTTAGATAAGACGCGTCTTAGTTAAGACGAGAAAAACTTCGTATAAATGACCTTCGCGTCTTACATAATTTGTTATGTTAATTTATGGTGCGCCATGTTGGATTGCCATAGCGATGGGCAACATTTACATGAAAACGAGTCAAGAACAGAAATAAGACGCGAACCATTTATACGCACTGTTCTCATCTTTAGATAAGACATGCTCATATAAATGGTACAGTTCGCGTCTTATTTAAGATGAGCCTTGTGTACGACGCGTCTTATTTTTCCTCGTATAAATGGCCCTAATGACTCTTGTTTCAACCTCTCTACAATCGCCACCTCTTTATAACGCCACTTTCTTCTGTCCCCAAGGTGACCATTTTGGAGGGGTTCAACTGTAGCAGTAATCACCCAAGAAAAGTGTTTTGCATAAGTAGCAAGTGTCAGTAGAAAATACATGTACATATCATCACACTCTATAGTCTCTTAAGCAGCGGGACTCATAATCTGCGAGCCATTTCATTTTCTTTGTATTTAGTACACAAAACGACAGCAGGGTGTCCAGCGGCATGGTTGCTCAAAAAGATAGGAAAGAAGGAAACTCAGGATTGAGAAAATAGGAAAAATAGGAAAATTTGTATTAAAAAATAGGAGAAAAATAGGAAAATCAATAGTACTTTTGTCGACAAAGATAGCCTCCCTGCACCTAATCAGGGTTACAATATACAACTATCCCCTGAAGGTGAGTCACGAAACGAGGAGACATTTTGAATCACGTCCCAAAACAGTGAATACTGGTGAATACTAATATAAAGTTATGAGTCCTCAGATTCTATGTTTGCAGGATTTAGATCAACTTTCGTGGCTAAGAAGGAGTGAAAATGATCAGTAACGTTTAGTTTATTTGCTCAGTTACGCTGTAATCAGAATGATATGCTTGACTACAGGTTGAGCGTGGTTCTATAATCAAAGGTGATCGTATACAAATTGCCTTGCAAGTTGCTGGCAAATCTTTCAAAAGCTTTGAAGAGTGAAATTTCTTAGGATAGAAATTTCTTACGATTGCGTTGTCATTGAAGGATATCAAACTAGGGCTTAAAAGTCCTATGGAAAGCTTTCCTTCCATTAATCTGCAATCGGTAGCTGGTTACGAATACTATACCTGCCAACTCTCACGCCTGCGGGCTGAAAACTTCGATCTCACGCCCGCTCACGCCTGCGGACCAATTTCTCACGCCTGATTGAAAAATGTGAGTTGTTGCCGTCTTGCTTGACACAGTTTCCAAAAATATGTTAACTCGGACCCATGTAAGGAACGAAAACCACGTGGAAAATGAATAAATGACAATACCTTCCTCGCGATCTCTGATTTTGTGGATAAGCGTTTTCTCGATAACTTCGCCTTCGGCAGACTTCAGACGTCTTCGGAAGACTTCGGACTTCTTCGGGAATCTTCGGAAATGATCGTGTCGTTTTCAAAAATCCCAGCACTCCCAGGATAAAAATCTCACGCCTACATCTCAGAAAAAGTTGGCAGGTATAGAATACACTTGTTTGAGTCAAATGACCGCATAATTTTAAGTACGGAACCTGGCTTTCTGCTGTGTATGCAAAATGACACTGATCCATTTGGTATCAGATTGTAAGTGTGTCATGGTTAAGTTCTAAGAAGAACATAACACTCTACTTAGCTATGACTGCAAGACCAATTTTGCAACCAAAATATTGGATCCTTCATCAGGTGCTTAGGTATAGCTGTTAACAAGGGCTCACCACGAGAGTTAGTGCCGTAAACTAAACTTTAGTCTGTTCTTTTCATATAGCATCCAGAATCAGCTACTGATTGGCTTTTAAACAAGAAGCAGATAGAATGATTTATCTGGCCTGTGTTGTGAGAGGACAACTTGATCCTGTTTTCAATGTCAAAGATGAACATAAAAGCGAGCAACACCTCGAAATAAAATATAACATGTACAGATACTGAAATGCAGTTTCAGTGGGCTATGCACAATATTATTCAATAGTCATGAGGACTATAACACTTCATACAATTAATGTAGGTGTACTAGAAAATTATACAAAAAGTAACAATATAACAAAAATGTCAAATGAACTCTTACAGGAAATAGCGGTAATAGAAAGAACAAACGTAACTGTCATATTTACTAATATTAGAACATCAAAGTCAACATACTACTTGCTTTATGATAAATTTCACTCAAAAACACAAACACCTATAATTCCATATTCAATTTTGTTGCAAATTTTGGTTTCAACAGCTAAAAAATAGGAAAAATAGGAGGTTTTAGTTTTAAAATAGGAGAAAATAAAAATAGGCTCAAAAAATAGGAAAAAATAGGAACTGGACACCCTGCAATGGATGTGGTCCCAGGCACTTCAAGCAGTGACCATGGAAACTTGGAATAAGAATCATATTTGCATGACCAAAGCCACACATGTTTTGTGAAGAAAGCTTAGAAAAGATTAAATTTAGAGCTTTTCTGGAACAGGTTAGTCCATGAATTTTATCGCTTGAAAGAGTTGATTACTTTGGAACAAGTAAACACTTCAGTGGTTGAAAAAAAACTAACTCAATTAGCAAAACTTCGATCATGAGTGTTGTAAACTTTCATTGTATGCAAATGAGTCTTGTGATGAGCATGCAGTTTATTTTCAGCGATGATTGAAATGACACGCCATGTTCTCATCACGTTTTTTTACCTCTGGCAATGATGTCATATTTCTCTCGAATCGAGGCCCTTGAATTTTTGTGTAATTCTGCATGCGTACAGCCTGTGACTGCAGATGTATTTCCAGCCATCACTGACACGCGTACTAAATCAGTCCAGAAACAAATCGTTGAATACGATATAAAAAGCACTGTCGATAAATTAACGTAGGGAGTGAAAAACCTTTAGCGAGTAAATCCTGATTCTTGTAGAATCAATCACCTCATTTCTTATCTAGTCTCCAAAAGCAAGCAAGACCAAAAGCCGATTTTAAGAGCGTTCCTGTTCTACAATTTCTAGAATTTTCTTGGTGGCCTGGCCTTAATTCACACATGATGAGAGATAGGAGACAAAGGAAATCGGTACGTATCTACACTATCTGCAATTGACAATCAATGGTGTAATTGACCAAGGAAAATTTTTTGTTGTACATGTACTATTTGCCTTTTGTACCATGCCATGCAGTAGAATGTATGCAAGACACATTGTCCCTAGACTTCACACTTCAATCTGCAATCTCAAATCTGCATTTTGTGATGACCAAAATTTGTAATTAAATGTTGGTTCCTAGAGGAGGGACTGACTCTGTTTCTGGAGGGAGGGAAAACAAATGGACAGACCAGTCACCCTACAGCTGTACATGTAATAAGCGATTATTTCTGCGAACCCTTCAAGCCCTAAGAGTGATCAATATTTAATATCTCCCAACAGTATAATAATGATGATGATGAAATGCTGTGTCTTTTGAATGTCAATTGACAGCTCGATCACTAATCAATAATGTGACTGTAATAACTGGAGAATGCAAATTGTATATACATTTTTAAAAGCTCGATATTTAAAAAACCAAAGTGTTTAACCTATTTACCAATCAAGCAACTGGCTTCTTTGCATCTATAGTGAATATATACAGTGTATGTAGCTAACTATAAGTTAACAGCATTAGCAAACTCAATCAGAAAGATTACAATTCCTAGAGTTTCTTGATGACAAGATGTCCCTTTGAGCCCATTCTCATTCAGTGGAAAAAAGAGATTTTCAGACGCCAGAGCTCAGCAGACAGGGAGCGACAGGGGGCACTAGAGGCAGGTTTCAAATTCTGCCCAAAGAACCCCCAAGAGAGCGCACTTGCTACCTGGGCCATTGACTTGATAATGTTCTGAGATTTTCTACTGGAATGAACAGCAACTGGGATGAACTCAAACCAGAATGACATTTTCTAGAACTCAAGCAAACACAAAAGACAGGAAAGGTTCATCACATGAACAGGCTTTACTGCAGAATAACCTGCCACTTTGGAATTTGTAGTTTAAAATGCACATTTTTGAAACGGTTTTCATTTCCTGCAATTTTCAGCAGGTTATCAAACACAGCCAAAGCTTCTGTGGATATGCAAAATGCAAGGTTATGCCATCACTATACATGTATATCTGCCTGTCTACATTTATTTCATAAATAACCTTTAAATTGATAAATGTCACTGTGTATCTGCATATCTGTGTATCCCGGCTTCAACACATGACATGTCAATTTTCATTCTTAAAGCCACTGAAGACAGATGATAACTAGTATATATGTTGTGGTTCAGTTTTATTGAAAATGAGTTTGAAACAAAGGACCATAAAATTTCAACCAAGGATAAAACTGAGCCATAACATTGTATACACCAAACAAAAATTAATCTTTATCTTGAGGAGGGAAACGTCGGGGTTTACAGTATTGAGCTTTTTTCAAGCAGTACTTCGGTAATTTTAATTTTAATGTGCAATATTGTGGTATCATCTAGCCCTGTGGTATGCGGTTTTTCATCTTTTTGGCTGACAATATTCGGTGAAAGAAGATCCTTCACGGTATTGCAGTATCATTTTATTTGCACTCTCCCATCTAATACAGTTAATGAAGTTCCTTTAGGTTTTTTTCTGAAGGTCTTCCTTGAAATGTTTTTTAAGCTATTTGGTTTCTCATTTCATATCTTTGCGCCAACAAGAAAGAACACATTCTTTTGTATATCAAGTGTAGATTTTTTTGTGTAGAAATTTTGTGAAGTTGATGAGCCTGTAGAATAGTGATGTGAATTTGATGTCCTTGAAAACAAGTTCAAAATATGAAGTGGTGCATTTCTTTCGTCCATGTCGTGCATTAAGTTTAAGACAGATTCATATACAAGAAATTTAATGGCAGTACTTTAGCTTTTACGAATAAAGGAATAGCATGATCTTGTCTGTTTGCAGAATATATTAAGCATAGTGCACAAACACAGGATGGATACAATTTTAAGTAAGTATGACTGATCATTAATGCAGTATCGGTATTTCGTCAATTTTGGATACATTAATTCAGTATTTGCCAATTTTTCTTAAGGTATTCCGGTATTGAGTATCTCCCAATGTCCCCCCTCCTTAAGATGTTTAGCCTTTCCTCTTTAACTACAACTGCCCTGGCCTTTAGGTAAGAGGTACTATAAGCTTAATTTAAGGCTACAAGCTCACCAAAAATTTTCCACATCTCATGAAGATCGTGGTTTTCCAAGGTTTAGAGTCAGCACTTCGACCAGAACAGCCTCCACCTCCGTACTCTATTCTAAAGCCTGCAGCTTCATTACCTTTGTTTGCAATCTTAGACCCTAGATTTTCTCCGTTCTTTGAATCGTCTCCATCTAGTGGTTTAGAGCAAACCGCATAGTCTTTACATTTCTTAACATCAACACGACCGCAGACATTAATGTAAAATGCCTTCTTTGTGTTATATTCCACAACCTTCCACGTCCTAGGATAAAAAGAAAACATGCAAAACGAGTTTCAGTTAAACTACCGCATGATGAGGAAGTTTGGTTTCGATACGATGTTTGTTTTGGTCCAGTGATTCTTGAAAATATGAAAAGGATGAATCAATTGGCAAAAATTCTCACCAGTTTGTGATTGAGTATTCAGATTTTCCTACTGTGATTTTGCATTTCGATGGAAGGTTGGCGAAAGTGGACGGGCAAAGAAGAAACAGCAACCAAAGAATTGCTTGAAAGCCTTTCAGTTCATCCGCCATTTTGGATGTTGCACCTGCGCATGCGATCTCCGTCAACGTCACCGACATGTTCAAAAGTCCTGACCGTCTGACAGTCACGTCATCTCGTGATGATCACAGGTTCGAAAACATTTGTTTGGTCACACCCCTTGTCAAACTCCAGCAAATCAATGCATAGCCTGCGTGGCAGGCGTTTGGAGGGGAAGGGAAAGGGAGTTTTATGCGCGAGAGAAACCTTATCAATGCAACGAGTTCCGTACGTACAAATACCCAATTATCCATTTGCACAGCGCCCAGACTGGCGACTGGCTGGAACTGAATAGACTGTCCCAGCGGGGGGGAGGGAGGGGGTTTGATTCTTATACCACGGGGCTATACCTGAAACTTTTTAAAGAGGGTGAAGGTCAGCGATAAGCAGTCTACATTTGTGGTACAAACCTTTTTTTTATAAATTATTCTATGATGTTGGTTAAAAACTACTTAATTCTGTACAACAGGTGTCACAAAATGAATAAGGGTCATGAAATACAGTCCCGTCTTTCTAGACTGCATAACTGGAATTGAGGTGTTATTTTTTCGCCTTTTTCAGATGAGCAAAAGCGAGCGAAGGCAAGCGTGAAGTGAGCAAGGAGCGCCAGACACGGGCGAAGAGGGAAGGCACAGAAAGAGTAAGTTGTTACTTTTTCTGCGCCGTCCCCACAGGGTCCAGAGGAGGTGTGTTTGTCGTTAGAACATCAAAACCCGTCGAAAACCTCTGAAAAAATGGGTTATTTTGATCGCGTTACAGTTTCGTTACAACAAAGTCGATCTGGGTCAGATAAGGGACGGACCATTAGAAAACTTATCGGGGGGCTGGCGAAGTACAAAAAAATATTCGCGCAAGGGAAAATTAAATGAAAAAAATTCATGCACGCCAATTAATCCTAAAAAATATTCATGGTATGGCCTGAAAAAATTCATACAAGGAATTTGATAGCCTGCGCGCAGACGAAATTAAACTCAGAGTTTAGTTATCGTCTGCACGCAGGCTAGGAATTTGATAACGAAAAAAATTCCTGCAGCTCGAAAATTCCCCTTCCCCCCCCCCCCCCCCCCATAACTTTTCTAATGGTCCGTCCCTAAGAAGCGAAGAAATCGTTTACAGTAGATTCATAAAGATCCCATTGGGCTAATCAATCGTGCTATTAGCGACAGGTATAGAAATGTTCATTTTTCAAGGTGAGACTTTAAATAAGTGAGTCATTTATTCACACGAAACTCCTTTGGACCCTGTGGCTTCACGCTTGCCTTCGCACGCCTGAAAAACGCCAAAAAAATCGCCTGTTACACAGTTTACATCTTTAACAGGGCAAGGTTGAAACGCCTCGGTGGCACACCTCTTCCCTTGAGTTTTAGGGGCGGTGCCTCGCATGGGACGTTAGTCTCGTTGCACCTACCCCTTTTGGGTTTTTTCTTCATTTTTTTTGTGTGTGTGTTTGTGTGTGTGTGTGTGTGTGTGTGTGTGTTGTATTATAAATTTATATTGTATATCACAAGAGGAGCACCCAATAAAGCTGTGGAAAAAAAAATTTCCCCGGGGATTCAGGCAACATGTGATAGAGAACCGATGACGGTGACATAGATGTAAATAGAAATCTCAATGTGGACACAATTGCCATGTCGTTGTTCAACTGGTTGTTGTTGTTTCCCAACAGAAATTTGTTTCTTGTTTCTGAGTGGCTGAATTTTCAGAAGTGAGGTGTGACTCAAATAACATGCACTAGGCGCTAGTCTTAAAGGAAGTCAGACTGAGAGAACCAACCTCCATAGCTCCAGAATAGATCTTTTGTTGCTATACTGAGCCAAGAGGCCAAAAAAGGCCGAGCAAGTCCTGAGTTAAGGAGATATAGTTCATGAAATAAAAATAATGAAGGAGTGCGTAAAGATATTGTGCCGCATAACACTCATGTAGAAGACACAAATGATAAGACAATTATATTGGTCTCATAAATCGCCCATTTCCTGACTTCAATACTGAATCAAGTAAATTCAGGTCTAAAAGACATCACCGGAGAAAAAAAATCCCCTTTTTTGAGTGTCAATGTTAGCAAGAAAGTACTAATGGGCTATTTCCAAGTTTCCCCAGGTCTCCGTTTCAAAACGAGGGTAGGCGCCCTCATGCAAATAAAACTCATTTTCACAAGAAAGGTTGTGCACCTAGCCTCATTTTGAGAGTGAGGGTTTTTGGAACTCGGAAGTGGCCTATTGGGGATTAGCACGGCCCCGGAAATCGAACCCACGACTTCCCGCTCTGCAGTCAAGCGTTCGCCTACTGAGCTACTCCGGCCACGGTTATCACCAACAACATGCAAGTGTCTAAGCTTTCAATTGTTTTTTTTTTTTCCACAGTGTAAAAATAGTCTGGAGCTCCTGACTCCTCAAAGCAGTTTGCCTTACATGTCATTACACTTGGAAATCCAGCTAGTTACCCCTGGCGCAACTTGTAAACGACCAATCTCCTCCCCCCCCGCCCCCAATTACTATAAGAATCTATTGACACAGTTATTTCATGAGAGCTGCATTATACTTATAATTTGTAACCTCTAGTTAAAATTATGACTACCTGAAATACAAAACTCATCAGATATTTTAAAAAAAGGTGGTTAATTGAAAGCTCGGTGAGGAAATGAGAAATGATGTGATCAATACGTCACGAGCATGGGACAAAGAAAAAATTTGTGTCCCCCGACAGCAATTGAACCTATGACCATCCATTCACCGCGTCGGATGCTCTAACCACTGAGAAAGATGGTAAATTTAAAGCTCGGTGAAGCTCAATTCCTGTCGGGGACTCAGATTTTTTTTCCGTTGTCTCATGCTCGTGACATGTTGATCACATCATTTCTCAAAACGATTTGTAAAAACCAGTGAAACTCGCGATTTAAGTAAAACAAGGAGTACAAAGAAGCCACTGAGGAGTCAACACAATAGAACCAAGGAAAATAATACCTAGAAAACAGAGAAAAACTTCATAGGTTTTTACAGCGAAATTCATCCGTCATACAGAGTTCGAGGGTACATGAGATGCGCGCGCAGGTCATTTCGTCACAAAGCTGGTCAGTATTCTAATCTCAGCTCTTAACCATTATCGAGAGAGGATGTAACCATTCACTTCTTAATTTGGAAAACAACAAGTCGTTTTTCAACTCATTCGACGCTGCAATACGCGATGTATCATTTTCCTAAACCATTTGAAGAGGAACAGAGGAAAGAAAGGAAGCGTGCACGAAGACGACGTCGCAGAGAAACAACGCAAAAACTAATTTCGAGTCGCAGGGAACAACCTCAGCAGGCCACATTTCCCGTTATCGTAGAGCGCACGAGGGCTTTGAGCCCACCGACGTCAAGGCACAGAAGTAGGAAGTACTATTCTCCAGATTTTTCTTCCTCTCATAGTGGTTACGAATCTGAATACAGTGATGGTGAAGAATTTTACGGTATGGGTTGTGTCAATCGAGAAAGCACAGTATCTCACAGCACAAGATCCAAGCTTCCCGCGCCAAAGACGCATGTAGGAGAGTCAAGCTATCAGAAGAAGCGCTCAAAAAAGAAAAAGAGAGGATTAAAGCTAGATGAGGATTACAGCCATCCCTTATACCCATCGTTTTTAGAGAGACCACCATCCCGAAATGGAGTTAATTTTGCTATGGACTCGCCTTTCAGAAACATGGATCCTATCCCTGCAAGAAAAAGTAAGGAGAATATGCCTGGATTCAGTGAACTATCTGAGCTAAAAAGCCTCAAAAAGCCAAATAAACTACCTCCCATAGACAAGGACAATAGAATGCACACAGATGAGTTTCCTTTCGGAATGAAACGTTTTTGAGCAAACGAATGATTTCAAATTCGCCCGATACTAAAATAATCCTAATAATGTAAAGTAATTTTCGTCGCATTTACGACTTTAAAAAGCTCATTCTTCTTTTAATCGTAAGCCCCATTTTATTTGTATCACTTTATTTTTCAGAGTGTTGCATTAAAGCAGTTGAACCTTCATTCATCCCTGTTTCAATCATTCTGTCTGGTGCGAAACCAATCAAAATGCAAAACTGCAGTCCAGTAGCTCTTACACATCTATAGAGCTGATTTTGTTCCCATTCTTCATATCTTCCGGTAAACAACAGAACAAACTTGAGCTGATCTTAACATTTCAACAGGCATTTCTATTACCTGTATTTTATGTTTTCTTACAAAATAAAAAAGGGCGAAGAAAGTCTTTTCTTTACACGATTAATAGTTGAAATGAAAAAGAAAACGGTTCGCCAGGGCCATCGGGATGTGTACGTTCGTATACAGTATTGAGAAGGTCGATAAGGCACGGTTCGATGATTTCAACTGTACAGCTGTTCCCAGCTGGTAGTGCCATCTGGCCCCAGTTACAGTCAAATGCCTGGACAGGCTCATGATCCAGCGGATAGGAATCAGAGAAACCAACAAAGGCGCCATTCACTGAGTGGATAGAGATTTATCCGGTGGATGGCATTATCCACCCTTTGAACAACTTGGGCCAGTTAGATAAATCCTTAACTAGCCGGATGAAGTAATTTATTTCCCTACCTCTTATCCACTGGATTTTGCTATCTAGTGGATAAATAGTGCTATCCAACTTTTGTACAACTGGGGCTTTTTCATACCTGTTTCCTGTTGGACTAAACATGCAAAATTCATATTATGTGGCTCGTGACGAACTATATATACGCACGCGCGGTCTAAATTTCTTCATTCCTTTGCTCTGTTATATGAGTATGGTAGTTGATAATCATGATTCTTCCGCACGACCTGTTGTTTATTACCATTTCTGAATTCTGAGTAAAACTGGTACCTATACCCTTTTCACACATTTAGCCATTTCGGTAAACAACAGATGGAAATTAACCCACAGATTGTAAATCGACATTTTTTGCCAAATAGTATTGGTAATTATAGGGATTGACACTAACAAGAAAATTAAGACATGCACTAATAAACTGTTCGTTTTTGGGCTGAAATGTCTGGGAATGAACCTCATGACCAGTCATCATAAAGTGTCACCAAAATGGACGTAATTCTGTCCAATGCAAATTAACTGAAAAGGCAATGGTCAGTCACAAATAACTTGTGTTTAACACCTGGTCAATCAATGCCTTTAAAGAAGAAATCGTACTGAAACCACAAAATAAACAAACGGACCAAAAGGCTCACCGCTACTGACTAAGTCAGTGCCACATAAACGTTTCTTGTTTTCACACATTTGCGCGAGGGCTTGTAGTACGAGCGTTCTGTTATTTCCCTTTCACCGTGGTTTAAAAGTAAATACATAATCTTACCCGGCCTTCACTCGTTTACTGAGCACGTTCGGAAATGCTCCAGAGAGAGAGAGGGAATATGTTAGGTGAAATGTTCTCAGAGCGAAATTATTCCCTCCTCCCCATCTCTCCCGCTGACGTCATTACCTGTTCATCGTCCTCGAGAGAAATGAGAGATATATTACCCATATAACGATCCCGATCCTGCCCTTAATCATCCACTTTATTTACAGCAACTACTCCTGGCTAAAACGTTCTTCATTTAGGTTTAAATATTTCATTTATTTGAGAGCTAACAGAATAACGCCTATCCACTTTTTTAATGATGGAGGCACTGGTGAGGGTGACTGAATGTGACGGTTTGCGTTTACTAGGAGGCAACTTAAATATTTCATAAAACAATATTAGCTAAGAGTAGAAATGAATGCTTATAATGTTAAGTAGACAAAGTTTCTTCTCTGTAGCTATTTTACAGTTTCACGCCTTTCTTTTCGGCCTGCAAAAGAAACAGACAGAAAAATTAAGTTCGATTTCACTTGGCGGCTAGGATCCCTCCGGGACCCTTTGGGGCTGTTTACATGGAGGGAGAAACATCCTAGCACCAGGAACATCCTGGAAAGCGGACCATCCTAACGCCATATGTTTTCTGTATTCAGTTCACACGCAAAGAGTTGTACTTGTCCCTAACGCTTGGATTTTCCTAACTAACAGGGAGCAAGATCCTAGCACCAGGAACATCCTAGAAAGCGGATCATCCTAACGAAATATGTTTTCTGTATTCAATTTACACGCAAAGAGTTGTACTTGTCCCTAACGCTTGGATTTTCCTAGCCCGGGGGAGGGGGGACTCAGCAAATGAAAGTGGTGGGGATGCTCGTCGTCTCGCTTAGGGGTGTAAATTTCGAATTTTGGTCTCACTTATGGTGTTCTGGGCAAAACGCCATCATACTTAGCCGTGAAGGTCTCGTTTAGTGTTGCACGCCAAAAAATATAAAAATATATATATTGTCTCTGTTTTAACATGGGCTCTTTTAGGGTCTTTTAGGTCGGTCTCCTTTAGGGGTTTAATTCAAAATTTCCGACGAACATCCCCACCCCTTTCATATGCGGAGTCCTCCCCCCCTCGGGTTTCCTAGCTAACAAGTAGGAAGATCCTAGTAATAGGAAGATCTTGGCACCATGTACTCTGCCTTCGCTATGAAGATACTAATACTAGGGACAAACCAAAGAAGAATGGCGGTGGAACGTTAGTGGCTAATCACGGCTATACCACATGATACGATGCGATACCACGCTGATTATTGTAATAGTTCTGTTAAAAGGTGGTCATTAATGGAGGCAAAGAGAGCAGAAGGGCCCAAATTGCATTTTTGTTTCTGTCGCCCGCCATTTTTCATTCCTTCCCGAACCTTTTCTAGTGGGCGCCACACAGACTTAAATTTCTGCATGTAAAACCCAACGTAAAGTTCTTCCGCCTTCTAGAATCTTCCTGGTACTAGGATTTCCTCCCTCCATGTAAACAGCCCCTTTGTTGTTGAGCCAAAGCCAGTGTTATTATTTTGTTCAAACAACGAGGCGGAGTCAATCCATAATTGCTATATCAGTTTTTGCAGAAGATGCACGCGATGGCCGGCAAAAATACGAGGAGGAGAATTTGGCGCCAGATGTTCAACCAGTGAAAAGCCAACCTAAAGTATCGCAAAATATGCGCTGTGCCTGTTGAACCTGGGTCTAATTTACAACAGAGAAGCACTGGGAATGCGACTGAGCTAATGGAAAAACAACACCTGAAAAATGTAAATCAACGCCAACATAAAATTGGTGAAAAAAAACCAAATTCTGTCTATCTCATTTTGTTCTCTTGGGGTCATGATCATTTATAGTAGTCGGGCCTATATTTCTTCAAATACACACATCTTCTAGTGTAACTGCGGTAGGGTTAGCTCAGTCGGTAGAGCGCTTGACTGCAGAGCGGGAGGTCGCGGGTTCGATTTCCGGGGCCGGACCAATACTCAGGGTGTTAAAATAAGAGAGAAATGAATGTATTCCCTTTGCCCTACAAACGGGTAGACCTTCGGTTGGCTCGGATGACCACGTAAGATGGCGAATGCCCAGTTCAAGAGAACCGCGTCAAGACGATACTGTAGGACATGTAAATATTTAGGTCTACTGTCCCCCCCCCCCCCCCCCCCCCCATGTTTGTATCATCGAGTATGCGCATTTACTGTTATGATCTGTTATGATGGTTAGAATACACATGTGTGAACGAATAAGAAATGGTGTGTGTTAGTATAGGTAATAGCATGATTTGTAGTGATATTTGGCATAAATACCACGAGTGATATTTCGAAATTGTTATACGTAATTTCACGAGCCGTTAGGCGAGTGAAATTTGAGACAATTTTGAAATATCACAAGTGGTATTCATGCCAAATATCACGTACAAATCATGCTATTACTTGTTTATACTACTACCCACAAAAGGTTTGTAATTTTCACATGTAGGTATTTCAAATTAGGCTGAAATACCACTGCTCTAAGCCAATCAAATTGCACAAATTTCTCATGTAGTAGTATAAGTGGTGAAATCCTGGTTAAATCCGAATCATCCGTAAAGACACTACAGATACGTACCTCCACTTTTAGCCATTTTAAAGCTATAAGAACCTGCCATGGAACGAAACAGGAAAAATCAAATTTGACAAATAGGTAAATTATTTAAATAGCTCCCATCGAAACTGTACTTTTATCTCACTCTCATCCATAAAACTTAGTTTGCACAGTTTTTGTCTGATCATTTCCTAATTTGAGAAATTAGAGAAAAAGTCCTTCTTCTGTTCTTTATGCAACAGAAATCAGGCGAAGGCCTCACTTGCCCCTATTCTCTCCGTCTAACGGATGCATCAACAAGAAAAAAAAGGGATTGAAATGCCAGGGCAAAATGGCGGGAACTCGCAGTGCCCGCTACTCATACTGCCCCCATGTAAACCGTAAACCGTAAAATGATTTCTGGCGCGCTCAAGGTGGAGCTGTGACTAAGAGTAAGAAGAACGAGTCGAAAATGTCTCTGGCTTTGCTGGGTCTCTGAAGATGACCAGCGTATAAATCGATAGATGAATAAATCGCGGGAATTAAAAGATCAGGCGCCAGTTGTTCAAAAGGTAGATAGCGCTATCCAACGGATAAATTAATATTTACTGGACAGCGCAGTTGGTTTCCCTAATACTTATCCGTGAATACTGATTTTTACGGTGGATGGTATGGCTATACAACATTTGAACAACCAGCGGTGCCTGGTTTGATGGCCTCATGTAAACAGTGTAAGGTTTTGAAACGGGTCTTGTTGCGCTCGATCCTTTTTCAGTCATGATAAGTAGGAATAAAAGTTGGTTTTATTTCTGATTAGCAGAAAAGTGAGGATCCTCCTTTGAAATTGCTTACCTGATGGACGTTCTGTTTTTCATACAAATCTACTGTGACAAAACCATACTCAGCTTGAACACCATATGCGGTCACAAAATCACTAAACCAACCTATATTTTCCATCTGCAAAGAGATTACAAGGAATTTCACTCTTCATTTAACTGAAAGACTCTTGTCAAAAGGTGTTTTAAATGGAGATAAATCCGGAATGAAATCAAGAAGGAAGGAAGGAGAGAAGGAAAAAAAGGCGAACGAACGACGTGAAAAATGAAAAATTTTCTTAAACTTGATTACAAACATGCCTTATAATAAAATTTTCTGGAGACATGAACGTAATTTAAATACATCGTTACGTTTGTACCTAGTACAAGGCTCCAAGTCTGGGCAATACAGCACCTTCTAGAAAAACATGCATATATATTTTGAACTGTTTGTTGTTGTTGCTGTTGTTGTTATTGTTTTATCTTTCCATTTTTTTTTTCTGAGACTGACTTACCATTTGAAATGGTGACTTCAGTTTGTTGATTTTCCTGATTGCCCCTGGTTGGAGTTTGTTTGCCAACCTTGTAAGAAAAAACTTTTTTCAATCAGATATTGAATCTGATAACAATGATTAGATTTGAAACAAATACTTATTTTTTTCTTATGCAAATGAAGAGGGCTTTGTTCCCTCTCCCCCCCGCCACTCCACCCCAGTGAGGTCTTGGGATGCTCACTGTTGGTTATTTGAAACAAAAATAATTGAAAGGAATCGTTTGCAAACCGTCAGAAGCACGCTAGGTTGAAGTCCTTTTTTTCGTTACAGAGTTTCTAACTGAATCAGCCCTTTGTAATTAAATTTAAACCGCCACAACGTCGTTATCACTCCACAACCCCGAGAAAAACAAAAGTTCCTTTTTATATAGTCTCTACGACATTTTAAAAGTTACAAAGACAATAATAAGACCGTACTGGCAAAGAGTTTGGCCGTTCTTCAGTTCTTCGGCAAAATCTGAAGGATCATCTGAAGGTACTGAGACACCAGTAGCTCTCTGAATCCAAGAACAAATTTCCTTTGCAAGTCCTTTGTCCCACTTTCCTGCCATCTAAAAGAAAAACAAACTGTTGTTCGCTGCTTTCAATGCTACAAAAAAGGAGCCAAATTGTCCCAAGGAATTAACGCGCCTATATTTTGCCCAAAACTGGTGGGTGAAGTGTAATATTGTTTGCAGAGGAAAGTAAAAGCAAGAAAGAAGCCATGTGAAGGTAAGAGCTATTTTAAAAGCTTACACGCTGGAAGCTTCCTTTTTCTCTGAAATAGCCAGTTTCCTTGACTTCTTAGAATCTTTTATACGAGCTCCATCCAAGTGTTTTCGCAGTTCAGCTAAAGCGTTTAAGTTTTTGAGTTAGAAAACCAGCTTATTTAAGAAAAGGTCCGTGCATTTCTCGGAAGCAGCCGCGTTTATTTGGCGCGAAATCATGATCACGTGATAGTGCCTCAAAAAGATCCCAAAGCCACTCGAGTATTTAACAATTATTTCTCGAGCCCGAATGGGCTCTGAGTCAGTAGCCCATGAGGCCGAAGACAGAATGGGCTACTGACTCAGAGGCCATGAGGGCGAGAGGAATAATTGTTTTAGTAAAATCCAACTAGTTGGTCAAAAATATCGAGAATAAAAAACGTTTAGCTAGTTATAGCTAGACTTTAATCGTTTTTTGCCGACAAAAAGCCCGCGCTTTTCGCTACTAGTGGGCTATAACATATAGCCTAGTAGTAGCTCAACCAATCAGAACGCAGCATTTATAATAGATCACTAGTTCGATTTTACTAAAAATCAGCATTAGGCAAATGTGAGCACATCCGGCAGATGTATAGCACATCCGGGACAGTATACATTACAATACCAACAGCGCATGCAGGTGATGTCACGTCACACCTAAAATTGCCGAGGACGACCCTGGGGCTATTTTTGATTGAGTCGACGTAAGATCTTTCATCCTTTAGAGTTTGATTTTTCGTAGAGGACGCGATCATGTTAGATTTCCGAAAAAGTTTCGGAGATTTACGAAGTTTTCATAATTCAGGGCTTTCTCATCCAAAATCGGGCATTTCGGGAAACGGACTCTTCTTTCCTCTCTCTGATTCGAGTTTATCAATTATTTTGCATATTTTCCGATAAAAGTTTTAGTTGAGGTTGTAATATACCTTCAATTGTTCCACCAGGAGTAAGAAATGAATCCGTAGGCCACGAGATCCGGCATTGAATCTCGACCAGCAGGTGCCTAACTCACATCTAAGGCGTATATACGGTCGAGTTGACAGGAATAAATACAATAGTTCAAAACTCCCGTTGTACTAAAAGTGACTTTCCACTCCCAGTCAAACAATCAACGTGGTTTTAGCCTGAGTTTTCGATCTTCTTGATAATTCGAGCCAAGTTGTTTTCCTCCACGAAGTTCAAAAACTCGTCATTCGACTACTCAGTATTAGACAAATAATCATTTACAACAGCTACTCTAGTGGATTTCACTCCTGTAGCCTATAAACTTGTACGCTCTTTTCAAGTGACTTACAGGTTGAAAGCAAATTCTCTTAACTTAATGTGCTAAGACGTCGGGTTTTTATGAAGTGTTGGGAATTGTGAACAAATTATCAGCTGACAAACCTCGTGCTCGGTTCCAATTTAGTCTGTTATTGAAAATTCATGCAAGAGATGTGAAGGTTACCTTTTTAAGCCAGCTCGTTTTCCCGTAGGAGTTGGTGAAGAAGCTAACTTCAGCGAGTCACTGTGAACGGGCGCGTAAATAGAACTCGTCTCGCTTGGTTTAGTAGTGTTATCCAAAGCTATCGAATTTAAACACACTAGGCAATTTGCATCGTATTGTCCAAGTAAAACACTCAAAAGTGAAAGGTCAATTTGCATAACAATGTAAAACCTTTCAGCTAAGAAAAGGTAGATATGGCCTTTATACTTGGAGCCAATCAGAACAACTTGAAACAAAAACTATAATTATTACTTGTTAATAGGGGCCTATTAATTTAGTTAACTGCATACCTCTGAGATTCCTACATGAGTTCAGTAACATCTGTAAACCTGAAGGAGGTTGGTATGACAAGCCGAAATATTGTTATGAAAAAACAATACACGTAGTTCTGAATCAGCTTTGCAGTAGTCTTTGGACTTCTCGTTTTTGATACCTCTGAGGTATTTTAATATTTTAAAAAAACTGCAGTGAACTGGAGGCGGAGAACTAGTTCTAAGGCGGGGTCCACACGAATCTGAATATTTCCTAACACGGCATATTTTTTTATTTTACACAAATTGCCCTTCCGTCCGCAAGAAACCAGTGAAACTCACCGAAACCACATCTTTTTGAAACCGCTCTCCAGAGTGATTTAAGGCCCCGTCGACACGAATCCAGGTAAAAATATATCTGAATTCAAAAATCTCCACATTAGTGTAGACAGGGCCCGTAAGAAGTTTCGCTGCATTGCACTTCATTCGTCGTAGTCTGCACAGAGTCACCTTTCGCCAGTCCTAGTGCAAGTCTCCCCCGGCCGGCTACTAAAGCGTGTGATTTATAGCCTGCGTAGCAACCGTTTCCAATATTCCTCTTTTTTGCTTTTGTCCCAACTTTCTAGACGAACTCGAGCGGAAACGCTTGCTAGCAGGCTATGTGATTTATTTACCATTCTTTTTCTCAGCTTCTCCTACGGGAAAATTTTCAAGGTGAATGTGACTTTTGAGAAGTTAGTTCCGTTTCAAAATCGTCATTTCCTATAATTTTGTACTTTTAACTTTTCCTATTCAGTTCTTAATATTTTTGTCGAAAATGACTTGAAGATTAGCCACTGGCCACGGGGTTTGCTCGTGTGTGTTTCTTGCTGAGTTCGGTCTAATCTATACATTTTCTGGCACCGATCTACTGCTCACAAGCTGATCCCTGGGAACGCCGGAATAGACTATATTTTTAAGCTTGTCTAAAACTGTGTTGCGTTGTTTCCAAGAAACAGCCACAACATAGAGTATTTTTGCACTCGCTTCGGCAGTAAATGTTGGCGGGGTCTGAGATGTGTCTCATTTGCCTAGGGGTGGGGAGGGGGGGGCATCCCATACTGATAAGTCCCAAGAAGGACGGAATTAAACAGCTGTCCATGGCGGCATGCGTAAGGTTATTGCTCATAGTCACGAGCTGAGGAATTTGGAAGTGTGTTCCTCTAGCTCTCAGCATATTATGAGATGTCTTATCAAAAACACGAAATCTCAAAAATTTTTATAAACATCTCACGACTAAAACAAAATGAAAATAAGTCTATCCACCAAAAAGATACGGTCGAGCCCTGCTTTACGGACACCCGCTAGCTTAGACAGACACCTCGTTATCACGGAGAGCCCTCGGAAAAGTAAGCCCTCACATTTTCTCCAAATTCAACCCGCTTAATACGTACCCACCGTGATGTGGACACTTTTTAAACCCCCACCCTCACCGTCTATATTTACGGGGTTTGACTGTACTACGTTTTAAAATTTGAAATTCCCGTCATTTTGTAAAAATAAGGCTCGCCAACCCTTCATCCCCTCTTGTCAAAAAACAACCTTGATTAAAACTACTTTATACATATTGCGTGGTCTGTATGTTTAGAGAGAACAGACTTTCTATAGCTAGTGGCCCTTCCAGATCTTTCGTGCAGGGCGATCGCCACCTCAGGTCAAATTTATAATCGGATAACTCTCATTGACTTATCAAAGTCTGCCATATGGACAATTCTATAATCCGTCTAGCTGCTTCGGCATGCAAAGCCGATTACGCGAGCCGGGGGGTACTCCCTTGTGTAAGCCATCATTGGTATGTGCCAACCCAAAAGGTATGATTTTTGTGTCCATTTCAGTCTGAAAACAGGTAGAGAATTTGCCCATTTTGGACAGGAATCGGATTAAGGTTTTTGGAGGGAACTATGGGAGTGCGTGAACGTATTTGTCGTTCAAAATGAAAATAAGAACGAAAGAGTAATATGCGAATTTAACATGGATTAGGAAATCTCCATGCTGGCCATTCGATGGCCATGTTTTAATCTAACAATGATGACATTATTTCTGCCAATGTAAACGTGAAGCCAGGTCTGAAAACGGATGTGGAAAATGGCTTTTTTTTGTCTGAAATAGGGTCAGGATTTGAAGAACCGGGCGGCACGAGCCCACGAAGAATTCCCAGGAGTACCCCCCGGGTTACGCAATAAAGCGAATTCATGAAATTGTATAGTAAAACTGGAGTAAAAATGTCGCCTTTTAACTACATGAAGTCTTTCAACAAAACTAAAAGAATCTATATTTCAGTATGCAGAAGTGAGACGACTTTAAAAACCACCAAGTGGTAGACTCATTGTGAAGAGGTGTGTAAGATTGGCAGGAAAAGCGCGGAATCAGTTGTGGCTATTACGTCAAACCGTTTGTATACACCACTGCCTGGAGTCAATATCACTCTCTTTCAATCAATATTTATTAAACTATAACGTCTGTTTATAAACATTGTATAAACGAATCAAATAAAACAAGCCATTCTATGATGCCAATAAGGTTTCACCAATATATTGAAGAGACGTCTTTTTTGTGACCTTTATCCTTATTTTGCCTTCAATCATGACTTTTAAGTACACTTAAAGAATTAGATGTAAATCCACGTAACATCCAGTCTGTATCTAGACAATGCAAAGTACCTTCCATGATACCGATCGCGCGGAATAATCACAAAGCACCACTCTGTACTGAACCCGAACATTGAAGAATGTCGCAAAAACGTGAAAACATCCAAAAGAGCGAAGTCGAAATCTCATAAAACACCCGCATAAAATGTTTTCGCAGATGGCGTAAGTTATCCTTAGCTTTGAGGGCCATTTTTTCTTGAGCAGCAATATATGCTGATCAATGTAAGTGCTGCTGCTGTAAATTGCGTACATTAGAGTAAACCTTATTTTCTTATCATTTGATTCTATTTCAGGGCGACTGATCTTATGAACTTTTCAGCAGATATTATCGATAACACTCAGCTGGTCATCTGCGCCCGGGATCTGCGCAAATCATTCTTGCACAAATACGAAGATTTCCAAAGCCCATCGACAAACACAATATTTAACGTCTACATGCTGTGATCATATTCATACAGATTTTTAAATTTGATAGGACACAATAAGCCGACGAACTAAACCATTATTTTCAATGCAAGTGACGACCTTGATAACTTTCTTGGCACACTGGAGTGGATGGAAGAGTTAGCAGGGCCACATCTGTTGTTATCTAACCTCCTAAAAGCAATTTATTTTTATCAATTTTAGCATGCTTGGGAATTGGGTACATTTTGAAAACGGAAATTTCTTATGTTACCTTCATTTCGCCGCCGGGAGAAGACGGGTGATACGGTCGATAAGCCATTTCTTTTGTCGAGTTTCAGCCGAAGAACCTCAGGTAGTGACAGACGTCGTTCTATGCTTGTTGCGACGAGACAACAGTTTACGCTCACAAGTTAAAGGCGTGCGTCATACCTTTGTCACGCTTGTCTAACCATTCCACAAACAAGAACGAAATTAGACGAACAATTAACATCACACTAATTGATGGTGTTTATTTAACCTCTGAAGATCGAATAATAGAATTGGGAATTTAATTGATCAGTCAGAGCCAAGAGCCCAATAAAATTTTCCAATAGTACTTTTAATGCCTTAGAAACAAATGTACGGTAAGATTGGTTTGCTTTCAACTTGTTAGTTTTCTATTGCTTCCAGCGACTGTTGTGAACACACTTGGAATAATGCACCTAAAACCTGTTTTGGAAAACTTTCGCCAATGAATGCTTAGGATCAAGCGTGTTCGTAAAGTTATGGTTACCACGCTACTACGGCGTGTGGGTGTGACTTGTAACCAAACCTAGCCTGTACACAGACTTTGTGGTAAAGTCGAACCGCCATGTGCGACCACAGGCGGCCCAAGCTCAGTGTGTGAGTTTAATCATTAACACATGTAGTTTCATATTGGGTAATTTAAAATGACCGTGAATATAGAGGATTTGTATGGGAATTCAGGTAAAAGATTCAAATCGATAAATACTCGCTAGAATGTTCAATAAAATACAGCTTACCGTATTTATTAAATCGCAATGGATCGGAAAAATAACCACACAGCAAACAAAAATAAGCAAAGTAAATACGGTAAGCTGTATGTTATTGAACATTCTAGCGAGTGTTTATCGATTTGAATCTTTTACCTGAATTCCCATACAAATCCTTTATATTCACGGTCATTTTAAATTACTCAATATGAAAGATTAAACTCACACACTGAGCTTGGGCCGCCTGTGGTGCGACCACCTATCCTAAGCGACCACCTCCCATAAAAACCATAAGCGACCACCTCTCCAAAACACCAAAATTTTCCCTGTCAAAGCCTTACAGTTGGAGCCTCTAGTAAACGATCACCTCCTGTCTGTAAGCGACCGCGACCACTTTTTGGGCCCGACGGTTAATAATTTTCCATTGTTTTTAACCTCTTGCAAGCGACCACTGACGCTGCATTCTCTGATCTCTATGTTCGCTGAGTGCACTATGCTACTTAGAATATACGAAGAACTTTCGTGCCAACATGGAACTTCACATGTCGTAACTGGTTTGTTTTCGTTCTTTTCTAAAAACAAGCGCGCGAGATATTTAACTCTGAAACAAAGAAATTAATTTTTAACTTTATAGTTAACCATAACTGAAAAAAATTAACCGATAGCCGTAAAAGAGCCAAAATTTTAGCCGATAACCGTAAATGCCACCACCCCATTGAGACCCTCAATAAAGAACTACTTTCTTCTCCCCCACCACTACCCACGTGCGCTGGCGGTCAATAAACCCCCCGCGGTTTATATTTTATCACGCGCACTAGACAGAGCTTGAAGAGAAAATAGAGGGTCTTTGAACAGGCTACTTGTAATGGGAATGGCTAAAACAAGTTTTTGTTGTGGTATTCGAGAGACGTGAGTCAGCAGAATAAGCTTTCCCCTTCCTCCCCCCAAACTCCCCTCCCAAAAAAGGCCGTAGTTTTTAAAGACCTCTTCTTTTACGAGTCAGGAGGGATTGGTTAAGGTAGGACATTATTTGTGACAATATTATATCCTCTCTTGACTTGATGATCTAATATAATTCTACTACATCTAACTCCTTGGGTGCGGGGTGTGGTATCCTTCTTAAGCCCTTACCCGTTACAGATCCGGTCTCAACAACTGTTACAACTCTGTTGTCCAGAGAGCACAAAACTCTTTTTCAAACCACCCAAATGATTGCATTAAGTGTCCAATTCAAACCAAAAGGGGTTAATAGCCAATTAAGACACCTCAAGTACGGGAATGCTTCCCTGGCATACGTTTAATCGGACTCTAACGGCAAGAGAAAAATGTTCTACGAATCAAATGCAGTTCTTTCTGTAACAAAAAGAAAGTTTATTGTCATAAAAACTACAACTACATTGTAAGACGACTATATTTGCAAGCCATTTACTAAACTAAGGGTCAACATTATTGCGCTTACAGTACATTTTCCTATTGTACTAGCTTCTGGCTTTGACATATCCCCTTCGTCAAAGAAACCTTTCTCTTTGTTTTATTCTTTATTTGTAGGCATCTATTCCAGCCACCTGCCTTGCGCGACCAAAGTGTTCTCCAGCTTGCGAAGCTAACTTGTTGGTTCCCATCTGAAGGCCTATGTGTTTTTTCCCCTCGCACAGTTGCTCCTCTGTAAAGTTTCTTTTATTCTCCTCGGCTATCTTTGGACCCAAGCAGGGGCCACTAAAGCCTTTGCTTTGTGCCTGCAAACAGTTGCATCCAGTCATTTAAACTTAAGAGTCGGTTTAAGAAAAATTGGACCTCCAGTTGGTTTTTAAAAGAGATGAATACATTCCTAGTCTGCATTATATATTTTCATGAAACTGTTCGTGATAAACGCAGTTGTAATTAGGAGAAAGTGTAAATGACGCACAAGTGTCATGTTTCAAAAATGTTTATCAATGTGTATCGAGCACAAAAAAACAATAACACAAATATACTTATTGGGAACAACATGTTGTTGTCCCTACGTAAGCAGAGACCGCATTCCCAGTACTACTACTTGGGGGAATTCGGGCGATGTGAACGTTCAGCTTGTTTCCAAGGAAAGGCAGTAAGATTTATAAAAATTGGTCCGAGTATTGACCTGAAGTACTCGATCGCAACATTCGGCTCCGGGCTCCGCTCCGCAGTGGAGGAAAAGGTAAAAAAAGGGACTGGTCCCAGGCTACAATTAAGCTAACCCTGCGGTCAGAATACCTAATGGGGCTTCGCTTGAATGGCCACACTATGTAGCCTCCCACGCAGACATTCTTTGGGTTGCAAAGGGGTTTTCCGTGACGCGTGATGTGTGATCGGGCCCAAATTAGCCTCGCGAGAAGTGATTTGGCATAGCAGGGTGATGCGTGATTTACTATTTTCACAACGCGTGACGCGTGATTTTCCTTTGAAATTTCCGTGATGGTTAATGTAATTTGAAGCAAGAAGAAGAGACTGATTAATAATAGATAGTTATGACACCAACTTCTTGCCCTCATTCCTAGACCTCTGATTTCCTCAGATCAAATGATAATAGGGTACTTGTTAATATTTTATTTTATTTTTCCGAGATGCGTGATAGCTTTAAAAAAGAAGCGGCGTGATGCGCCGATAGGTACCCCCCTTTGCCACCCTGTCCTTATAGGGGTCCGCCAAGTGTTCCCGCCCCGCGAACTTTACACACTATGGGCTTAGTCTGCGAAATTAAAATGATTTACCTCTCAATTTAAAGGCTAACAAAACGGACATTCTTGTATAAAGTGGAAATCAGTGAAGACTCGGGGGCACTCAGTCGGGCGGGGAGAAACGCGACGACGCCTGAGTCCCAGAGGATGGAAACATGGCAACTATACTCACGGTAGTCTCACGTCAATCTCCGTTTTAACCTAAGTCGGAAACATGGCTTTAGATACTTCTGAAGTTGTGTGACTGAGTCTTCCCTTAATTTGTTTCTAAGTTCCCGCTAAGGCATGCTTGAAGACTAAGTACTAGAAAAAAGCTTTATTCACTCGTAACAGTACAAAATACTTCTGTCATATAATCAGCATTGAATTGGATAATGAATAGCGAATGAAGCATGTTATGAGCGCTGATATAGGTTTTCCTAAACGTCCACCTATCCCATGTGTGGCTGCTTACATAAAAATTCCCAGAAGTGGCCGGCTCCACTTACGGAACCTTTTTCTCCTACCGGAGGGTGTCCGCTCACGAAAGCATTCGGACCACCGGATAGAAAAGGGAGAGAGGAGGGAGCTTTTGAGCGACCCACGTCAACCGGAAGTGGAGCAGTGGCTTAGACCAAATTTTCAGTTAAATCGTCTCAATAACAGTTAAGAAACGAAGCAATACAAGTTTTATAGCGTCAAGACCGCCTCACTTCCGGTTGAACTGCATCGGCCAAAAACGCCTGAAATACTTACTGTGCTTCCTAGCTGGCACAAGCAATTAACTACCTGAAATGAAAAAAACAAAAACAACAAAAGATAAGGCTGGAATTCCTCGCTCCAGAAACTATTAGAAGAATGGGTACAAGATTTCGGCGCAACGATCTCTGGGATCATTTGGGTTGACAAGCGTTACTTGTGATTGGTTAATGGTTGCCTTGAATACCATCGACCAATCATAATGAACGCTTGTCCGCAGCTGCCCGATATCTTGTATCAATGCCCCTTATAGTTTCTGGAGTGAGGAATTGAATCTTTTCCCCAACAGCGCGCCCTCTGATCGGCTTTCTTGAGATCCCATGACATCTAATTCTGGCCTTGATAGGTGGGTTACGAACTATTAAACTCATACTTGGCTCAGAGTCTGAGGGTTCAAAACAAAAGAAATCGCATTTGGTTTCAGGGATTCATAATTCATTTCTTTTGTTTTATACTCCTCAGCCGCGAGCCAAGTACGAATTTTGATAATTTCAAACTGATCGTATTGGACTACCGTCAAACGAGGGAAATATAGAATACATAAGCACTGTACTTAGTTGTCATTTTCACTTCTCAAAACTTAAATTACAAATACACTATCGATTTACTAACCTTTGTTGAAAGTTTACTAAATGAAAGGTATCGAAAGTTAATAAAATGTTCATTCGCTAAAATAATTTTACCCATGCACGTAGCGTTTCAGAAAAAAGAAATTGATTACTTTGATGGGGATAAAATAGAAGGTAGCTACCTTAAGGTGGCTCGACTGGATTCTTTGGGGGGGATACCTCCCAAGTTTGAGCATTAACTACGTCGGCATGAGTAAAGATATGGGAAAAAGGTTACCACAACTTAATTATGTAAAGATGAAAATTTGTTATGATTTGGGTTTTATTCCCATCGGAGTTGCCATAGCAACGTAATGACAGCATTACGTTTTTTATTTATCTTTGAGTTTCTCTGTACCAGGAGTTTTTTTTAAGAAATCGCTTACGGGAGTATGTACCTGCCATAACTGCCTCAATTATGGCAAAGTTTGAACAAATTCTTATGAGAGCGTTTTCGAAATATTTTGAAACGAAGTTTTAAGAATCATAAAAACAGTGAAATAGCATGCTATCCACAAAATTAGCTAATATTTTAAGAAAATGATAAGCTTTGGATAAGGTTGCACATGCATAACAGGTGTTCACATGGGAGCCCGAAAGCCCAGTAAACTGTCCACAGCCTTTCCGTCTGTTCTATTTTTTACGTGCAAACCGTAAAGAACGCGACAATGCAGAGTCAGCCAGGTGTAAGACAACCGCCTTGCTCTTCGCTTTGATACTCGCGTCAGTTCGCGAGTTTACCAAACAGAAGTAGATAGGAGAAAATTGAGAGCTGCAAGCAGTCAAGGCGCCAAAGTTGAGGCAAGATGTCCACTTTTAAATCGGACATCATCCTCTTACTGAATTACGGCCCATCCTTGTTAATAGTGCATTTAGCAGGCACTCAAGAATTCAAACTCACCGACATAACATTTTGTTTCTGGTACAGGTAAGGAGTGGTAAATCGGTCCTTCACTCCATAAGCCTCGGCGAACTTCAAGAACTTCTCGATATTTTCTTTCTGTTAAGAAAAAGTAAAGGATACTGATTTTTTTATGATAATAAATATACAGTATCATATCTCACACGTTTTTCTTAGTATTTACTCTCTGAAAATTCCGAATTTTTTTCCGTTACATTATTTGTGAAAAATAAATTCTAATTTTTTAATATCCTACGTTTTTAATTTTTGTAGACCATATTCACGCTTCCTGTCAGCTTTGTATTTCTTAAGAGAGAACCTCCTTGTACTTCTACTTGAGAGTAACCACCATCTCTCAGGAATTTTCCCACACTCAAAACGGACATGAAAAAATTGCTTCAAGCTCTGATTGGTCTCGATTTTTGTTTCTTGATTTTTTAACTTTGCTTGTCTTCTTTAACACCAGTCTGTGAACTTCTCTGGGCGCATTAAGGCTGGTTGTTTGCAACGAAAGAGTTTCTAACCTCTTTATTTGTTCTCATAGCAGCGTTTGTGACTTTTTTAGTGTCGTTCATCTTCACCGCTCCAGGCTGCAGCTTGTTGGCGAGTCTGAAAAGAAAGAAAGAATGGCTCATGTAGAAAAAATGGGATTTCATTCAACAAGCCTCTCTTGCGTCAGGGGCACCCAACGACAATTTTCGGGGAAATATCTGTTCGGAAGACGATTTGAGATCTAGAATTTTCGGAACATTTGTTGTAAAATTTCTTGCTTGCATCCCTCTCCTAGGATTTTCGAACAAATAAAAAATGTTATACTTGCCCATTTTAAACTAATTTTTACCCTAAAAAGTTCACCTAGAATTTTCGGGAGCCTATTTTCTGGCTAAAATTTTCGAAAAGGTAAGTTTTGATCCCTTCAATTTTCGAATCACTAGACTTTCAGCTAGGAAATCCGAACAGATGAAAAATTTATAGGGGATAAAAATATGCCTATATCTACCGTTTAAATACTAAAATACATTTGATAATGCTATGTTTAAGTGGTTTTGAACTATATTCTCGTTGGGTGCACCTGTTGCGTTGATACTGAGGGAAAAAAGGTTTAATCCTCTTATGCAGCATAATAAATACCAATAAACAGTACCACAGGCAAGTACTGCTCAGTAGCTTTTATTTGAATGATCACATTGAAGAATCGATTTTATCAAGGAATAGATAGTTAGATCCAACCTCGTCCCAAGGCTCTTCTTTATCTCGTCCACCAGACCATAGGGGGGTGGGGCGAGTAGATGACCCTGGGAACGAGATTGAGCTGAGATCCACTTTGTAAAGCTTAATAAACAGTGCCGCTGGATTTATATGGAAAATGCTGTTTATTAATGATGATCAAGGGACATTCAAATGATGTTATAACCTTATCTTCTTCACTACGTCACTAATTTGAGAATCGTTTCACGACGTATTTCCGGTCGTTTCTTCTCTCCACCAGAAAAGTAATTTTTAAGCTGGAGAGAAGCCACGACCTTAAATTCGTCTGCCTTCGCAGACTACAGTATGTCGTACTTGCAAAGAATTTCACCGTCCATGAGACCATCGGCAAAACCACTTCCAGGAGAGTCACTGTCTTCTGCTCCCCATTCCACTGGTTCTTCCAATACATCTTCGATCCAGCGTCTCACGTCCTCCTCGACATCTTTGTCGTATTTGGCATTAATCTGATAACAAAGAAACGATCGGAAAAAAGGTTTATTCCCTCGATCTACGAAATATTTTTATTCGCCCTCTTCTTCTCATTTCTCTGCACTCCACTCATTCTCGTGAAGTTTGTTGGGTCATTAGTGGGGCGGTCTCGGTTAAAAGTATTGGGTTTCTTTTAGTTCCGCCCTTTTCTAAAATATCTGTAGCCAAGATTTCATTCAATCGAAAAATGACTCAATTAGCTTGGGGTCTTTCAGTTCAATAATTTTTTGAAAATTTTTCAATGATCTTTCCATGTTTTAATGAATACAAAATGGGGGGGGAGGGGTATTTAAAATTTTGGAAAATTGAAAAATATTGGAGTTTGGGGGTAGTTAATATGAAGTAAATAGTAGATAAATACCACCAGAGATAGAAAGATGGTCCACCACCACAACAAGGTGCCTCTGAGCCTATTAGGGGACAAACTGGCGTGTATACTTTGTCTACCGCTAATTTATTTCCTTCCCAAATCAATATCATTTCCCCAATAAAACAACCACACTTCCCCCATTGGCAAAGTTCATTTGCTAATTACATTATTTATTATGAGGTTGGCTCCACAGCGAGTAAGATGAATCGAATCCTGTTTTCTCAATGCCTACCAGATCGGACACGATTGGCTAATCTTGACCGATCGGCATTTCGCTCTTTCTCCCGCAAGAGAACCTTTTTTGTTTTTGCTATTTAATTAATTCTTTATTGACCAACCTGTTCGGTCAAGATGCCTATGCTTTGATACCCTTTGACAGTTTATCGCTGACGTAGTATTCTTACTCACTTTCCCTTTTTGCAACCTCGTCCGAGGGGTCTTCTTGTTTTCCAATATGGCGGCGGCATACTGGAAAACGAGAAGACCCTGGGGACCACATTGTTCATTTTCCGCTTTCCTACGCCATCAGTTCGAGAGGGCTGTCGCGTTTTGCAGTTTTGCGTTAGGCTTTCGCAAGAAAGTCGCTCCTTAGTTATAGCTCTCTCACAGGCAGTTTCTATGTCTCGCTCCAATATTTACGTTTTTAATAAAAGGTTACCCACAACCTGCTCCGTAGGTGGCCTTGATAGTTTTCAAAACAAGCGTCAAGGTTATTGTTTCCATTTTTATCAAATATGCGAATGTAAAAATTTCCTTGAGTTGGACTTTCTCTGGGCATTTTGTCAACAGTGTTTGACACTAAAAGTTTCTTAACAATTCAAGTAACAATTTCACTTGGCACGTCTGTGGGCAGCACTTGCTGCAATTTTTGCCTGATGTTAATACCGTTTAGCTTACAATAAGCTAATTATTTTCACAAGAGCCTATTGTTTCCTCTGTGTTAAATATTTATCCTAGTTCGAACTTTAAAGGACTTCTCTTGATATCGAGCCGGGTACTGACTCAGTTGGAGAAGGCAGAGAACAATTTCGCGATTTTTGGTGAATACTCGAATGTATACTTCCTTATTTGTCACTATATATTTCGCCAACAGCTGTTGCGCAAGCCCGAATGGGATCCTTAAACTCTGTGTACGGACATCTCTTTGGAAGATCGATCTCAGTGCCTCTTATGCACAGTAGGAAGGCTTAGCTACCCTAACCGTTTTTGGCTAGATGCTCTGAAAACTTCGAAGTTAGAACGTGATCTAAAGAATGAAAACAATGCTTCAACTCATGGAAACAGACACCTCGAAACTCCCATGCAAGAGATGTCCAGGGATAGTTAAATATGAAATCATTTAGAGGCTAGTCTTCATCTTTGTAAAACATTTACTGTGAAAATTATCAGTATTTAATCAGTTTTCAGTGAGGTTTGCAACGCCTATGAAGATAACAACGGCGCGGAAGGGACATCTCATCAAACGGAACATGCATCAGATATTTAATCGCAAAAAAAAATAGCTTTCTCTTTGAAGTTAACTTGAAATGGCGACAAAACTGAAACTGTAACTGTATGGTACAAATTCAGTTATTACGAGATCGTCCGGTGGCAAGTTTTTCTCGAAATCTGTGTAAATCTTAAGCTGCATGATCTCTTGGAAATTAATTTACACATTCTAGGTATTAAATGGGACAAAAATTGCTTTCTAGATTATTTAACGTTACCTTTCGCTGCACTTCTGCAGATAAGCCGTAACCTCTGGCTTTATTTTCCGCCATGTTTCTCGTATAACTGTAGTTGGTTTCCTTCAAGTGTCTTTTTCAGGTTCTCACTTGAATTCGAAGCAGAAAGCACAGATCGAAATGCAAAGAATGGGCAAATTGTCAAAGATTTAATCAAGTTCATTCCGCCACGCTTGATACACACGCATGCAACCGGCTGAAACTGAAAAGTCTGTTTTCTCATGTTCAGTGAAAACGGTTTGTAAGCAATCCTGTTCTCCTGTTATTTTAGTAGATAATCACTAGCAATATACGCTATAGCAATTTTTCATAGATATGTTGTAATTTTATGGGGAAAAAAAATTTCTCATTTATGCTAGATCCAGAAATTTTACTTTGGCGTTACAATTTTGGTCCTTATATGGAAAGCAGAGATAAACGTTTTCGCTTAGGTAACCTTTATGAATGACTGACAAGACAAATGAGACGAGTTTTCCGAATTTTTTGCAAGTGAAAGCTTCAAGTAAACAAATACGTGCCGGAAAGGTTAATCATTTCTCTACTGATCATGAATCAAAGACAGCGTGCAAGCTTGTTCTCCGCCGCAGACCCCAGTCTCAGGGCCGGGGGAAACTCACACGTTCTGCTTCACGGGGACGGGTAGGAGAGGACCTTGGGAACGTGGTTGCCCAGTTGCAGGCCCGTCCCCTTGTAAACAAAAAAACACATCCAATTATAAGCCCCCCCGGATAAAGCCCCCCTCCAAAAGCATTGAAATGAATTCGATTTATCATGACGTTTTGATGCTTAATTATTATTAAGACGTATTTTGTTCAGTACTGCTACAGCTCGTTTCGAGGGGCTTTTTCTATTCCGGTAATAAGCCCCCTCGGATATAAGCCCCCAGTTTACTGTCGTCTTTTATGGGTCAAGTAAATCACCCTAGAGCGAAATCTTGATACTGGGATTTGGGCTGGTCACAGTTCGTGTCATCAATTTAACAAACAAGAGGTCTAGGGTTTCACAACCAGTCGTCATTAGTTCATCCACTGCTGGTAACTGCCTGGTACAAAGCTTGCTCTCTCGGGTTACTGAAGAGCGGGGGGAGGGGGAGATCTTCACAAACACAAATTTTATTGTTCCTCTCTCGATGTGTAACTATTTCTGGATGTAGGGTTTAAAAACCATTAGTAGTAAGAATTAGAGATCAGAGATCTGAATTGGGATCTATATTACTATTCATACCTTGATTCATCAATGTTTTGACAGTTAGAACTTGTCTGCTATGAAAACGTGCAGTTCTGTCGGTGCACTATCGTTTACTGTGTTTACTCCTACTCTGGCCGTGTAGAAGACTTGATCCACTCACCGCTGACGTATTGGCCATTGACTGGAGAAACTTTGCTCTGCATTCGTACTTCCGTTGTACTAGACTTGTTGCTCTATTGTGCGATTTCCGGTGCACTCATCCTTTTCTAAAGGAGATCTGGAGAGCAATCGACAAACCACAGTCCTGTGATGAACTGCAATTTAAACTCGAGAGTCTCGGAAATAAGGAAAAATTTTGTCTAGTTTGGAATATGTTTTACAGAAATGCAGCCGATGAACAGACTATTATAAATACTCAGGAGGTTACCACCCCTCAAAAAAGTACAGTATCCCCCCCGCCCATCCCGCCACCTCCAAGAGTTTGCCACAAGCCTTATCGGTAGTATCTTTGACATCTTAGAGTGGTGAGAAACTGGGGAATCGTAATTCAATCGCCAGAAACAACTTCAGAGAAAAAAAGAGAACAGAATTAGTGTTAATGGCGACGCAAAGAAAGGTAAGCTACATTTTAAAATTCCTACACTGAAGATTAAGCTTTCAAAATCCGCCGTTTTTTATTTAGTCAACTAATATCATGCATTGTTAAACAAACGGGTGGTGAGATGCAATAACCTATAGTCGCTGAAGCAGGACGATCTAAACCATTCCACAGAAAGGCTCTTGGAAGGAAGAGCTAGAGGTTGGGCCGGGCAGAATCAAACTTTCGAGTTGATGTTTTGGCCTATTTCAAGCTATTTCATTTCTTCCTTGCGTGTCGAATACCATGAACAGGTTAAGAACGTTAACTAACTCGTTGCAATTGTATAACCTGACTTCAGAGGCGGTTCTTTGTGTTGCAGGTTATAAAGTACACCATTGCAGTTCTCTTAATAACTGGCTTATTGGTTGTGGAAAGCTCGCTTCATAAAAACGCGCCCAAGGTATCGCCACACAGTAATTTTTAGTGAATCATTATAACTACATTAAATGGAGTAAAAAATTTTAGGTACAGGATAACCCCTTTTGGGGGGTTACTTTAAACTGCGGTCCTCGATATTAACTCCAAATCTGGAGTGATTTTTACTCCTGAAAACGAGTTCTTTAAACTCCTCTTGGATAGAATAACTCTACGGTAAGGAGTTAAATTAACCCCATGCACTGGAGGAGTTATTATAACTCCTTGAAAATTACGTATACTGTGCATAATTCGTACTGTATTTTTAAAATTGAATGCAAACACAAACTTCGCCTGCTGGACCCGAATTGTTTTTGCTTGTCTCAGTGTTTGATTGTTTTCAATCTATGCTTTTGTTTGAGCAAGTTCATAGCTTACGTCATCAAGTTTTAGCTTTTTTTACCCGGACGCAGGGTGTTGGCCCTGGCGTTGAATGAGAGGCAATCTATTATTTTTAATATTTCAAAATATAAATGGAGAGTAGTTCATTGTAGCACGTCGGCTATCCGTGCAATAACGAATGTTGTAGCCTCACCGTAGACTACGAGTAGTCCCCATTTTTCCTTAGGGATAGTAGAGCGAGCGAAACGCGAGCGCGCGTGAAAGTCACCCGACGCGAGAAAGGCGAGAGGCGACGGTGAGAGAGAAAAATGAAGGACGTCCCTCATTTTTCTCTCTCCGCACCGCGTCTCGCCTTTCTCGCCTGTGGTGATTTTCACGCGCTCGCGCTCGCGTTTCGCTCGCTCTACTATCCCTGAGGAAAAATGGGGACTACTAGTAGTCTAGCCGCACCGTCACTCTGGTTGTGACGAAAAAGATGATTTGAAGAACTTTGTAAAATTCTTTTATCGAACCATTTCAGGGGGAAAGTGAAGCTAAACTCGAACAAAACGCCCGCCACTGGATAGATGCGCTCCTCGACAGAGTTGACCTCAAGCACTTAAAAGATGAAGAAAACTTGCAGTTGAAGAGACGAACACAAGAAATCCTTACAAAACGAATTTAGAACTGGATTGACTTAGACGGTTTTGAGAAACGAAGGAGATTGAAAAAAACTGTGACAGACAAAAAAGAGCTAGTGTATGCAAGGACAAAAGAAATCGTCGGTATACAAGGACCGCCAGCAGATCAGAAAAAAAGAAAATTAAAATAGTCAAAGCACGAAGAACCTTGTCGTTATTTTAATAGTTCTTCGGGAAACAGCGTCACTACAGCAGTGAAAACGCAAGCATATATAATAGCTCCCTGCGCCTAGCCTGTGGGCAGACGTCTCCAGTTTTAAAAGGGAAAAATAGTAGATGTTTGCACGCAGGCTACATACCTTGCGCCGAACTTTGAATGAGAGCAGCCGACTATGAATCTTCCCCAGTCGTCTGTCATTGAACCTCTGCTGGGCGTGATGGGAAAGAAGGGAAAGCGCAGTGTCGTGCGCATGCGTCCATACCCTGGGTGCCAGAGGTTTTTCATGCGCGGTTTAGTGTGCCCTCGACTGGCGGGGGACAAGTCGGCGCCGAGTCAATTGTAATGCGAACCGATGAGAAATTGCGCGTAAGATATGGATACCCCCCACCCCCTGCCCACTCGCCTCAGTTAACAGTGCATTCGAATGTTTTCAGTCTTACAGTGCGCATGCACGAGGAATAAACTTTCAAAAGTGAACTTTGACGGGCAAATAAGCGTGCCAAGGCCAATCTTGCCGAAGTTCAGTGGCTGACACTCGGCTGTCATTTGAGAATACCTGGAGATTTCATCCCAGTCCTTGGCACAATAGATGTCTGAGAATTTCTTTCTTAAATTTAAAATGTTTTTAATGAGGAAAAATTGCGGGTGGGGCTTGTTTAAAATTAAGGGAAGGGATGACGTTGATTAAAGATTAAAATTAAGAAGTGTAATTAATAGAGAAATGCCAAACAGTCCACCATCAGGTTTTATCCTCGGAGATCCAAGGGCAGCTGGTAGGGATTACCAGGTTTACACAGGAGAAGTTTACAAAATATGGTATCGCCCATGAAAATCCGATAGTCCGCATAAGCTGGCTTTGGGTCAACGAGGGTGAGTGTCCCTGGGCTGCCTCATCCCCAGGCTTTCACAGGGCTGAGCGGTGAGCAGGGAATTTGAAAGCGGGGTACTGGATACGAGCGTGGTATGATGGAACCTAACGCAGGTTAGGTTCCCTTTATATAGAGAGAAAACCGTTTACATAAAAACCCATAAAACGGCCATAAATCGGCCCGTGGACCACACAGGAGAGACGTAACACACATTTTAAGTAAGGTAAGCTGTTTTTTATTGAAATCCTTTCATTTTCGTAGGTTACAGAAACGATAGGTTTTTTTCCCATACAAATCCTTATATTTTGAATGTTACGCAACAATGCCGATGCTCGCCGATGCTCATATTTCGAGCTTGGGCGACCTGTGGTAGAAGAGGTTTTTCTCGCGTGCTGCGAGATTCCTCAGGGGCCGACACGTCTTCGGCCTAAAAGCCGAACCCTCGAGGGAAAGGGGGAAATTTTTCTCCCATTGTTGCCTTCACTCACGTCGTGTCCACTTTAATAGCGAGGCAAAGCACTAAGATTCGTCGAGGACTATCTGGTTTATGTGCAGATAATCCTTTTTCTACCTACTTTTTTAAATTTTCCATTCACCCCCCTTGTATTAAAGGAAAAAATTAAACCAGAAAGCCAGCCGAAACCGTCCATATAAATGGTAAGGGAAAGTGATCCACGCATCGAACACACCTTTAGTGCCAGACAAGAGCATTTATTGCTATAGAAAACTACACCTATTACAACCACCAAATTGTGTATTATTTAATTAAAAAGGTACAAATCGACGTTACTGCACTTACAAATGATATTTTCAAATTTCTAGTTACAAGTTTCAAGAAAAGCCCCGCTATCGCTAAAGATATTTTGACCATGACATCTCTTCTTTCGACTTGGAAAGCTTTCATCTTGTTTTAGAGTTTATTTGTATGCATCTACTCCAGCCACCTGCCTCGGGCGACCGAAGTGATCACCAGCTTGCGAAGCTAACTTGTTGGTTCCCATCTGAAGGCCTATGACATTCTGTCCCTCTTTAAGTTGCTCCTCTGAGAATTCCCGTTTATTTTCTGTGGCTTCTTTAGGACCCAGTTGGGGTACTGGTTTACCGAGTGCAGAGCACTATCGGAGAGAGAAACAGATTTCAAAAGCTGTACAATCGCCGCATAAAGTAAAATAATGAATAACAGTTGATGCAATATCACAGCATCTATCCTTTCGCCTTTTTTCACTTATTTTGAAGATTTGCGGTCAACGGACAACGTCCGCCCTGAATGGCAACTTCACCGGCCACAAAATTCACTCGCCGGTCATGTTGACCGGTCATGCACACTTTCATTCTTGAACAACCAGCTAAATCCTCATCTGTAAATCTTAGATTTGTCTTTTTGTAAAATACAATCACTTTCACAAATAGAAAATTAAACAAGGATAAGTTAACTTTTATCCAATATTTTGGCCGGTCAAAAACGAGACTTAACCGAGCAAAAATTTCTTTGGCCGGTCATCGTGTCTGGCCACCATCCGAAAATTATTTTGAGCCCTAAAACGTTTAGTAACTTGGGCATATTTTAAATTTAATTTTTCTCAATAATAGCAACGAAATTCCATAATATTCAACTTGAAATTTTTTTTTTTTGTACTTTCTTTGAACCTTTTTTGTTGTTTTCTTTGTGTTGTAATTTAGTTATTATTAATAAATAAAAAAATATATTCAACTTGAAAATTGCAAGAGCTACTGTTTGAGCTTACCTTTCGGGCAAAAGCATGCAAACCAGAAATAACCTAATGAAACAAAAAAATCACACATTATTTTAAAAACTGATTCTTGCTGGCATCAGATTCATTTTTATAAGGTTAGGAAGAAGAGGAGGAGGAAGAAAAACATAAGACTGATAGTCCGTGTCGAAGAATTCATTTATTACAGATCAGAAAAGGTTACCAAGTACAGCTGAGTACAGTCAAGTCTCGTCTTGCGGACACCTCGCTATTACGAACACCCCGCTAATACGGACAGCAGCTAAATCCCCGTCGGCGAAAATTACAGACATTTGACTGAAACAACCTCTCGCTATTACGGCGGACTCTCGCTATAACGGACTTAAGGACACTTTCCTCGGTCACAGCAGCATAATTTTATTGTTCTAACTCTCGTTATAATGGCCATCAATCAGCACCTTTCAACATTTTGGACAGAATTACCTCAAATTATAATTGTTTATGTAGTTGTGTTTATATGAGGAGGCGAGCTGGCCTGGCTTGTCGAGATCCCGGTTGCACAAACCGAGATCTCAGCAAGTGTGACAGCCCGGCTCTGATATACACACAACGAAAAGTTTTACGAGAATACAAGGTATGAGCCGAGCCAGCCCGGCTAAAGGCGGTGTTACACAGGACGATTCGCAAAGACGATTTTTAGCCCAACACAGCGTTGCAATGTTGGAACAATGTTGTAACCATTCGAAACAATGTCGCAACAATGTTGCAACGCTGTGTTGCGCTAAAAATCGTCGTTGCGAATCGTCTCGAGAAACATCACCTTAATGGGCTAGCTTACCTCATATAAACAGGCCCTCATTATTAAGGACACTAGACTGCGGTTCCGAGTGTCCACAAAAACGGGAGTTGACCGTAACATGTCCCCACACCATCGATACAACCAAATTTACACTGTACATGGACTAATGAACCCTTCCCCTCAGCGTTCTCCATAGATATATAAGAAAAATGTTTCACAATAGCCCACTTTAAAGTTACAGTTGGAAAAGAGGCTGGAGTTGACCTTGTTTTGATACAACCCTTCTTGCTTTATTATATACATAATAATCATGTTGTTGTTGTACGCTAACTAGTATTTTTTAAGCAAAATTTCCATTAGAGAGGAAAGAGGTTTGTATCAAAACAAGGTCAACCTCAACCTCAAGATCACTTAAAGGCTATAGGACACCAAGCGCTCAACTGTAACATGGCCTATTATCAAGATCTCTTTCACTTGTTGATCATTTTATTTCTTCTCATGACCTTTATCTCAGATTAAGTAGTGTAATTATAAGGAGAAACTGAATGTTGGTCTCACTTAGAGCAGTGAGAGGTAATAAAGGATTTGCTTTCCAGGCAAACCATTGAAAAAGGAGTATGAACTGAACCCTTCCTTGAGCTTTGGTCAATCCAGGGGCAAAGATATCACACACCCTGCCCTCCAACAAAAGTCACCACTTACCCCTGGTATATTCTGGTTTTCATACAAGTCGACGGTCTGAAAGATGTCGGTTTTCGGTACCCCTATTTCATCACAGAACTTCAGAAAGAATCCAATGTTCTCCATCTACAACATTCAAGAAAGGAGCAAATCAGATATTGAAAAGACAAGTGAAAGTTGAAGGGGCTTATGCAAAGAATCTGCTGTGTCAGTTAAACTGAGACATCTCAACATGCAGATTTCATTAAATTTATTAGGAATTTTCAATTTGCCTAAGTATGTACTATGATCTCACCCAAAAACACTTCACTTGCGCGTTAGTCAAGTTACCCTTTAATGATAGGGTTACGAGAATTAATAAGCTCATCAGGACAGAAAAAATGCATTGATCTTTTCTCATTTTTTCTCAGATAAGGTAAATCCTCTATTAAGCCCCCTGGGGTGCTTACTTATTTCAAGCTCATTTGAGGGAGGGCTTAATAGAGATGGGTGGGGTGGGGGGCGGGGCTTATTTGAGAGGGTGGGGCTTATTTGAGAGGGTGGGGCTTATTTAAGTTAGAAAAGATGATGGTATCAGTTCTCTAAAAAGAACTACAATACAAAGTGGAAAAGCTCAAGTACAAGAAGGTTGGAGGTCATGCAGCCAAGGATCAGAATCAAATCCGAACTTCCAATTTGTAAATATACCATTCCAGATCAGTCCAAACAGTAGTGATTGATTAATTAAGTCTATCATTTATTAGTGAAGAATAATTAGGAGAGGGAAGGGGGAGGGGGCGCATGAACTCAGTCTTTCCCTGAAAAGGGCCTATTAGAGGGATGGGGCTTAACAGAGGATTTGCGGTAATTATTTAAGAAAATGTTTAAAGATTAGTTTGGAGAATTTGTAGGTGAATACTGGGGATTAAAGGGTTAAGAACAGAATTTCTTGACATGCTGATCATTGATGGATACCACTGACAAATCTGGGATTCACGGCAATAGCAACAGGTACTAACCATTTTAAAAGCCATCTTGCTGGAGTTCTTCTTGTACTTCCCACCAAGAGCATTAGCTAGGCTAAGGTAAAGAGAAGTAGGCAGGTCTATAAGGGAAGGGTTTTTTATTTATTTTTATTTTCTTATTATTTTACTATATTGCACTGCGCTGTTGAAGGAACACTCTCAGTATGGCCAGTGACATATTTTTATAATTGATTACATGTACCTCCTACCAAAGTGGTTCAAGTCCTGGAGTTAATGCCACTGTGGGTTGAGTTTGTTACTGGTTACTATGTGCTCTTGCTCTAATTAAGAGCTTTTTCTCCAGGCAGTCCACTCTCTCCCTCTTCTCACAAACCAACTTTTAAAGCTTCAATTCGATCCAAATCATTACCTATTAAACTAGTTGTATTGCATTTGCAGTCAACTAAAGATGAAGCTAAGGGTGCAAGTATTCAATAGATTCTTTTTTACAGTGAGTATTAAAACAAATTTTTATAAGGGAAAAAAAACTCACCAGAGGACATAAATACACTTTAAGTCCAAATCTTAATGAATAGAAGCATTGATGGACAGATGGACGAAAGAATGGGTGGTTCCATAAGATATCCATACTCAGGGCAGGGGTTTTCAAGGGTCTTGACTTCCAGAAGAAAATTACAGTTTTGCAAATCAAGCTGTGATCATATGCTCAAGGTGAACAAAGCACTAGCAAGGCTAAATGTTCATACTGCATGATATGTGAGATTGACAACTTACAATAACCAAACAGATATTAATCTCAGCTTTTTCCCACTATAGATTTCATAGTACTCTCACGGTTCATAAACAATTGGCAAGTATTGGGAATGGAATCCTGGGGTGTTCTCAATGCTGCCAATTGGAATAATATGGGCAAATGTCAATTTCGTTTTATTTTTTAGTTTTCATTAAGAATTACAGCTGCAATTCTGGGGGCAAGGTGACTGAGCATTTTGGAATTCAGATAGCAACGGGAGATGCTTTCTCTGAAGGTGAAGTTAAAGATGAAGATCAATGCCTTCTGTGGTAGGAATGGATATTTTCTGGAATCACCCAATGAAGATCAAATAATTCACTGAATAAAGACAGATTGAAGCAATAACCCTGAAGTGTATAAATGTTCCAATGCAGAAGTTCTTTTAAGAACCAATCAAAATTTACTTCCTAATATGGAATTACTGACCCCTCAGCACCACTTCTTGTAGATGTAAACGTTTTTGACCATTTGATTATGTTATAATAATTATATAAATTTAGCCAAGCCTAAAGGTGAAGCTTCCATACATTAATAGACATCTACTTAAAGTTGAGCCCACAATCAATCAAAAACTAAGTAACTTGTCAGTGAAGAACTTCAAAAAGACACGTAACCTCGACAGGTCGACACCTGAGCCCACAATACGGTCATGTGATACTGGTCAGCAGATACCCTGTTTTGACAGCTTCCAAATGACCACAAAATGAATGTGCAATATCAGGTTGCAGGGCTCCACACTAGCCATAACGTTTGACATTTAACATTGGTTTCCCTGTGGTGTGGATGAACAGTTGGTTGGGCCATGGCTTGTACAACTCCAGACGAACAAATTTCAAGGACTTTTTAAGGATTTTTCAAGGGCAAATTACTGCAGTTATCAAGGACTAAGATGATCGCGATGATCACATTATTTTAATACTACTTTCCTTAACAAGACTTGGCAAAATAACTGCAGGGTATGACTTGCAATATTGCATCTGTGGTACAGATTGAAAATTATTGTGAAATAAAGAAACAGAAATAAAATATTGTTCATGCAAAAAAATGTTTTTACGTTACACATGAGTTTAATAATATTTATGGGTTCTTATGAACCGAGGATGAGCCAAATTTTCCTAGGCAAAATAACCTCATTTTACAGAAAAAGGTCTCTGGCTTAGACAAGGTTTTGAGTTTCAAGGACTTTTCAAGACCTAATGAAGAAATCAAGTACTTTTCAAGGACCTCAACCAAATTCAAGGACTTTTCAAGACGACTATAGTAAAATTCAAGACCTTTTCCCCAGTCTAGATAAAATCTTCAACCAACTGATCAGTTTCCTGAAAAATCATACCCTATTCTAGACCCAAACACTCTGGTTTATATACCCTATCCTAGAGTAAACTGCTTGAAAACCATACCCTTCACAGCGGCACATACCTATATAGCCCATATATGGCAGTACCCCCCCCGGGTACGAACCATGTCGGGCAGACGCCAAAATTAAATGGTCACGTCCATATTTTCTTAGGTATGGGGCTCTGCTCGCGCCTGCTGTTATGGATGAACTTGCGGGACAACAGTTAGGGACTGGAAGAATGCATGCATTATTAGCTATTTTTTAAGACAGGAATGCCTTCACTGCTCTGATTCCCTATTCATGAAAAAAATTTCTGTGCTTCTTTATTGGACAGCAAAAAAGTCCCAGCATGGTTCGAAACAAAAAAGGAGAATTTGGATACTTCCGGGTTATATGCTTCTGCTAAAGTCTCAGTGACTCAATGAAATTGAATCAATAAAATTAAATGATGACAACAGTTCAATTAACAGTAATTTGCAACTTGCAATAGATAATACAAAAATTAATATAATTTAATTAACTACTACTTTCATTGGTTATTCAATAGCTGCCTCAAAAACAATTGCTCAGAAGTAAATGCAGGCATGTTTAAAACAAGATTAAATACAAATAGGCAGCGATAAATAATAATGATTTTAACATTTCCTAGCACTTACTCAACAAGGACTTCTCCACTCTTTAGGCTTTCATAGAAGTCTTTCTGATCAGGAGAGGGATTAAGAACTTGTCCTCCAAGAACTTTATTGATCCATTCTCTGATTTGCTCCTCCAACTCAGGGTCATATTTGGCATCTTTCTGTATTTTTGTTATTATTATTAAATCAACAGAGAAGTGGTTAACCACAGGTTCTTAAAGGTTCATGCAGTTCTACAATTGTATTTGTCATACCTGTGATATTTCAGTCATATACAAACAAAAATCCCTCAACAGACAACAATAAAAACATAGGCTCTCTCAAGTGGACACTAGCTGCTCTTAATTAAGTTTAACAGCCTACATTACAAAATCCTAACTCTCCCTTAATTATAACAAAATAATTTTGCTGAGCTTTTCAAAAATACACAAATTCTGAAGTTCAAAAGCCAACTGATGTTTGTGTTCTTTGCTTCGATCAACCATCTTAGCAAAACTCTTAGGAAAGAGAAGTTTACTTCAACAGGTTCAAAAGGTCACAGTTTATGATTTGCACTTGGTGGATTTTGATCCGTTTTGTGTCAGTTTCTTTGTTTCAAGGTTTGTTGCTTGCAATTGTAATTATGACTGACAGCAGCGGAAAACGCAACTGTGAATTAAAGGCAGCTTTTGAACTTCAGAGTTCACGCGTTTTTGAAAAGGGCAGGAAAAGCAGCCATGAGGTGCGGTTGTGGACATGTTTTCTGACTCCACAGACTCCAGCTTCAAATGTACATCAAACACAAGATTGAGGTGTTTGCTCGATACCCAGATGATGGTGGGAAAGTGAATCACGACGGATCATAATATGTTTCTGGGAAACTGCTTACTTACCCCTCCCCTAAGCCAACATTAACACTTACTATTCACTTAAAGTAAAATGTTGACTTAGGGGAGGGGTAGGTGGACAGTTTCCCAGAAAAGTACATCTATAATGATCTGCCACCACCGAGTGGTCATTTTGTTAGGACTCCTGGCACCAGTTGTTCAAAAGCTGGATAGCACTATCCTAATTGCTATCCAGAGGATAGGTATTACGAAAACCAATTGCATTATAATCCACTGGGTAGATATTTATCCAGTAAATACCACTATCCACCTTTCAAACAACCGAGGCCTGCAGGGCTGTCAACCCCCCACGTCTTCAAATATTGAGAATTGATGGGGGAGGGATGATAAATGACGTCATAATGCACACGGCACATGACGTCATTTGTGAAAAAAACGCACGAAAAAGATGTTGTTGGAATTGCAACATTTGACCTAGCTAATTGGCTTATTGCACCAATAACATATTGCTTATATAATTATATTAAGTAACAATAGCATACCGGAGCTTGTGAGGAAACATTCAATGTTAACTGTAAAATAGCTCAAACAAACACAACGTATTTGAAGTTACATTGTGAGAAAGTCGATTCTACAAGAAATGGCAAACTTCGGCGATTATATATATATCCAGGAGATTTATTTTCAGACCCTAATCTGGAGACCAGCAGAACCGGTCCAAAATCTGGACTAATAATATTATTGATTAAGAAGTACTTGAATCTGGATACCAGTGGCCTAAGAAAACAGATGGCATTTCATGATGCCATGACTACGTAGCTTCCCTGCAAAATGATGTCTGAGCAACTTTAAGCAGAGAAATTCCATGCTGATGACATACGTCACGACCCAGATCTGGGTACCTCGGATTGGTTGTGCTGCAAGGAAATTTGTTTCAACCAATCATGCAGAAGCACTACACACATCTGGGTAGTGTCACACTGACAGTAAAAAACCCAACTTAAACACATTTCATCACATTTACAGAACAGATGCCCAACTAAGCCGATACAGCATAAACTTGTCTGCGAAGTGGAATGCAAAACATGTGTTTTGCTACCTTGATTTCTGCTCACATCTTAAGGCTAATGATCCAAATTGCTTCCATTTTTGCTTAAAAGTACTTTTGTCTTCGAAATTCATGGTAAAAAGCACTTATCGATCGACTCCTAAGACGGCTGCTAAAAAAAAACAATAGATAAAAGGCAAGCCTTATCGGATTCACTTGCGAGGCTGCAAAATTGGTTGCCTGGAAACCCACAATGCACCTTGACATCACTCTGGATGACACCAAGGCAGACTGACCAACCACCAAATTATCTTGATAGACATAAAGCAAAGAGACTATCACCCTAATGGCTTGCGATCATGATGAGTCACACACATGGCAAATTCTGATAAAATGATAAACTCGCTTTAGCAAGAGCACTTCATAAGGAATCAAACATTAAAAACAAAAGAACTTTACAAAAACCACAATTGCAATCCATTTCAATCTTCTTCAAATTTGTCCATCCATGCCTCATTTTGTATTTGCTGGGTTATTCATACTTTCTTTGAATGTTTAGAGCAATTATTTTTGTTTCACCCAGTTTGGTGGAAGATCACACTGTTTGAGTATTGACAAAATTCGTGACATATAACTCCTTTACCACGTACTTATTTTTCTAATAATTTATCACACTGTCAAGATAGAAAAATTATCAGGGTTGTCATTAAGAGCCGCGGGGCCGGGGATTTTCCCCGGCTACTAAGAGAGTGGCCCCTGGCTACTTTTATTGGAAAATAGAAGAAAAATAGAACCAAAAGAAATCCCTAACCGTTTGATTCCCCACCTACTTGTTGTATTTACCCAGTAACTTGAACTCTTAGTGACAACCCTGAATTATTACCTTGCCTTTCTTCTCACAATTTTCACAATAATTGGATTATTTCGATTTGATTAGGGATTTATCAAGACATAAAAGTTTCATATTTTCTTTTAACTTCTGTTCATAAGAATTTTAAAGATAAAGTATTTTACAAATTTCAAGCATGAAAAAATCTAACTTTGTAAAACATCTTAACCATCCACAAGTACTACGCATATTTTATAACTCCGGATTTTCTATGTCGTAAATCACTGCCATCTAAGGAAAAGCATATGGGAGTGAACATCATAGAAACCAAAAATTGTGGTCTAGAAAATTCTACGCCGATTGGTATTTATAGCATGGGGTAAAACCGGAAAACTGATATTTGAGAAACATTCAAGTTCCCCTAAGCACATAATTCGCTCCTTTGTTGAATTTATTTCTTTTTTTATGAAACAGAAATTAGAGGAACAATATAAATTTCTAGAAGAATTTTAAGACACGATATTTATAAAACCGAAGGGGCAAATAAAAACATTGCGTGACATGTGATGTGAAATATTCGATATGATGGAATTCAAGAGACGCATGCAATTTGCCAAGAACAACGTCTGGGTCATGTCTGTATCGATAGTATCGGCAGCCTCAAGTTTGGCGAAAGAGGCCCCTTGTACGATAAATGACACTTTGAAAACAACTCTCCAGGAGTAATTGGTCCATTTCTTTCCTGCCAATTACCCTGAAGCGCCATATAAACACAACTTTGATCATGAAAATGAAAAATAAATAAAGATACATTGCAGGGATGCATCATTTTCTGATCAAAAATCAACAATGGTCTCAAAATATAAAAATAAATGCAAACCAGATTAACACATGACATTTTCCAAGAGCTACAAGTATTAGACGAAATATTTAACACTTACGAAAAGTCAACTGCAAACAAAGCGCCGTATTTAATCATGCTTGGATCACAAGTTCATAGCTTGCTTAATTTGACTTAACATTCACATCCCATATACGTAGACTCTTAGATAACTTTCTCTCTGACATTCTCCTCGTTATTCATATGTTGTCCTCAAAGAAGACTTGTAAAGAACTCACTGTAATCAAGGCTAATATTAACCAACGTTAATGGCAATATAGATCACTTGCACAAGATGGCATAATTGCAAATGTAATCGTAACCAACCGCGCCCTCCATAAACAAAACCACTAGCCCAGAAGACTTATAATTTTGAGACGGACAAGAAGATCTACGCCGTCCAGAGAATCATTAACAAAACGTGAAAATGCAAAGTCCATGTAAAAAAGTTTCAAGGTAATAATTTGTCCCGTTTTGCCCGATACAAAGCTATCATTTGCATAAAATCGATCGCACGCAAAATAATGGCATTTCGCTCGCGGAGACACAACAATCAAGTACGAAAATCAACAATTTGCCTATCATCGTACCTTTCTTTGCAGCTCAGCGGTAAGTCCAAAACCTTTGGGTCGGGAAGCCATTTTGTAGCTTTTTTCACGAATAACTGATAGTACTGGAAGGAGGACGTTAACTTGCGATTAGACAAACACAACCAGTCAATCTACTGCATGTTATACGGGGTTTTATAAAGCTTTGCCAGGAATGAAAATTGATTCCCTAGTGACATTCGTTACGTCATCAGTCACGCCTCAGTTTCTGCCCAGATTTTAGTTTTTTTTTTCATTCACGTATTTCCGTGGACATTTTTGTGAAAGAATTTGAAATATCGCCTTCCTTTTCTGGCAACGTCTTACCGTATTTCTAATCGACGCTGGCTTTCACAGCGGTTGAGTATACGTGGGAGAATTTATTCATTATCACGTAATCACAAACTAATAAATAACTATTGTTAGAAAGCGCTTTGTATCGGAAAACATGTATCTGCGGGGTGTAGTTAGCCTATTTTAATTTTCTGATCACATTTTCGAACTGGTATAAGCCCGATATGATGAACTACTATTTGTACTAAGTAAAAAGTTCTCTCTGTGTTGTCACGCAACGCTCCTCATACAAAACGGATAAAGCAGCAAATAAGGGCGAAGGGACTGTTCGTTTATTACTTCCTCGAGGTGGGTAGGGGTGCGAGTTTTTTGTTATGTAGTTCAATAAAAAAGGCAGCAAAACATTTACAAATATCTAAATTTTTTTCTTACTTTAGGGGTCTTTTCCTCTGTAAAGAGGGTGTATAAGAATTAAGAAGAAAATGATTTTACCAACCCTACCGCACACCGCCACCACGGAGGACTTAAACAGTTCCTGATGTCCCTTGCGTTCGCTGCTTGTTACCTAAGAAAAATGTTTGTTTCCTACATTTGCGCCAACGGTAAAAACAGATAAGAGTCAATTTTGGATGCAAAATTATTTAATTCACGCACTGCACAAGTCACATTGTACGACTACTTTATAAAAAATTAAATTATTGCTCTGTTTAATTTCCAAGTTTAATATTATCTTGAACACTTAACTATGTCCTAGCTTTATGAATCCTATTCTGGACCTTTATGATCAGATTAATCAGATCATGCGTAACTCACAGTCAGTCAGAAAAAACAATAATGTCGACTCCACGATTTTTGAATGTTCATGAAAGTCAAAGATTGTTTCCATAATCATCAATCTATGAATGTTCCTCTTAGCTGTAAGCTTTATCACCAGCGATTTGCCTGGGATGACCAAAATGATCTCCAGACTGCGATGCTCCTTTATTGCTTCCCATCTGCAGGCCTATAATGTTTTGACCCTCCTTGAGTTGTTCATCAGTAAATTCACGCTTATTAGCATCAGCTTTCTTTGGGTCCAAGACAAGGGACCTGCAAGCCTTTGGCACCAGCCTGAAAAAAAAGGAGTTACAATCAATTAAATGAAAATCTAAGCTATGTAATTACCATAAACTGCCGCTAATAAGCTCCCCCACTTATAAGCACCCCTGGTTATTGAACCGTCGGATCTTGTTTACTGTGGGTAATGTCGACCGAGATATCGGTCGATATAGCGGTCGATATGGCGGTCGACACTCGGTCGATAGTCGGTCGACACTCGGTCGATAGTCGGTCGACACTCGGTCGACAGTCGGTCGATATAGCGGTCGATAGTCGGTCGATAGTTGGTCGATAGTGGGTTGACACTCGGTCGAGACATGGCCGATAGTCGTTCCAGATGTGTCTCGGCCGATATAGCTTTTCGTTCACCGACACTTCGCCGACTTTTCGCCGACATTTCGCCGACATTTCGCCGACACTTCGCCGATTCTTGGTCGATAGTTGGTCGATACTTGACCGATGTGTCGGTCAGTAATTGGTCGACACTCGGTCGATGGTCGGTCGACACTTAGCATTTCCTACATTTTCCTACATTTTTGCGGGACCACAGGAGCAGCAGATTCAACTTAGGCTGAGACAGGTTCTGTTTAACAGCTAAAACTCAGACGATCGGTGATGATACAAACTGGAAAAAAAAAGGTTATCATGTCCTTAGTTCCCAGTGCTCTTCGGTTCTCTTCATAGCGTAATCGCGCCTTGCACTGCCACATGTCCCTCATCGCATGATAACAGTAATTAATGACGTCTTTGCTTAAAAAAAAAGCCATTGGACTGACCTGATAAATTAACATCCGACTAATATTCGAACGACAGTTGACCGATATACCACCGACAGTTGACCGATATACCACCGACAGTTGACTGATATACCACCGACAGTTGACCGATATATCACCGACAGTTGACCGATATATCACCGACATATGACCGATAGTAAGTCGAGATGCGTCGACGAAATATCGACCGATACTCGGCCGATAGTCTATCTCACTATCGACCGACTATCGACCGACCATCGACCGACCATCGACCGACTATCGACGGACTATCGACCGACTGTCGACCGACTATCGACCGACTGTCGACCGCTATATCGACCGACTGTCGACCGCTATATCGACCGACTGTCGACCGCTATATCGACCGCTATGTCGACCGATATGTCAATCGACATTACCCACAGTAAACAAGATCCGAACCGTCTACCTTAGCCTCCCATGCATTTGTTTTTAGGGGAGCTCATATTTCATCCCTCCCTCTGTAGGAAGGGACAAAATACAAGCAATGTCTGCATGGGAGGCTACATCTACCTATAAACAAAAAATTAAGCCAGCTGTAAGCCCCCTCCAAATGTATTGATATAAATTCAATTTATTTTGACGTTTTGAGGCTTAATTAAAAACGACTAAATGCAAAAGGTACTTTGATCAGCCCTACTGTAGCTTGTTTGAAAGAGCTCTTTCTATTCCTCTTATAGCCCCCCTCAGATATGAGCCCCTCTATTTATAAGCCCTCCTACAACCCCTTACAAAGATGTATAAGCAAAGAGTGCAGTATAAGTGGCAGTTTGTGGTATCATTGGAACTTCTGCTCTATACACTTTTGGCTTGTCTAAATTAAGACTTCGTAGTTGATACAAGCCTCTTAAAAGGCTTGCATTACTTAAGTGTATAGCTACTGATGGTTCCACCATATCACAGAAGCCAAGTTGTTAACATATGTGATATAAAACCAAACTGAATAGTTTCAAAACATCGGAAATTGAATGTGTAATATATGTCATTTTATTATGTCATAATTTGGTGTGCAATGAAATCCTTAAACAATCAGTGTGACAAAACCTAAATGCTGTTTCTAGTTGGATATGTTATTAGGCAGAAATACCTGCCAGTAAGTGAAATGAAATGAAATGAAAAGAATGACTTACCTTAAAATGACTGAGTCATCAGTGTTGATCATGTCGTGACATTATGAGGATGACCATACCGCAATAGTCAGGATAAGCAGATGAAAAACTTCAGCTTGGTGTACAATGAGAATTTGATTATTCACCACTTTTCAGGTAATGAGTATGTAAAACTTGGAGCAGCTTAATGTATCTTTAACAAAATTAAACACAAGCATGCACTTTTCACAACTCAAGCTCAAACAAAACCCTCCAGTCTTTTCACTGCTTTTCATTTTTTTTCTTATTTTAGAAAGAATGATCATACAAATACACCAGTATATGTATGTCCCACTTTATTGCACTTGATGAACTGTAAGTATAAAGATTACTAGTAACAATGCTTTAATAAGTTAATAAAAAAGTGGCATGCATTAGTATTCAAATACTGTGTTAACAACATAGCTAACTAAATGCCTTCCTGCAAAAACCAGCAAAACCGACTGAATGACAATTCAAAAGCATTACTAACAAATATGTTATTAAATTTATCTATTTTAACTCATGCATAACAATGTCAATAGTCAACATTAACATATAACCGATCAAATGAAGTATCATTGCAATGAAACTCTTATTACTGACATTTTCGAAGGTTGTACTATATTATAAGTATTCAATTTCACTAAGATCTCTTTTAACATTGAACAGTACAGGCACAAACTGATCTGCTAATAACGTTAGCAAAAACTCTCACTGAGTCTTTGAAAAAAGTTTGTTCTGGGACCTTATCAAGAAACCTTTCAAAATTATAATCAGGGATTATTTTAACTTCAAATGCCCATCCTAATTAGCTTAACTTTCTAACGTTTATGCTTAATATTTGTTTGAATTTATTTTCACTTGTACTTAACTAAAAACTTGCATTTTTAAATCACCTACTAAGATTAAAACAAGAAATGCACAAACCAGTGTTCATCAGTGTTGAATTGATAGAGTGAAAATTAGGGTGAAAATTTATGGTCAACCTAATGGAACTACTCTCTGTCAGTGATCAAAAAGTGATTAAAAAATATCATTCCAACCAAAAATAATAAGTATGTTTTCGATCGTCATGTGCCGTCAATTGGCGACGACCTTCGCAGATGTTTATTTGTAGGCATCTACTCCAGCCACCTGCCTTGGGCGGCCAAAGTGATCACCAGCTTGCGAAGCTAACTTGTTGGTTCCCATTTGAATGCCTATGACATTCTGTCCCTCTTTGAGTTGCTCCTCTGTGAATTCCCGTTTATTTGCTGTGGCTTCTTTTGGTCCCAGTGGAGGAACTGACAAACCTTTTGCGGTAGCCTGCCCATGAGTACACATGATTGAATGATCGTGAGTAGGAACACTGTTACAAATTACAACATTTTCCTGTGTGTTTGCAAGTGCATGTATGTAACACTGAGAAAAGAAAACCAGGGCAGGTTGACACATCCCTATATCATGCCCAGTGTGTCGTGTGTTCAGGTATGTGTAGTGTACCAAAGTTCAATTTCTTGAGGCTGGGGGAGGGGGGAGGGGGGTTAGTTTAAGAACTTTTGGGTGCAGATGTGCCACAAGGACAGTGGAATCCTTAGCCTATACCAGACCTAGTTCACCCTACTAGACTACGTTCCGAAAATCTTTCCTTAATTTTTTCCAGGAACTAAATAGTTTACTGAGGTCACCAGAACAGTCAAATTTAAATTTCCCTTGTGAAGACTAAAATCTTGAAACCTCTTTTTAATCCCTGAGATCAAAATACAATTCAAGCTGAGTACTAGGTAATCATGCATTTGTTCACTGTTTGTGGCCCTTTATGCATTTCACTCAATTTTCAAAACTTTCACTGTCTGTGGGAACTTTGAGTATAAAGGCTGGACAAGCAACTTAATGCAAGTTCTTTATAACAAAAAGGTAAAGTAAAAAATATAATGCTCACCCTACGTCCAGCAGCATGAATCTGAGAAATCACCTGAAATTTAACATTTGAAGAGTAAAGTTAATCAGTCAAGTAGTCTGTGTGCAGATGTCTCCTGTTTCCTTCTTTGCTACTGGAAAAGGGAGGTCTGCGCGGGCGTAACTCCATTTGTCATGTAATGTCAAACTTAAAATATGTAAAGTTTTAAATGCTAACAAGGTCCACTGTTCTCACTCATTTGCATTTATTTAGCTTTGACCCATGTGAATTTTTTTAATGGCCTGACCTATAGAAAAAATAGATTTTTTGTCACTGTTACAGAAGGGCCTTGAACAATGACAGTAGAAAACCTACAATCTTGAACAGAATAAAATGGAACAGCAAACACCCATCTACCGCAAATGAATAATGGAGACACAAGAAGGCCAAAATATCACATTTTCCCATCCTTGCATGATTTGGGGGTAAATGGGTGTCTACGTTATCTATTGATTTTTTTCAATTCAATTCAATTTTATTATTCACACTTTATAAAATATTTACATTACATATAGTCAAAGATCATTACAACAGTAATTTGAAGTAAAGATCATTTACAAACTGTTAGTAATAAATTATTTATAACATTTTTTAATTGCAACTTGGTTTTTAATATATTATTTTTAATACTCACATTAGCCATGTTTTGTTTTTCATACAAGTCCACTGTTTGAAATTGATCTCCTTTAGGTACCCCAAGTTGTTCTTCACAGAATTTTAAGTATTTACCAATGTTCTCCATCTGAAACAAACAAAAAATAACAGTCGAATAAGCTCTCGTAAGCAAACACCTCAGGAATTCAAAAAAGTGGTCGAAACCACAGCTTGTCGCTTGCAACAATGAACTCCCTCCCTGATTTTTTCTGAGGGGAGGGGGGCATCAAGGTGTGGGAAAGAATGTGAGAGCTCTTCGTTTCCTCTGCTCCTCATGGCTTTGCCGCTCAATTGCGCATTTGCTAGCCAGTCCCAACAGAGCGGTTGCTCTCAGTCAATAACATTTTTTGGTAGTCATGTACGTTTGCTATTAATGGTGAGCCACAGTCGCAGTCAAAATTGTTGGGACGTTTTTGTGTCTTCTCCTCCTCTCAATGTGGTGTACACGATTTGCCGACTGAATTGCAATAAACAACATTGGGAGGGAAAAGGGAAGCACGGGAAGGGAAAAAAGGGGTTTGCGTTAAGTGTCCTAACTATTTTTGTCTGAGACTGCAGTTTACATTAGAACTCCAAGGACAAATTCAAGCTATTTATATACTAAGAAAGGTCTACTATGGCTCCACATCTCCTGTTTCACCCACTTTTGGAGCACTCACATGTGCCCAACACAAAAAGTCCTCACATACGCGCGGTACAATGATGACACTCAAGTTTACTCTCCGAAAGCATCTTGTTTTTGCTTGAAATCTTTTAGAGTTTGCTTCATGCTAAGATATTGTCTTATAATTGTCAATTTAAGGGGAGCTCAGCTTTTAAGGTTAAGTAAATTCTTGATGACATCAGTTTGTTAACACCATGATCAGGTTTTCATGGCCAAAAAATCGACTACCATGGTAGCAGGTGTAATTTGGTGGAATGTGAGTTACTGTCATCATTGTCACCACAGCCAAAATAGATCTCTAGTTTGACTTTTTTCTCATTTTTGGCCTTTCCTTTTTAACTGCCTTTTTCCTTTATTTACAACTGTTGGCTGTCTTGATCTCCTCCACGCTTTAAGAGGTTCTGTGAGACACGTATTAACAATAACAATTCAGCTAAGATTGCATTGACACCCTTTTTTTCTAGGGAGTACGTATCTTTTAAAGTTGGCGATATCATTGAATGCAAGTTTTTGTTTTGGAGGTAACAACACATCTGACCAAGAGAAACCCTAACAAGAAACTCACTCAAAAATCTGCAATTACTGATAGCTATAATAGACAGTACCTTTTTGAATGGTTGATTCATCGTATTTGCTTTGACTTCAGAGCCACAGCTGTGGTTAGGATCAGCTGTACGTAGTGCATTGGCCAGTCTGTAATTTTGTAACATTAAGTTGGAAACTCATCAGAAATGACAATACAAATTAATTATAGAGACCTATAAAGATTCACCATTTCCATGTACGGTTATGGGTAAATTAGTAACCTGTATGCATAGCGGTAATTACAGGTAGATTGCCTCTTACCCTGGAAAAACGGGTAGGCTACTGGGTAGAATGGTAAAGCCATTATCATATCTGGGAAATCATGACTGCCTTTTATATAACTATGGGGCAAACATGTTCACCTAACCAAACCAGTATGCTAAAATGGTATTCTTAAGGTCACTATAATTTTTAAGAGCTAACATTCAACATCCAAGCACAGGTTGCAAAGAAAGTCAATTTTACAGCCTGCCATTTGGGCAAGCTGTAGCTAGCATGTACTACGCCCACAAGTCATTAAACCCTTTTTGATTAGCTGGATTGATTACAATCCTTTTGTAATTTGAATTTCCCAAAAAAACAGCAGCTGCCCATCGGGCAACTTAAGAACAAAAACCACCAGCCCGATAACAAAATCCACAAGCCCCGGGCTATCGGACACGACTTTCTTTGCGCACTGAAGCAAAAGGTAGCTAAGGTAACTTTTTTGAAATGCAGACTTGATCTGGAACCTGCTAGTGTTCGTAGCCTGCTCCACAGATCAACAGAACTAAACTATTGAATAAGGTAGTCTAAGAAACAGCTCTAAAATCCTTGTTCTGGGCCCTTCACCTGTGTGTACTGGGATTTGGGTACGCACCATGATTGCTGATCAGGTCGAAGGGTCATTCAAAACGCATTTTCAGTAATCCGTTGAGTCTATAGGGGACCTATTGGCGCTGCTTCCTAGACGTACAGACAAGTATTCACAGCACATAACTTCCTTGAGTACAGTATTTTATTTGATGAACATGAAACTGGGGTAAGGTCATGAAAATCAAAAAACAAAAACAAAAAACCTGAAAAGTTTACATCTTCTTAAGCAAGGTGGAATTTCCATTTGTCAATTGGCTCTCCCACCTTCATGCTACTACCTTGAGATCAAGCTCGTTTCACTCACCATTTTTCATGCTTTGTCACCTGGTAATTTATCTTCGGCAATCAGTCTTCAGTCTTCATAATCATTAATACCGCTTTGTACTAATTTCATGAAATTTAAATGACCCCACAGGTAATGCTCTCTTATCTAGAAATGACCCCCAAAACCAATCAAGATTTTGAAAATGAACCCCCAGCAAAATGGCTGTCCCCATTTCTGAGCCACCATGAAACCATCAACAGAAAATGAGGCCGTTTCCTTCCCTTTTAATATGTCTTGAAGCTAACAAATGTGTCTTGCTATTTTTTCATTACTGTTATAGAGACAATATGCCCAAATATTTGGGCCAAAACATCTCCCAAGGATGCAAAATGTCTGGTTGATGGGCGTTGCTCAAAAATGTCTTTGCTTAAGTTTGCTAATAAACAACCAGCCCCGAGGGAGTCTATCACAGGCCAGCCGAATATCCTGAGATCCAGAATTACGTGAAATGTATAATATTAAGGCAACAGAACGGCAACGGCAGTGAAAATGTCACCCAAAAAGTGAATCTGTGCTGTTTCAAACTTCATTACTGTTATTCTACATTGTCAAATGTTGGGATTTTTTCAGGAGTTGAATTCTAGAGGACTGTATCTAATTTCACAACACAAAAAAGAATATCATTGTCTTGTGTTCATGTCCTCTACAAAATGTGCAAATAGGAAGCTTCAAACTGTAGTCGAGCAGTGACGGCAAAAAAATGTACAAAAAAGCATGATGCACGTACAAAGTTGTTATTTCGCCAATCTTAACCTAATGCCTTTCTGCTGTTGCTGTTGCCGTCATCATTGCGTTATAAGCTCGATAATAAGTCTTACTCGCAAAGGACTCTGCCATCAGCCAAGCAAGCTTGCACATCATCTGGCCCACTTTTCCCCCCAAAGACATCTCTTCCAAGAACAGCTTCAATCCAAGCAATTGCCTCAGCTTCCTCATCTGAATTGTATTTTGCTTCTTTCTGTAACATAACAAAGCTACCATTATTCACTTATTCTTGTTATGGCAGAATTAGGCATATTATATTAATTAAATACTCTTTCTACATAGATTTAACTTAAGCAACCAGCCAGGCACAACCAGACAGTGTACTGCATAATACATGGTTTCATATTATTAATTTGACCTTGATTTTTTCTCTTATAAAACGTGAAAGATAACGCTGATGTAACTTATTCTATCAAAACAGGGCTGTCAAACTCTCCCAGATAATCCAGGAGACTCCAGATTTTGAACTGTTTCTCCCAGTCTCCAGATTAGAGTCTAAAATCTCCTGGATAATTGCCATTTCTTGTAGATTTGACTTTCTGACAATGAAATTTCAAATATTTTGAATCGTTTGAGCCATCGTGCTGTTAACATCAAACCGTTTCCTCACATACTCCAGTATGGCATTGTAATAACGTGATTGCTGGGAAGTAAACCAATTAGGTCAAATGTTACATTTCCAACATCATCTTTTTTGAGCGCTCTTTTATCACAAATGACGTCACGTGCCGAGCATTATGACGTCATCTTTCATCCCTTCCCTATCATTTCTCAATAGGCTGATTTAGCAACAGAACAGGAACGTCAGTTGATGACTGCGCAGGCAAATCAAACAACTTGCTTGACCAATGGCAGAGCTACAAATTGCACACCGGAAGTCGAATTTAGTCCTTTCCGCGCGCTTTCCCGTCGTCAAATGACGTTCCCTTTCTGTTGCTAAATCAGCCTAATATTTGAAGACGGTTGACAGCCCCGTCAAAATATCATAACTAGTCAATCAACAAATATAAAAAAATCGACGAACACCACCGCGTATCGATAAATCGATTGGTTTTTCGGTAATTCATCTCCATCGATTTGTTACTATATAAGCCCTGAACGTATAAAACCGCGGTGTAAAAAGCACTAGCATTAAAAACCAGATTTTCACAAACTTCCCTAAGTAGACTCGACTACACTAACCTTAAGACTTGCACAATCTTTTTTTTTCTTTTTGGTCAAGTTTACATCCAAACAGTTACGTTATTCATGAATACCGGTATACTTTACGCCAACAAAAGCAGCACTACATGCAGCGCACGTCTGCAGCGCCATTTTGAAATAACGCGGGAAACTGGGATAGACTTGAGACCAGTCTTTTATCTGTCACACATCTTCACAAGATCGTCACACATATGGGTGGGGTTCCAAGGAGCTTCCAAAACGACCATTTGGCTTGTTATAGAACAGCCAGATTTATGAGCAATGGTAATGCAACTTTGTCCACACAAACGACAAAACATGAAATATCTTTGCTGTGACCCGATAACGTGTTGATTGCATTAAAAAGAGCGAGACTCTTAATTTTTTTTTCATGAAATCGAGTATTCAAGGTGGAGTCCAAGCAAAATAAAATAACACGTTTGACTTTCATAACATTTTCGATGGATTAAAAATAAGTATGAGTCTTAACGTAAACAAATTAGAAGGTTTGCATCAGTTTAATAGTTTTTCTTTTCCATACTGACCGAGGCGATTGTTTAATAACAGCTCAGCGTGACAGAATCTGTTTTTAACACGAAAAATCCTTGAAGCCCAAAACACAAACAAACATTTTAGTAACACAAAAGTGAACAATGACGATAGTTTGCAACGAAAACTACAAACATGCTGATGCACGTTGATGAAAAAACAGCTCCAGATATTTCATGTGCGCATCGCTCAATGGAAAACTGGAACAGTAACAAAATCCAACTTTCAAGTCAATTTCCAAAAATGATTTCTGCCCTTGAAAGTACATATTGTGAAAAGAAAAAGAGGCTTAAGTTAGACTTAAGTTGGAACATTGACGCAGACATTCCCCTGAATTACTTCACCGCAAAAAATAAGTCGAAAAAGTTGGGGACACTATTGATGGCCATACGTGCTCTAAGTGAGACATTTCTTTCCGTATAAATCCACAACTTAAATTTAGTGACATTTTTGCAGGTGTTTTAATCCATCCTTACCTTACGTTCTAATTCAGCGCTGAGTCCATATCCCCTGGCTTTATTCATGCTGAGTCTTTTTAGCCAACGAAACAAAAAACGCAGCTGATGGTTCTTGCTAGCTCAGTGTTGTGCACGAAAGCACGTCCAAGATAAAAGTACCAATGTATTACAGTTGAGCGAGCCTAGATATCTCATGCCTAGAATCCCAGTTATGTGGGCGAGGTCGTGACACACATACTGATTGTGGCACACGATACGCTCTCTGCATTCATAGATGTTTTCAAGGTCTCCAATTTTTAAACATGTTCTGCTTAAAAATTACCGCTTGACTATTAAAGGGATTTGCAACAGCAATAGCAATTAATTCAAGAAGTGTCTAAACATTTTTGCTGCGTTCGTTTCATATTTCAAAAAACATCTTTCTTCACGGTCCGCCTTCCAAATTTTCAACCTTCTTAGCGGCCATTTGATGACAAGATCAATGATTACATAAAACAAAACAATTTTCAGACTTAACTCGACATAATTTTGGCATCTTCAATTTCAAATTCGGTTCGTTACAATATATTTCGATCGAAGAAACAAGATGGTTATGGCACAACAAATTAAAAAATCAATTAACGTGTGTAGGATTTTAAATCTTTGTCTCATACGGGGGGTCCTGACTTATGTCATTTGTTTGAATTAAGATAAAATCTCTAAACGTTCACCACGTAGTAACGATAAATGGTGCAGTGAGGCCCGTTTCAAACGTCGTGCTACTGCCGTGCCGGACTAAATTCATCGAGTTAAATTCGACTTTAGCACGGCAGTAGCGCGACGTTTGATCGCCAAGTCGTGCTACTCGGCAGTAGCTCGACTTGGTAACTCAATTCATAAATTCTAAATACATTAGAATACATTTAAAAGTTTGCTAAACCGTTTCTTTATTTTTGTGTTTTGTTTTCGGCAACAGCCGTTCTCTTCGACTAAATTAAATTCGACGTCTGAAACCAAGTCGCGCTAGTGTCGTGCTGCAGTCGAGCTACAGTCGAGCCAGCTTAGGATGGCAGTAGCACGACGTTTGAAACAGGCCTAAAATAAATAATAATGCGTTAATACGAGGTCGCAAAAAATTAAGTGCCTCACAAACCGTATTTCCCCCGGGGAGGGGGGAGGGGACGGGCTTAACAACGTTTTGTAAAGGGAGCCCCTCGCCCCGCGGTCTAACACCTTACCCTTTTATCAGGAAGCCATAATCATGGGCAGATCCCCCTTTTGGATATCATTTTTGACAGAAAAGGCCCCCCTTTCGTATACTTTCTATTGGCAAATGGTATCCCTTTCACTTGCCTAGTTTTCAAGCTGAAAAGAAATTGAATTCATTCATTGAATTCACATTCCATCGAATTTAAGATAACATGAGATCAGGCTCTATTTTCGTTTCGCTTTGAAAATAACATTCTGGCCGGCAAGGCAATTTTAGCGGTAGCCGTTAGAGAGAATGTATGAGAACCTCTAAAATTGGGCCTGATCTCAGGTTAATTTAAGAAAGCACTCGAGTTCTCAGATTGAGACACGACACGTACTGGTCTCAAAGACCACAAGGGCGAATGAAGGACGTTGGACTTGGAAGGACCAGATATATCTCGCCGCTGTAATTGTCGCTTTCGTAAACGGTCGCTGCCATTATATCGATAAATAATTTTTGGCCTGTTATAATAGTGAGGGTGTTTCTATTAAAAAGAAAGGAAACCGCACCCCAGGGTCTAACCTGGGATCTGGGATCCTATTTAAACCCGAAATGTTTTGATTAGGGCGACGAAAGTAAGGCACGGCATTCATGGAAAACAGGCTTTTTTTTCGTAATACTCTATTTAGCGAAACACAGTGAATGTACTTACGTTTTTTAAATTTTTTATATTTCATCCCTGATGAATCTGTACAACTGTGCATAAATAAAGATTACTTACTCAAAGTAATACTTTTTCGAAAACGAGGTACTTGCCTCCGAAAATAAATTGAAGCATAATACAATGGTGTCAATGGTGTTGGCCCTTACTACAAAATACATAGCCAAGACGTCTTTATTTTAAAATCAAACAAATTCTTATAGTGCATCGGTAAGAATTTTCCCCTGGCTAGGGCTCTGCACTCATTTGCAAGTTCCACGTAATAGCTGCTGTTATTCGCGTTACGAAATATGGAGATAAAAGCAATCCTAACAATTTATTAGTCTATCTTTGCATGATATTTATTTACAGTGCATTCTGAAAAACGGTTTTATATAATACTAATATTTAAGAAAAACATACACACACGCACACTTGAAAGACAAATGAACGCGATACACAAAAAAAAGCCAAAACCGCTGCTATCTGGACATCAACGTTAGCGAAAAGGGGTCATCGGGCAGAAACTTGGTTTGCTCTGGAAAAACAAAGAATATCACCAAATAATAATTTACTGAAAATCCTCCAATAACAACAGCATCAACAAAACCAGATTAAACACACATTGGTTTTGATACAAAAGTTTTAAGAGAAGAATCGCGGTGGACAAGAAAATGGTTTTGTTGACAAGTTCACTAGGAGAATTGGCCACCGTGACAAAATTTCAAAGATAATAGAGCCATTTATACGAGGAAAAATAAGGCGCGTCTTAAATAAGACGCGAACTGTACCATTTATACGAGCATGTCTTATCTAATAAGACGCGTCTTAGCTAAGCTGCGTCTTATTTTGGACGAAATGTGCCGTTTATACGGAAAGTTCGCGTCCTATTTGAGACGCGTCTTATGTAAGACGCGTCTTATTTTTCCTCGTATAAATGGCCCTAATGTTTTAACGAGCTGAAGCCCGTTGTCAGAACTCAAAAACATCTCTTTCCCCTGACTAGCAAATTTTGCGATCGCTTTGTTTTTGTATGGCTATGCTCTTTGATTGGCTAAAGAAAATCTTCCGACACTCAATCGGCCGATCAGGATTAACATCAAAAGTAATAGTAACCTGCACGAGTTTCCCGCCCTTCACGCCGGTCACGTGTACTTGTTCCAAGAACTTATAGGTTACATTGCCAGGTTGTGGCTGGACTGCAGAACCGAGCGCACTAGCCTCCGTTTTCAGCCTCGCTCCAGACATTTTGTTTCACTGTTGGCGCATTCTTGACTACGCAGAAAATATGGACTGTTTAGGTTGTGCCTTTTCTCAGTGGTTTTGTTTTACGGCAGCGAATTCAAAATGGTTTATTAACTTAGTTGTTGCCAGGGTTACAGTCTGTCTAAAAACTGACCTGATAAATACTCTGAACCAGCACTTGTAGCAACTTCTTTCCAGTCATAAAGATATCTAAAAAGGGTGAAATAACCATTAATGATACTTACGTAAAAATTCTCTAAAGCCCTTTCATATGGTAACGACAAGCAATATCAGCGAAGACTGAAGCTTTTTTAAGACAATTTTGCTGGCAGCAGAATTAGACTGATCACAGTCCCCTATTTTTTCGTCCAGATCGAGCGCTTTGCGTAACGGGCAGCCATCTTGGATGAGAGTCAAAACTACCTCCCTCCCCCTATCGCTTTAAACCCTGACGCCAGCCCCCAGGGTACATATGAAACCAAGATGGCCGTCCATACTGTTAAGCGGTCGATCCTGACGACCTTACGAAAAAATAGGGGACTGTGAACAGTCTACAGCAGAATCAGTTGCGATTTTTCTAATGAGGAAACGCGCGCCGCGCTCTGTTTTTCTTGAGTCCATTTTCCTTTCCAGCGTCTATCTGCTACCTTCGACTTACATGCAACACAACTTGACTCTGTCTTGCATAGTTAAAGTAATTCGGGTGATGAATTTCCTAGAAATATTAACAGATATCAGATGTGTTGGAAGGAGTCTTGGAAATATTACCATACCCGCCGGAAAAACCAAAAGTCGCGTTAATAAAAGTGCTTTTACATACTGGTCAAAGTTCAATCCGTTAGTCCATTCCAGCAGTTCATCCACTTCCCAATCTTCCACAGCATCCTGCCCCCGTGTGTCTGTGATAGTAAGCATTCCTTCAGCTACTGACTGTACCACTTGCTCAGTTTTCGGATCTCCCTGTCTGGCCCTCAACATGCCTTCCTTGTACCTGTGCACAAGGTAGAGTGGGTTAGTCTGTGTAACTGGTGGGGTTTCAGCCCTGGGGGAGGGTACTCCCGATAATGGCCTATACTGGGAGGCTCCGCCTGAAAGGGGTACCTTTTGAGGCTTAAAGTATACAAAGGGTAGAGATTTCACTAGTTGATGTATATAAAGGGTAGGCATGGTTGCCAAAGCCAGAGGTTTCTGAAATTCCCTGCCTTTTTCCTGGCCAATGTAAAATCTCCCTGACCAGCTGAATTAACAATTTCACAAATAAGTCCTGATAATGGACTCAACTCTTCCCTCACAGCATCCTCTTCACCCGTTCATTCATGCTTTCAGCAAGTCACGTGCAGTGTACACGAATTGATAGTTCGTTAATATTTACATGTGACATGCAAAAAGGATTGATTTTCTTGAAAACCCAAAATGAGCTTATCATTCAAATTCTCTGATGAACAATATTCTACCAATACAACAAGATTCATGTCCGTTAAATGTACAAAAAAATCAAACAGTAGAAAACAATAAAAGTAGAGGAAAAAGACTAAAATAAAAATATGCACTCTTAACATTTCGCTTTTCCCTGACTCCGTTCGAAGACTTTAATATTCCCTCACTAAAAAATTGAAATTCCCTGACAATTCCCTGACCTTGAACAATTTTTTTTGCCCTGACCATTTCCTGACCTGTGGCAATGTTCAATGGTCGGGAAATTTGTCATTTCGGTCGGTAAAAAGGTCCAAAAGAGTTAACACGTGCACTTTCTGGGTGTGAAAAAGTCGAGAGAACCTTCTGGTTTTGTGATTTATACATATTTAAAGGACAGTGCGTTCCACCGCGGTCAAAGAATAAGTTAATTTGACAATCTTTGCAATTTTTAACAAATAATGAGCTTCGCGTCAAGGAAAGTCTAGTAGTAACACACTTTTTCGGTTTTTATACACTTGGAACGTTTTAAGTAAACTTTCAAAGAGTTTAGTAAATTAAAAGCCTGTTGCATGGAAATACATTCCATTTTCAACAAATAAAGGAACAACCTGAGCATTGAAGTACTTTGCTGAGCTTTTGCAAATTTCTCTTATCTGACCGCGGTGAAGGTTGCATGAGGACGTCTCAAGCAAAGAAAACAGGAGACTACATAAAACAGTTTTGTGTTTTCTTCCTTCCTATCTATACTTAGACAAAGACATCCTTGAAAATTTTTCATGGGCTACTTTAAAAAAACTGCTAGCAAGATCATGCAAAAGTGGTTTCCCCAAGAGTTAGTTTGTTGTTGCTGTTGTTCTTTGATTGATGTTGTCGTTGTTGTAATTTTTTACTCGTTTGTTTCTTCTATCAGCCAATAATTTAAAAAAGTAAAAACATGGAGTCGTCGTTTATTTACCAAGGAAATGCACCAAAGTACTAATTGGGGACACTATTTTTACATCTCCTACTGGAGACTGAACAGTCATTTTACGTGGTCATCCGAGTCACGCGAAGGTCTCGCCGCTTGCGGTGCAAAGGGAGTACCTTCACTTCTCAGTTATTTTAACACCCTGAGTGTTGGTCCCGGTACCGGGAATCGAACCCGCGACCTCCCGCTCTGCAGTCACACGCTCTACCGACTGAGCAAACACTGCCGCGGTCAATGGTCATGAATATGCTTTACTGGAAACCACGAGTAAGGTCTGACCGGAAAGTAGGTGGTAAAAATACTCAGAATTCAATAATTACATTTTCTTCATCCACTCCACTTTCTTTCTTTTCCGTTTTCTCTCAAGGTCCTGTTTTCTAATAACCTGCACAAAAAAAAATTTACCTTAAAAATAAAATAGTTTGCAGTTTCCAGGAGAAGAGCTTTAACAAAATATAATATGGATGTTTGCGTCTGAGGCTTGTTCACACTGAATAGCAACGGCACAGAACTAGAACAAATCGTTCAAACAGATCGAAGCACATCAAAACACTGTGCCGGCGCGGTTGGCCAAGAGGGTCTGGTCAACTAACAGTCCTCACTCCTGAATATATACTTCCGTGTCAGTGGATTCCAGTCCTCGCTTCTACTTATTCACTTCCGCAACGGTCCGAATATCTGTTCACACTGTACCAAAACTTTCGTGATCGGCGCGGCGTAGTCTGCTACACAGCTGTTTTCAGTGTAATCACGCAACAGTAGAAACGGCTTAGTAGCCGACTAGGCGCGGTGCAGATTCGTTCCGCTACAGGAATCGCGCCGAATTGACTGTTCGTATGCGTGAACAGAAGCCGTAACTGGTATGATTTTCATGCCGGGTATCAGGGGCACCCAACGACTGTTTTCTGTAGAATATCTGTTCGGATAAGCAAATATTGCCTAGAAGTTTCTACTTTTTGGAGAAAGCTAAAAATTTTCTCGATGACCGTTCCTTTCACGTAGAATTTTCGAAGCTTATCTAAAAAATCCCCTACGATTTTCAGGAGTTTAATTTTTCACATTACACTCCCCAGATTTGGCTATTTTTCGTGAAAAAGGAAGCCTAAAAATTTTACATTAAGGAAGTTAAGGAATCAGAAAAAATCTCACTTTCGAATTACATTTAAAATTTTCGGGAAATATAAAATTGAAGCCCTTGTAATTTCGAAAAGCCTTAAGTTCCCCTAGGATGACCGAACAGATACAGATTTTGTAGCATTCTTTAGAATGCATTTCTAGAGATCTAAAAGTACTCTGAATAACCTTAAAAGCAATTTCGAAGTGTTTATGAGGAAACCGTCGTTGGGTACCCTGTGGAATAGTGTAAATATAGCCTAACATTTTTTTCCTGTCGGTTTGTGTAAACAGAAAGAACCCCATACAGTACCTTATTATAACTGAACTGTTCTTTTTTAAGAGCTGACTCATAAACAACAGGATCCTGATCAACTTGTTTCATTATTCGGTCAGACACCAGTCTCCAGCCATTATTCTCCCATCTTTGATACCAGCCAGTTCTGTTATCTACAAAACAAGAGACTTTTTAAATACTTGTCACAGTTTATTGATGGGATAGCACCACACACTAACTACATGTATCTTCTGTTCTGTTGAAGACTATGTGTAATGTGATGGCCGCTTCAATCATGAAAACGGCTGTGCTAAATGTAATATATATCAATAATTAGGTTTTGGAAAGTGCAAAATTCAAATAAGCACCGCCTTAAACCAGGCCATTTATTCGAGGATAATTCCCATTCTTTGAGCCCAAACGTTAACACCCTCCCTCAATTTCTTAACCAAAACCTCCTAAATATAACTTGTCATGATTCTTATTAGGTTCTTGCATTAGCTGGGTTTGTACTCTGCAGGCAGTGATTTCTACAGGCCGGACGCTTCGCTACAAAGCCCCCCCATCCCCCCTTAAGGAATTTAACTGAGGTCAGAAAGAGAAAAGGAAAGTCATTAGAAAGATTTAGAATCACGTTTAAGGCTAAACCTCTCTAATGTGAAATTAGGAAATTTCATGTTGCAGTTAAGCAGTGACACCACACAAAATGTACAAAAAATTGTGATGCACATGCAAAAACATTGTTTTGATTATTAATTCTTATTTTTGAGGTTCTCATTACCATTCCTGATATAATGACATCTATACATATGTCTTAGACTACGAGTGGTCTCTCTTTTTCTTGGTCCGTGGAGCAAAACGCGTCTCGCAGCTCAACACGGAGCCTGCACTTGTGCACTCCCCTCACTAAATCTGAAGAAAAAGAAAGACTACTCGCAGTCTACATATGTCTTTATGTACCCACCCTCTTCAGCATTAATTCCTTTGTTGTGTATAAATTCCACTGGAGGCCGTTTTGTTGTTGCTTGAGTGTAATCTCTTGGGGCATTAGCACACAAGTCTACAATGTTGCGATGAGTAAAAATCTTGTAGTAGATATTGGGAGGGAACTTTTCCTGGAAGAAAAAAAAAAAATTGCCAAAACCAAATTAAATAAAGACAATGTACTTGAAGCCACTGTAATAAGTCCAAAAATATAGAATTTGACAGCTGTCAATAATAAGATACTGTGACATTACAGTCAAACCCTTCTTAATACGGACACCTCATTATTATGGACAGTTTGTTTTATTCCTGGAGAAAAAAAGCCCTCATATTTTCTTGAAATACTAACCGCTTAAAACGGACGCCCTGTTAATATGGACACTTTCTATGGCCCCGTTCATGTCCCAGTCCATATTAGTGAGCTTACACATTAGGACGGCACAAAGAAGAAGACGGCAGAACACTTGTGTGTGACAAACGTGACAGGCCTATTACCTGCATGTTTTTTGTCATGTTCAATTGATATAACTGTGTTTTGATCTGTTACAAAAAGATCTTTTAAAAGGACGGTGAAGTTTGGCGGAAATTATTTTCAAACAGAACTATTGTCACGCTCATCACACAAGGTTTGCTGTCAAGTTGCAGGGTATATGCAAAAGGTAGGCAGGGAAACGAACAGCTAGGAGGATGAAAGTAGCTGGGTTCACGCTCATAGTAGCTGAGGAGAGGGGGGAAATCCCCAGTTCTGACCTTTAGTGACAGCCCTGAGTCTTGAGCCTCTTTTTTAGAACACCCAGGGGTTTTGTTTTTGGTTCTCTCCTTTCGTTGGAAATGTTTTTCTCCAGTTACCCCAGTTTTCCCCTCTCCACAAAAACCAAACATTTCTAATTTCCAATTTGACCAGGAATCAGGTAGATGAAGAACCACTAAGTGGATGTGCTACCTTTAAATCATTATTTTTTTTCTCATATATTGATTGATTGATTGATTGATCGATAAATCCATTGATTTATGTATAAATTTAGGGGTACTCACTCCTGCCAGCCTAAACTTTATATGGACTCCAGCAGCAGCATCTAAGAGTTCAGCCTATAGGGAAAAATAATGTGAAAAAAGAATTCATTTAATTAACAAGATCCCAAAAATAACATTTCTTAAAAATGTATATTTTGGGCATCTGGAGGGAACCGCAGGTCGAATGGGTTTTGACAATGAGGCCCCGTTGGGTTAAATTCCAACAAGCAACATGGCCTTGAAACAGACACATACGACCGGGTGAAATGGCGATATACAAACATAAAGATGGGTTCAATACTGACAAGGACATGGCATTCTCCTCAAAACGAGAAATTACTGTATATGTATTTGAAATTCAGACTCGGACATACTAGGTTACCCCTGCTAAGAGGGCCTCAGCAATGGGTTTTAAACATTTTGGCAGAAGATTATATTAAGGAGGAGCTTCAAGTAGGTAATCAGTGGTTTCTTCTTGGAAATTTATGTCAGTTAAATAATAATTAGATTTAGCAAAACTTCACAAATGGACTGTAGTGTTTTTATATTCATGACAAAACTACAACCCCCTCCCGCAAGCAACCATAACTCAATAGGACACACTGAGCTGTTTACCAATGATTTTATTAAAGACACTGGGGATTAAGTGGTCAGGCAGATGATCAGAATTTTAAACTGAACAAAGCGCAAGAGATAATTTTAAAATATACCACATTTCAAAATCAAAATACCTCTCTTGGATTGATACATTTAAGCATTGAAGAAGGGTCTCCACGGCTTTTAAAGTTGATTAAGTCTCTGTAGTACCTGTATACCTGAACATCCTAGAAAGCAAAATAATACAGAGACAGTTTTTTTCATCCTAGGCCGTAAGCTACAGTGGAACCTCAACAGAACAAAGGGCCAAGGGACTGACAAAATATGTTTGCTATAACGAAGTTTTATTTTATTGAGGTAAATCTTTTTCATATATTTTACTATGGGGCTAGGATCAATATCGTTCGTTATACTGAGGACTTTGTTTTGTAGAGGTTCATTAAATCAAGGTTCCTCTATACCTTAAACCCCTTTCACTCCTAGTCGATGTTAATATGGCAAGATTTATTTTCACTCTCACTTTTAGATAAATTATTATAAATTTTTTAAGCCTAGAGTTGTATGTTCCCAGATTCTCTAAAACAACTAACTTTAACATGAGAAAAAGGAACCTAGATTAAAAGTTAATCCAGGGTTAGCAATAATTGCCATTTTAAATTTGTCTGAGCAGACAGACCCTGGAGGATTGAGGCAGAAAGCAATTTTCAAGGTACAACAGAAAGATACTAATGAGTCCACACTAAAAATTAGTCCAAATAAATTTTTATAGTCTTACAATATGTTGTCTCCAAGATCTCTGAATAATCTTTGCTGCTTCTTCTCTGTTAATGATTTGTCTTTTTTCAGACCCCTCAGTTCCAGCTGTGTCCACACGCTCACTCATAGCTCCTGTTACTGAGACTCCCCCATCTGTAGTTGGTGGAGGAGGTCTGGGCATGTCTGGCTTTAATAATACTGAACGCCACCATTCTTGTATAAGTAGAGCACAGAATTCTGTGTACGTCATCAGCTTACATGATGGTCCTTGTTCTGCAACCACACGCTGACAGTACTCTTTATACCTCTTCTTTGTTCTAGGCAAGGCATTAGCAGGCACTGAACGTCCCTGTAGTGTTTTGAGAACAATACCATAAGCCATGGTTAAATACATTTCAAATTATTATATCCTTAGTACTAAACACAAACGTAAGCAATATCATGACTGTTTATTCTGTTTGCATTGTGTGCAGCATGTAAATGTTATTCTGTTTCTGAATTTTTGCATGTGACTTTTGTTTCAACAACAAACATTGTCCTATTATCATTTAAATCCTTGGGTGTTAATTTTATTTGCTGTTGTTGTTTGACTGTTTATCTTTTCTTTTCATACATCAAGAACAAACAAAACCTCATAGAAAACAGAGGATGAAAACATCTTTTATTTTATTTTGTTAGATTCGCCAATTATTGGCAGGGTAACCGCAACAGCATGACGCCAATTACTGCGGGCCTGTAACAGTCCCTTCCCCCATGAGAGATAGACCACCACACCGGGGACTACGTCCCCTACTCTTTATGAACAGTGTGTGGGTTCTTTAACGTCCCACAGAATTTATATATACAAGGGTTGTGAGACAGGGCCTACAGTTTATCGTCCTTATCCGAGAAGACTAGAAAGTTTAACCATTTGCAGATGTCTTTACAAAGGGAGCACTTTCTCCTCAGTCATTTAAAGACCCTGAGTGTTGGTCCAGCTAGGGCTTGAACCAGCGGCCTCCTGCTTGGCAGACTGGCGCTTATCAAACTGAACTAACCAGGCGGTGGTTAAATACGTAAATAAATGGCTCAGTGAAAAACAATCTCAGTGGGCTGTGGAGGAATAGAAGTTGATGAAAGGAAAATGATGGCTATCAGAAAAAGGAGTGGTGAGGGAAAAATGAACAAAAATCAACAACAGCTACCACAAGCCTTACCTTTGATGAGGGCTGTGGAGTAGAGTGGGGAACTATTGGTGTAATCGTCCTTACATCACTAAGCCGTGATGGAGTTTGAATGAATCTACTGCCAAGAGCTGTAGACATGACGCTTGCATTTGGATGAAGAATTCCAAACAACTTACATCTGTAATGATAAAGATTATTGTTATGATGAATATTGTTACTATGATGATAAATTAAACATGAGATCAGTCAATGTCCACAAGGAGCTGATTAATCTTAATAACTTTAACAAGCATTCCTGTTTTAGAACATAAAAAAGTAAAACATTACCGGTCACATCTTAATGCTACATGTTTAGCTCTTAAGTAAGTATATTTACCGTGTGAAGTACCCTCTCCAAACACGTTGAATTTCAGTTACTGCAGCAATTCTTGCTTCCTGCTCATCTCTCCTTGAGGCAATTAACTCCTGTAGGACCATAAAAAGAGAAAGCCAAACTTTGGAGGAGAAAATTCCTTGATTTTTCATAACAACACGATAACAACTTTCAAGACCCTCTTTTTGCAAATGCAAATAATTTTTCTTCCTGGATGGCAAATTACTAGATCCTGAGGGCAGGGACATTAAAACAGCCTAATACCCCATGGCGGGGACAAAAATAGAAAGGCAAATGCCCCACCCAGAAGCTTCCGCAATCACTGTACTACTAACAGCAGTTGTCATTCACTGCAGAGTAGAGAAGTACCACTTTCAGCATTCTTAAAGTGCAATTTTTCATTTCTGTAGGTCTGTCGCTCCTTTCTTAAACTGTTTGTTATAGCACTAACCATGTCAATAAAGACATCAACAACAACATAAATGCTGTTCGTGATTCTCTCTTCATTACAATTGTTGTTTATCTTGTTTAAAATAACTGATTAGTAAAACTAATTGTAATTAAAGGGTCAACTGTTAAGTCAGCCATTCTGAATATTTGTGGCAAACATATTTTGTTCAAATCCTTGATCAACCCTAGACTGATTTAAAAACAAAAAAACTTCAGTAGTTTCTTTGTGTTGTGGATGAGTGCGATCACCAAATGATATATCTCAAGACACTGCATAATATATACCCACACCACAAAGCAAAAGTTGTTTTATAACACCCAGAAACACTCTATAAATTGACTCGTACAGTGATGGCTTGTGATGTTGCTGTAACAACTCTAGCTTTAATAAGCGATAAAGAAATGCAGAAAATCCAGAAAAAATACCAATAAACAATAGCATTTTTCTAGTCTTTGACAAATGCACCAACCTGCGAGTCTTTTCCTATAAATTCCTCCATTTTTAGCTATGTTTGGATTTCAAGTTGGGAATCATGTGCATGTGAAAACCTGGGAATGGCCCCGGGGTTGGCAAATCCCCAATCCCTGGGGTTCCGAAAAAATTGCTACTGCACCATCTAAGGACTTACAAGGCAGGCAAATGCCCCACAGTTGCCCAGGGGAATGGGTGCTTCTGAAATTCACCGATGCATTACCACCTAGTTCTTTTTCATCTATTCATATGTATAATATCCCCATACTAATAAGAAAAGCCAAATAATATGAAATATATCAACTAAAGGAAAATGGAAAAACTTACTGGGAACATATGGGTAAGGGTGAATTTAGAAAATTGGCATACCCCTAGGAAAACCATATGTCCCTGCATATAACAACAGACAGACAGTGACTGTCTTAATTATGGATGAGTCACAGCTACATATAACTTTTTAAGCTGTCCATGCAAGTAGATGGAAGGAAAGACTATTCAAAGTTACAAACATGACTTAGCAAACAATTTTCTTAACTACCAGCACCCTCTTCCCAATTTCCTCGTTATTGTCCATTGATATCTTGTCCAGTTTTAGGTTTCAATCAAGATAAGTATAACTTGTAATTTTACATTTTATTTTAAGTTAAAAAACTTTTATTTCAATTCCATGCAAAACTTACCTGTCTGTCGGCTTTTGTGGCGAGAGCAAGTTTTAAATTCGTTGCTGTAGATCCTGCAATGAGTTAGTAGGAATACCAAGTGTGAAAGAAAGTTACTTCGCCAGTAAATTTGGTTCTCGACGCTTTGTCTGTAACAAATCTGACAATGCAGAAGCCCTGTATATATGTAAGCTTCTTTTTCTCCAATTCCATTTCCGAAAAATCGGGTCGAAATGTTGTGCTTTTTAGACACTCCGGCTTTAAACTCAAATTCATTTTAAAATATTTAAAAGAAACAAAGTCTCCTTATTAATAAATAAACTTGATAGCAGCAACTAACAACAATGCAAGAAGTCACTTCACAAACAATGTAATCGCTGAAAGTTACCTGGCAAGTCAACACTGCCTAGAATCTTGCGCGCCTCTTCGCGACTCAGTTTTGTAAACATGGCGAAAATTGATATTAAATAGTACTATCTAGCCATAAAAAGGCATGTTTTTTCATTATCTGTAGCCAAAAACCCAGCACCAAAATGCTACAAATTGAGCAAATTGGCGGATTGTCACGAAGATTTCGTAGCAACAAAGCATCCGCTGGTCATGTACTGCGGGCAGGTAGCAAACATGGTCGAGTTTTGTAAACTGTGCTGTCACAGGTCACCCAACCTCGAAATATGAGCATCGGCGAGCATCGAACAATAGACCTTGGCACGGTTTTGGACGCCATCTTGACGTTTAGGCAAACGTGTAAGAAATTACAGTGTTTGTATGAGAATCTAATGCCGAATAATTTCCTTAAAACGGCTGTTCTGAGAAAAATATCAATTGCAAACTAAAGCTACAAAGCAAAGGATTGTCTTAAAAAAATTTAGGGGCCTACCTGTACTTAACTTTCTCCAGAGGCTTCCTTTAGATTTTCCATATATTTGTCAGCAATTTTCCCGGGACTTTCTCACAGACAAATGTATAGAAAATTTTGAAAAGTGGTTCTAGGTCTTCTAGTGCATGTACCCTCAAATTTTTTCAGGAGAATCCTTAGGAGTGAAGCTTTAGTTTACAAATCATATTTTTTTCAGAACAGCCGTTCTACAGAAATTATTCGACGTCAGATTCTCATACAATCACTGCCTACTCGTCAAGATGGCGTCGAAAACCGTGACAAGGTCTATAGGCCCTTTCTAGCCTGAATTTTATCCGATTGCTTCGAGTCGTTTTCTCCTCTCAGCAACTGAGATGAAATTCAGGCTAGGCCCTTGGCAGCTTGCCATTCTCGTGGTACAAAACCGCCATGCGGGGACGCAAACATCGCACTGGGACAAGACAAACAAAGGAAATTACCATTTAAAATTATGTGTGCCTTTTGTTGGTCTTGCCCCAGTGCGACTTTTGCAGCTTGTCTTGAGGAGTTACCCCGAAGTGTTCCCAAACTGATGCAAGGTTCTCTGGGGTGCCAGGTGCCTAGCACGTTTCATGGCCTCGACTTCTCTGATTTTTGTTGGTCAGTTTGTCGATGTGGCAATTCCAACTGAGTTTTTCACGAACGATTTAGTTCGCTCCCCACCATCTGAACACCGCCCTCTCTATCTGAACGCCTGGAACAGACTGAGCTTGTAGTCAATTGTTGCACCAAAAGATTTTGTAGTTTCAACCTGTTTCACCCAAGTACCGTTCGTTGTATTAAGCCTTTGGCCAGATCCTCAAATTCAAAAGGTGCTCGTTAAGACCCAACGGCACACCCTACTCTCGACCGCCCATGGCGCCTTCGTTCCAGAACCAATTGGGCAAGACAACGCTTCTAATAAAGGCAACCCTACCGCTATATTCAAGAGGGCAAGATTACCACTGTGAAAAGGAGGGCACAAGAAATTCAAACGAAAAACGTGCGAGAAAGACAACAGCGATCCCTAAGGCACGATAGGTTTGGTATCCCTTAAACATATGCGACTATGTACGTCTTGTAACTATTGCTGTTACGATCTAACAAAGGATACTCTGCAAGGATTAGGGGAAATTAAACGAAAACATAAGTAACTCACCGGCAGAGTTTTCTTATTTTATTAAAATTTCTCCTTTCTATTTTGACACTCTTTCAAAGATAATAAATAAAAATGAATTTATAGTTAGTAATAGATAAAACATTACACACTGCGTAACCAAGGACCTTTCGCAGTACTTTCAAGGACAATGTTTCTATTTACAAGCTCTAATAGGAAAACCAACTGCAAGTTAAAAGTTAAGATACACCTCTGTATCGTAACCAGTGTATTTGCATTGGACAGGAGTATAACCATCGTTTGTCAAATTTTTACATTCTCTAAAAGGGATGTTCTGAGCAGAAGGCCGTTTTTCAATGGTCCCAATAACTTTTTGAACCCCAAAGCATTATCATGGGTGCGATATTTGCACGAAAACTTGATGTTAATATTCAGTATATTCAACTGGTTTGTGGGTTTAAGCCTATACCACAATTTACAGCATTCTTAATCTGATTTCATCCCTCAAAAGTTATCGGGGTGTCCACGAAAAAATTCCCATGCCAAAAGGATAACTACAATATCCCCTTAATGGAAACCATGTTCCTTGAATGGGAAAAATCTCCACACTTATAATAAACCAAAACCATACACCACGCAATTGAAAGCAACAGCGTGTACAAAAAAAGACTACATTACAAAGTCAAACCGAAGATAAGCACACCGAGACAGCAAGGTGCAGCTCAAGATTTGACAAAGGACAATTACGCTTCCAACCTGTTACTGTTATTTTCAAGTGTTAAAGACTCGAGATGCCAAACAAACTCTACCTCTGCAGAATGGACAATTGAATTATGCGGAAATACAGTGTGAGTTGCTTTAGGGTGCGTATAAATTAAGCGGCTAACCTTTGGTCAGCTGGGGGAAGCAACCAGTACATCAGGCTTCAATCATTAATGAGCATGACTAGTTTTTAGCGTATTCCTATTAGCTGTTGGTTTGATATAATATATAGTGGCGTTCATTTTTTGAATTTCCTACAACGACGTCAAAAGGTTGTCTACTCTAAAAATGCCTTAAGGACAATTTCTACTCTTGGACAGAGAATCTGCTTATTAGTGAAGTGACTGCAGATGATAGTAGAACATGAAAGATGGAAGCAATAGCCTTAAGTAGTCTACTAGTCTTCTTTTTTGACACTTGCTCTCATTTCAACCCTCTCGAATCTGTGTCAGTGCGGCAGTATTGGACATGACTGGAGGGAACTCGCAGTTGTGATAGCAGGTCTGGTGAACGGACTTTTTTCTGCAAGATAACGTGTGTGTAGAACACGGTATCCTTTCAGAGGATTTTTCCTTAAGATTTGTTTACACGTATGCTAGCTGGGTGCATCTAAAGGTACAAGGTCTGTGTGATGAGACTTCACGCGCTGCAGCAGATGTTGACCGACAGGCACAAACTGGCTCTCCCACATGTCTCGTAGCATATCCGGAATAGTTGATTCTGCAGCTTCTAATTCACTGGAATCATGAACTATGTCCTCATCTGAAATAAAAACAATATTCAAAACAATGCAGAATCCTAGCACGACCATTAAAGGTTTTCATGATGCGTCCGTTCCTAGTATTAACTGTGAGTTGCACAATCGATAGCGAAGGAGCACGATCCTCCTCTATAACTACCCACTAAAATCAATCAATCATATTTTCTCAAACAATCTAAGGGACAGGTGCTGATGAAACATTAGGGACCTTAAGATCCGAGGAAGGCGACAGCAGAGAAAAAGTCTCATAAAAATTGAATTCGCGTTCTTCATCGCGATCATTACAACTCACTTTGACAAATTTAGGGCATTTCATCTGGAGCTGAATACGTAAGAATCATATAAAACTTCAGAAAGAGAAAGACAATTTCGTCGTGGCTTGTTTACGTCCTCTCTAAAACGTGAAGTTAAGCATTTTTACGTTGTAGGCGTGCAGTGACGACAAAGAAATGAACAAAAAAAGCGTTGCCGTCGTCGGATCTTATAGGTCCCCATTAGCTTGTATGGTGAAGGCACGGTTTCAGCCAGGAATATAATCAGAGGGCATTGAAAAGCGATTCCGGGGAAAGCTTGTTCTCCAGGTGGGTATTGGGGGCACCCTCCAGCAAATTTTGACAACTTGAAGACCCATTACTAAAGATTTCCAGATTCGGTAAAACATAACTCTCAAGTCAGTTGTATTAAAACGAAAATGAATAAAGGAAAAAAATTCTATGCAAAAAAGGAAACAACTAAAATTTTGGTGTCAGCAAACATCTTACCAAATAAAGTGTATACGAATGTCAAGGGGCATGGCTTTTGCTTATTAGTCGTTGTTATTGTTGTTATCGTTTTTTATTAGTTGTTGGTAACAACCAAAGCCTGAAGGTTGTTGAGAGGACAAACAGTATTGAGATTCAAGGGCTTAATGGTCAGTATTATATCAATTACTTCAACAAAACGTCGCCTGACATACCAAGATACTGTGTAAGAATATCCATCAGCTCTACTGCCTCTTGTTCACCGAACGTTTCTGAAGAGCTGGTTATCTTGTCACTAAACGAAATAAGAAAAACCTCATTAAAAAGTAGTGAAAATAATTAGTACATCAAATTTAACAGTGAAAGCCAATTTTTGGTATATCGTATTTGATTCAGAGCAGATGCTCACATTGATGCAACATCCCTGCAAACTCCAATGGCTATACTGTAAGTTTAATGTTACCTAATCATCTACAACGTGTAATAACCAGAGCGATGGCTGAAATTTTGACATTTTCTAAGAGAATTATATCTCTACAGCGATGAATGTTTCACACATGGTAGGCCTTAAATGACCTCACCTATAGTTCCACAGGATCTGACAAACCATGCTTGACAACTGCCAGTCATGCTTGCCAAAATCACGCAACACATCCACCAGTCTGAAAGGACAAAAAGATTACCTTATGAACGGCAAATCACTTAGTTGCGGTACTGATACACTGCTACTGATAGCACAGCAGTGACTACAGTGATGCTCCTGAAGTAGTTTAGAGAATCATACTTACTTTTTTATTCCATCTTCTTGTTTTAACTTGGGTTTTATTTCTTCATCGATCATGAGGTTGATGAGTACACCACATGCAGTAAACACAGTTTCTCTTTCACCAGCATCCAGCAAAGCTATCATGATCTCATCAACTACACCAACAGCAAAACACACGCACAAATCAACACACATTGTAAAACGTCTTGATCTGTTGGGTACGCCCTCAAATACCTACCGTTATGTGGGGTATGCCTAGAGTGATCAATTCAGGTTTCTGGGAAGCTGTCCACCTACCTCTCCCCTAAGCTAAGATTTTCTCTGAGTGAGAGGTGTTAATGTTGGCTCAGGGGAGGGGTAGGTGGGCAGTTTCCCAGTAACCTAAATTGATCTGCATAGTGTATATTCTGCCCAATAAAGACGTGTTTTTGGGATTCATGGTCCTACAATAGGGTAACAATATTTGCGATGTTTCTCTTGATGGAGAAAGAAGGTAAAGCAACCATATTTTATATCAATAACTTGCCACAGTAATTCAACTGATAGACATGAGGTCAATGGTGCACTCATTTTACCCCTTCTCTCCATCAACGGTCCGTTTTAAGGGTATTTAAAATTAGTTAAAACTTCAGAGAAAGGAGAGAAGTTGAAACAAGGATGTGCAGGTCACTGGGGATCGAACTTGGGACTTCGTGCACCAAAGGCTGCACACTAACCAATTGTACCACCCTTGCCCCGCAAACACATATGTCATGAATCATTTTATAATTTATTAAACAATGCTTCATGTAATCATGTATTTAGAAATAATATTTTGAGTTCGATTATAGAGTGCAGACCATTAATAGTTAACCTTTATGTTCTGCAAGCAAAGTTCTGACTTCCTTGGATCGCGAGAAATTACCAAATACACGACTGGCTTCCACCATGGCATCCATATTCTCTGGCATCAGCAAGGAAATAAGCACTAAAACAAGATGGCAAAGGAAATAAAACATTTCTGAAGAAAACTGGTCTCACATTCCACACTGAAGAGATGGAAAAAATAGCTAACAGGTTGTTATGCTATATTGCAAACGTTTTCTAAAAAAGAATATGGCACACCACAGTGCTTCTGATTAGTTGAAAAAATTGCTTCAACCAATCGGAATCAGGGCAGTGACAAGTCATTAGTACGGAATTTCTGTGCTTGCTCCTCAGACGTCATATTGCGGGGAAAGCCAGTGGTGCCGTTGCAAAATGTTGGCCATTTCCTCAGGCTAATCACTCAGTAAACAATCAAGAATAGAGACAATTATTCTTTAAAACAAAGATAGTAATAGTAGGCTTACTTTCAGTAATTTGTACTTGTCTCTGTTGCACAATACTTTCGGCATCATTGTAAAATGACAGGTTGTTGAGAGTTGATACTGTATTAAGAACAAGCTCCTCACTGTGGGATGCTTCCTTCACCTCTGAAATATTAAAAAAAAAAATGATATACCAAACAGGTTCTTGTCAAGATCACATCACTGTGAAAACATGCATCATAAAAATCCTCATGAACTTCAGTATTTGGGGATTGTTGTCATCGAGGCTGAAGGAAGTGACTCTGAGTTATCCAAAAAGTGTTTATGTTGGCTTATACCTGGAGAACCTTTCACTTTCTCTCATTCTCTCTCAAAGTTAATTCCTTATTACTCTACAAGCCCCTTCTTAACACACTATCTTCTCCTAACACTTTATTCAGAAAGCCAAATGGAGAAACATTGTTCACCCACCCACTGACCCAGTGACAAAATTGAATTAACTTTCAAAACTATGATTGACAGTTACACAACTACATCATAAACAGTTGACTAGTTTAATAAAACAAAAATCAAAGTTAATGTTTAATGCCATTCTACGTACCAAGTATATGAATTAAAAGATCAACTAAGTGTTCACTGGCAGCCAAACCAGCTCCTGCCTCTGGACTAATGGACAGGTTTGCAATAACTCTGACAGCCTGAAAGTAACACATATACCAAACATATCATAAGTAGGTTGGGTATGATCGTCTGGGTGAACGTAATCCTGAACGTAGGACTGTTGTTGACAGTGACTGACATTTCAACAACCTGTGAGGTAGTCAAAGTGAGTTGTATCACGTCAGTTGATGGTATTGAACACTGGTTATTGCCCTGAATGGTCAATTAAGTCGCAAAGTTATTGGGCGCCCGTCAGTTAAGCCGTGATGTTATAGGCTATGAAGCTTCATAATGTCATTGGTGCACTTCGATCCACCTATTGTCACTGTAACCAGTCGTTTATTTTCAGTCAAATTGTCAGTTGTCCAGTCGTTCTCTCATAGTTAATTTTGATTCAATCAATAAGTTGTTTGTACAGTAAAAGGCTGTCAATAAGGGCCGGTGGCCGGCCAAAACTGCCGGCCAGTTAGCGCTCTTTAGCGGGCTACTTTCATCTCCTTATCTACCATAAATGCTAACAAAAAACAAGCACCATCGAAAAAAAATTGTACAGCATCCATTTCCCAGTTTTGAATGAGATTGAACGTATATTCTAACAGGTTTAGATCTGTAAAACGTTCGAAGCATGCAATGTCTTGGAATGCCTCGGACATTTCGATGGCATTCTTCTCAGTCTTTTGTGTATTCTGACGAAACACGATGGTGTTCGCGGTTAAAAATACCTCTTGAAAACCTCTGGAAACGCCATTTCCGAGACTCTAATTTCCTAATGTCCCTAGATGCCTCGGCCCTCAAGAACTTGTGCCTTTGTTGTGAGTTCCAAAACCGCCTACTATTCATTTTCAGCCTGCTACTTAAAAACTTTTTGACAGCCCTGCAGTGCCAGTAACTGTTGACTACGATTCAGTGGGGTTTGTTCTAAGGTAGTACACCAGCTTTCTTTTCTGGGTTCAAACCTTTCACAGTTTTACCAAACGTAGTTTACAATGATTATTCTCATTCAATTCCTTCGTTTTGAACAAAAAACATATTGTAGAAAGAAAAGGTAGAACAAAATTTAGAAGAATTTATGTTAATTGAAAGAAAATGAGAGGAAAGAAAATACTAAGTAATAAACACCTTGATGAGAACATCTTCATTTCTGCTGGGACCTTTGTTTTCTCCATTTAGTTGTTTTTGCTCAGATGATGGTCCATTTTTTAACTCCTTTGGTAGTTTAAAAACAAATAAATTAATTAATTAAAAAATAAATACATACAACGAGCCAATATTGACCATAAACACTTCCCAATGTAGTTGTCTCTGGGAATTCAGTTAACATACATACATGCATACATACATACAAAGGGGCTTTTCAGGAACAATGATTATATTACATTATTTATTATAATAACTAATTACAACACTTAATCTAACTTACATGCTGACTTTAGAATAATACATGTTACAGGTCAAATTTGATTATTTCAGGTTAATTTACTACCTTAATAGGTTGATTCTCAATTTCCTTTGTCTCCAAGCCATAGAAGACAAAGGAAATATGACCTGTCACATAAGTGAAGGATGTTTAGCTGGCTGTAACACGGACAAATCTACTTAACATTAAATATAAGAGTCAGTCAGAATCAGGGCACAAGACTTCCCAACTTCTTCAGTTCCTCCCTCAAAAAATGTAGTTGTCATTTCTCAAAAGACTCCAGTTCACTTGCTGAACTGCACAATAACCAGCTTATCTACCTCCTTCATACATGCCAGTTTAATAGAACCTTGGAATAAACTTGTTACATGTATGTTTCATTAGAAATACTTGTTTCTAATGGTTGCATTGATTATCCCAAAAAGCTCCTTACAGGAGAGGACAATAACATAATCTTTAAAACAAATATGTATGTCGAATGAATTAAGATGCCTTACCTCCATTTCGAAGTTGAAGTATGTCTGCATCACAGATAGTATCACTTCTAAGAAGGAATCATCAAAGAAAATTGCATCTCTGACATCCTCACTCTTGGATGCCAAGTTCCCCAAAATAAAACAGACTCGGACCACTAACTCCTGCATAATAATAATAATAAAAAACAATTATTATGGAGCACTGCATCAGATTAGCTATACATCTGACCCCAGTCGTTCAAACCTTGGTTAGCCTTATCCAGGGGACAAATCACTATCCAATTAGATAAGTATTACAAGCATTATCCAGAGGATCACGCATTTAGGGTACTTATCCACCTTTAGAACAACTCAAGCCTGTAGATTTCCAAATAACGCTCTCAGTGACAAAAGCATTTCATCGAAAGCAGTAAGATCAGACAACAGTGATTAGCTATGCAGTTACCAAAATAATACGATGGAATGGTCAAACATTTTGCAAGCCACTACCAATGCTTCCACTTACTTGCTTCTTTTCGTAATCTGATAAGATCTTCCGCAGAGCTTGAAGCCAAGTGCAGGACTCTGACAGTTCAATGCAGCATTCAGTGTACAGCGTTAACTTACTGAAATAAAAATTAAAAGAACAAGTCATGCAACAATGTAGTTCACTCACTACAGCAAAAATGATAAGACTTTCAAAAGCATTAATTCCCAACAGAAACATGCAGGGAGCTCCCACTTCCCTGTATTTCACCTTTGAAGGGATGAAGCAGGTACTGCCTAAAACCACACAAAGACACATCATTCATTTTGTACCTTAAAGCTCTGCACACATTCCACACCACATCACTATCGGATGAATAAGGTCCAAGGACAATGGACAAGTTTCTTACAACACCAGTGTTGATGAACGTCTCCACAGCACCTGTAACATCAGCAAGATTCCTTAGAGCCCCAGTTACCTGCAGGGGAAGAAATAACTTGACTTTTATGCCACAATAACTTCACTTTGATATAAGTTCAATGAGTAGCCAGCCAAAATCACTGGCTAGTACAGTAAGCCACCCCAGCCATCTAATCACCTAGCTCACTTCATATTTTCATCTCTACAGGTATACTACACATATGATGAAATCACAAGGTGAGCACCTCCCTGTTGACCTAATACCTCAGTCAGAGCACTGCACCTGTATTGCAGGGTCATGAGTTCAAATCCCATTGCATCCAAGCTGGATTTTTTAAACCCTTTTTTTGTCAACTGCATACATAATTGTGAAGATCTTTAAATCAGTCCCATTTCATATCAAATCTCCAGGCTGTAATTAAGTTTTGAATCAGCTGTAGGAAATAAAGACTTAACCATAACATCACACAAAAAAGTGTATAGTTTTATCTTTAGCATGCCACTTTGATCACCTGTAACAGCAAGACAGTGAGATCAGCCATAACATAACTCTTGTTGCAGTGAGTGTGATGTTTAAGTTAAGAGCAGCAATATTGATTTAATACAAAAAAGAAATAACTTATGGCAAACATAATATCCGGTTAGAGAGTAGGCATGAATAGAAGTAATTAATAAAAATTTTGTCTCACCTGAACAAGCAAACTGGTGAACTGTGAATTTCCCTTCATAGTCATCAACACCTGAAACATTTATTTAGAACAACAAGTTAGTAGGCAATGAAGAACAAGTTTCACATTAATAATGATTAAGCTGTTAGTTAAGTCATGTACACACTCTTACATCTTTACTGATGGCATCAAGAATGTCTGCCAAACCCTCTATTGCCTCAAGAGAAACCAGTTCCTTCTGAGTTGTGGGATTGTTGCTAGAGAGATGTTTCATGGCTCCTGCTGTGTATACAAGTGCATCATGATGGCTGCCTATCTCACAGCTCTTTATAGTGTCTACCAAACATTCTAAAGAAGGGCAACACAAAGAAGAAATTACAACAAAAAAGTTCAAATGCAAAAGCCAAAAATTAAGTCAACTATCAGTGGTAAATAACAATGCTGTACAAGTGCTGGGAATTGGCTGAGATTTCATAAGCGACAATCAGAGATAATTAAAATTGACCCAACCATTTAATCATTGACGATAATCAGAAAATCTCTTTACACAAAATCTATTATTTTTCACCTGTGTGCAAGGGAACATAGTATAAACTTGGACCTTTTTTTACTGTCAACCACTTTGATTTTCAGGGCTGTCAGTAAGTGCAGGGGGCCGGAGAATTTACCCCAGCTATTATGAACATGGTCCCCTGGCTACTTTCATAGGAAAATGGAATAGAAATAAAACCAAAAGAACTCCCTAGAAGTTTTAATCCTTGCCTATAATGTAGCTACTTGTTGTATTTGCCCGGCAACTTGAAATCATATTGAGAGTCCTGTTATATTGATAAAAATCATTTTGTGCCAGGTTTTAGAACCTTGTGAAAATATGTAAAATGTATCAAAGAAGTGTTATCTTTAGACTGTACCTGCACTTTGAGTCCAAAAGACAACAACAAAAATTTAAAATTTAACACTTACGTTTTATTTTTCTTTGATAATAAATGGCACATTTTCCAGGGTTGTCCTTAAGATTTTGAGTTGCTGGGTAAATACAACAAGTAGGCGGCGAATCAATCACCTAGGGGTTTCTTTTGGTTCTAATTTTCCTTTATTTTCCATTAAAAATAGGCGGGGGCCACACTCATAGTAGCCGGGGGAAATCCCCAGTCCCCGGCTCTTAATGACAGCCCTGTTTTCCATAATTTAGATAACTGTGTCACTTGTACTAGGGTTATAACTCAATGATCAAAATTGGGGACCTGCATTAACTGTTCATCTATCAGAGGAGTCCACCTTACTCACTTAAAATATCCTCTTCAAGAAACAGCTGATCATTCTTCTCTGTTTTTGCTACTCTGTACACAACCATACATATGTTTGTCAAGTTGTTTCCAGTGACTTTCATCTGTAATATACATGACATACAAACAACTTTGATTAAAATATCATGAAAACTGACTGTTATTTACATCTACATTGTATTCCATGCTTTGTATCAGAAAAAAATGATAATTTGGTAACACACGTTGTACCGGTATGTTCTGACCTGTCAAATAATAATTGAAATTGGAAACTTAGGTTGCACTCGATTGATCATGTTCTGGAATAAGAACACGCAAAAGTTTTGTTACAAATCTCCTGTACTATGACTTTTGGACCACCTAAATGCTACAAACATTGGAATAAATTATTTCAAGCAGACTTCAAGATACTGCAATGCAATGAATGCCAAAACAAACGATTTCCAGAGTATAAGAATGTGGTCAATTGAACACCCCCAAAGTTTAGAGACTGACTGTTTGAAACAAACACAGGTTTGCAGGGAAAAGCTCTGGCAATGTTGGTTCAATTCATTCAACATCCAGAGCTTTTGGTATCACATACAATAGTTGTTTTTCTTAGTGCACAACCTTAGATTGCTATCCTCAGGAAACCTAATGGCTAGATTTCTGTAAATTAATATTTATCAAACAAATATTCAATTAACAAATAATAAAAGATGATTGAAATATATTAGTTACCATTAATTTAATAATTATTTTGTCCCTTTACCTTAAGCAACTCTCCTACTATATATTTTTGGCAGCTTTTCTACAGTTTCCCCCGAAAGGAAGGGTCCCAAAACCACTAAATAATACAATCATTGTGTACGAAAATTTCATTTTTCATAAAGATTCCCCTGATAGTTACATCACTTTTTTCTCATGCAGTACTTACCGAAAGAATTAACTTGCCAAGTCTTAACAATAACCTTGGATCACTGAGATCCAAAAACTTGAAGACTGTCCGTAAAATCTCCCCTCTTCTCCGTGCTGAGAAACTTCCACTGGCCTTTCCAATGAGGCCTCTTTTTTCAAGTGCATTCCAAAGTTTCAAACAATCTTGACAAAGGTCCTTAACATTTCTCTCTGCAAATCTCTGTTCCATTTGTGATAATAGAGGCTTGACATTTTCCTCATAATACATAACTAGTTCATCCTTTGGTTTATCATCCTCCTGCTGAGTTCCTTTAGACTTTTTCCGTTTGTCCCCACTTCCACTTCTCTCAGATCCTTTCTTTCCCCTCCCTGTGGCTGACGATGTCTGCTCCACTGACACATCATTTGAAGTTACAAAAGGATCCCCACGCTCCAGAGGACCACTCTTAACACGTGTGACAGAATCGACAACTGGTGGGCTACGTTCCTTTGGCCCACTCCTGACTCTCCTTGCTCCAACAACATCCCTGGGAATGGCAGGGGGTACAGGAAAAGTATCTGTAGAATGGCGACGAAAAGGATCGCCAACAGGTGAGGTTCTTGAAGGAGATCCTCTTTTGGGTGGAGAGGGACAAAGTTCGATTTGAGAGTCTTTTTCCTGCTGACTAATGACAGCATTACGTAGTTTCTGATTGAGTTTCTCAGCATTTAACTCCTCAGATGGACATGATAGAGATGTCCTCAAAGGTCTCCTGTTTTTTCCTGAGGGCTGTAAGGAACAACAGCATTACTTAACGAACAGTACAGTACTTATAATAGGCTTACTTCTACTGCATGATTTCCACAGACATTATTTTTCACATTTATCATAATAGTAATGATAATAGCATATTCACCCAAGACATGTATATTATATGCACTCTAGAATTAGATTACCCTTTACTTTAGACAAAAGTATTTAACACAAAAGAAAGGAAAAATTGCCACACAAAACTTTTTCTAATCATCCTGTTCTTTACTCTTAGTATTTTCTGAGTTCTGCATGTAATACATACATTGCAATAATATAACATAATTATAGTCACACCACAGAGAACAACCCTGAACCATTTTTATGGAACTACAGACTCAAGCACTTTTTTAAGATTTTTTTGGTGAATTTAACCTGAAATTGGCCACTAAAAAGGTCAAAGGGTCAATCATCTTATGATCACACCGGCAACAGTTCTGAGTGTCGAGATGTCACTATCATAAAAAAAGAGAGTTTTAAACTTACCGGACCAGAAGGCGGGGAAGGTATGACTGAATCAGCAACAGTTATCTGAGGAGCATTATCTATGGGTGTCAGTCTTCTTCCTGATGGAGGACGAGAGGATTCCCCCTCAGACTGATAGCTGCCTAGGCTGCAACAAAGGACAATTAAAATTGATTCCCTTTTTGCTATTATAGGGTGGAACCTCGCCAAATGACCTACCCATTCATACCGCCAAAAGTGAATGGTGGTCACATTTAAACAGGGTTCCTCTGTAGTGTTGTTCAGGGTTTTCAATAAGAGCTGGCAGCCGGCTATTTCACATGAACTCACTGCCCTCTTTTCTTTTCCTTGGTTTTTACAAATAGTTCACGATTTAAAAAAGGCACTGAAACAACCACTGGTACATAAAAATAACGGCTTAAAACTTTAAAGGAATGTTAAAATAACATAACAGAAACAACAGATGCCACGGATGGGCAAAACTGAAGAAGACTGAAACGGTTGAAATTAGGGTTTTTGAAAACTGTTCAGCTTAACAGTTTTTCAAAGTTGATCCCTGGCGGCAGCTGCTTGTAACTTCAAAAATAATTCTCAGGAGACATTTGTTTGTCTCGGATCTCTGATTTTGTCATTTACATGTAATCTCTTTGCTTACTTTAAGTTCCATAGCGATTGAGGGCTAGTAATTGGCAAAATTAAACAAAATGAACTGGACTGCTGTGAAACAGCCCCTTTGAAATCTTATTGAAAAGCTGCTGTTCCAGACAATAAAACTATAGATTTATTATCCTACAATCTGTTCTTGAACTAACAATATTTTAACTATTGAAAATAGTGCTAATAAATGGGGCAAACTAATGTATGGATGGATTGGTTCAAATTAAGCTTAATATAGACGATTTAAAGCTTATTTAGATTTTCCTTTCAATTACGTTACATGAGGACAGGTAATAAACACTGCAAAAGGTTGTTTGTTAGACTCATTGAACTGTAGCCAGGCGAATGCCTTTTTTGATTCTTGGCGGAAAGTTCTTTCATTCTTTTTCACACTCCTTCTAGAAACCCTCTGTAGTGTTTGAAATTACACTAATTCTTCTTTGTTGTTTTTCTCAATTTTCCATTTCTTCTACACAAATTTCGGGCAGCGACCTTCTTCTGAAAAAACTATCCAAGGACTTCTGCATTTGATCTACATAATAAATAGGTACACAAATGATCCACTTTCGAAAGAAAACAAAACAAACACAGAAACAAGAAGGATGGCGGAGACATCTTAAAGCTGTGTCCAGATCTCCCCATCCAACAAAAGCCTGGTTACCTAGAGTTCTGTGAAATGCACAGTTTTCATATTGTTTGATTATGCTGTAAGCATATCTTTTAGAACAATAAATTGTTGACATAAAACACAAGCTTATAAAAATGCAAAAACAAACAACTGTTAAAAGTTTTTCCATAACAGAAATTTTTACTAACCATGTCAGATTACTAAGGCTCAATTTTAGTAACCAAACTTTGGAAACTACTAACCGTTGGTTAACAAGTTACCATTAATTTAGAGCCCTGAATTCTATTTATTATTCATCTTCCTGAATAAAGATTTTTTACTTTCACGACACTTTCAATGCATGCCAATCAGGAACAAGAACTTAAGAACATTTCACGCAAGTTTTCAAATAGAATGCAACTATTATGAGGTGAAACTGCATATCCACACCCCTTTTTTTAGAGATATCTGCCAATCGTTGAGGTTGTTCAGTTTGTGCTGTATTTTAAGATCTAAAAGTTCATCCTTAATATGTTGATAACACTCACATAGATCTAAATATGGTCAAGCTTTACAACATTGAGGCAGCTATTAGAGGAACAACAACAAATGATTGATTTTGGAAAAAAAAAACCTCCCAGTGCCTAAGAAATATGACTGCTAGTAAAACAGTTAAGAAAATGTAACATTGCTATGACATACTCTGTAACTATTAATGCTGATCATGACAAATTTTCATCTTTGTGCGATACACTATGTGCGGACCATTTGCTATTATCTTGGTTAACGTTCAAATTTAAGACCCAGTTCAGATGTTGCACTGCACTCTTGAGCTAAAATGAATATGAATTTAGAACGACCAAAATTAATTTATGCAGGCTGAAGTGATTCAGATTCTGATCATTATTTCAGCCAAACTAAATTCAAAAGGTGAAAATGTACATCGCATGACAATAAAATATCCGTAAAATTTTTTTTATTTGGTTAGTTTGGCATCTAAATTAATGCCACGTGACAACTGTTTTTCATGCCTGAGGCAGGTGTGTGAAGGATGGCTGAGCCAATCCAAATTCAAATTAGCAGCTTTGAATTGATTCAGAAATTGTTTGCATGTACAACGTCTTCTTCGAAAAAAACAGATACAGCTGAAGAAAACATTGCAGTGTGCAAAGAAAACACTGTCCAATAGCCTGGGGCTACAGCATTTTGCTATTGGGCTAATGAATTTTGTTCTTAGCTTGCCCGGTGGGCAAGTGAAGTCTTTTGAGAATTCAAATTGCAGAAGAACTGTGTAATCAAACCTGCTCATCAAAAAACGTTAGGGGCTAGTTAAAGTGATGTTTGGGCTAGTACATGCTAGCTACAGCTAGCCCAAATGGCAAGCTCTAAAACTGACTTTCTTTGCACCCTGCATGAGAGAGAAATCGCATTCTCTCAAGCCTCACACAGATGGAACATGTTTCCAGTTGCAGAGGGTTTTCACTAAGGATCTAAGCAACATTATACTTACTGAGTGGTCGAGGTCAATTTTTTTAAATAAAAAAAAGACATATTTTAGCTACTCAAAAGTAATGACTATGCGAAAGTAGTAGTCACCCAAAAGTTGCAGTCTCCAAAAGTAATGGGGTCGCTACTTTTGAAGCTCTACAGTATGGGTTTTAAGCACTTCCATAATGATTTTAAAAATTCCAACAAGATAGTGGATACTATTTCATTGGGAATAGATTTACAGATCATAAGAACATCTCCACACATCCAATCCACAATATGTACATGCTCATTCACAACACACACTCCGTGTGAGCAAAAATTTTCATATCAAAGAAATAAAATGATCCGAAAAAAGAAACTGTACAAAAGATTAGCGGGTAGATAAAAATAATTTTGCGCTAGCGGGCAAAGTGCATAACTTTTAACATCCCCCCAGCAATAGTGCGGTGCAAGGTTAAAATAATTAAGTTCGTGTCAGGTGTCCATAACCAAAATGGACTGTTGTAGAAATCAGATGGTATTATCAAAATACGATAAGAGTCCTTGCGCTTTGCAGTGTTGATAATAAACATGGCAATAATCGAATTTTAAAAGTTTCTGCTGACATTTGGCAAATAACAGTAAACAATAATTGAACGCCTGTCAAAGAATATTAAGATGACGATACCTGAACGCAGAAGGAGGTCTTCCTTCATAAGGCTTAGACGAGCTGCCTCCAAAGAGCGTCCTGTTTGATTCGACCGGTGTAAAAGGCCTTTTTGTGTCCAGGGAACGAAGAGATGATCTGGCCTCCGAGACGATGTTTGCACTTGTAGGACCGTCCGTCGCATAAAACGGACGGCTGGAAGCCTTCTCCCCTTTGCGCGATTTACGCGACCGAGGTGGGTCCATTGTTCACTGAGAGAATTTCTGCTACATTCTTAAATCGTTAGCTGGTAAAAACAACAATGAGCACATCGTTGAACAACTTATAACACCGACATTTTACACTTGTCCTCAGTTACAACGCTCGTTCCTAAGAACGCCTTGATGACCGACTGGAGCCCAGCAGCTCAGGATGTCGGTTCGGTGAGTCTTCGTAGAGATTTCCGAAATGCCTCCCGACTCTTCATAACCAATCATAAAATGATTAGCCAACGAAAATAATTTCGGGTGATTTCGGGTTGATCTTGTTCCAACAGTGCTGGACTCATTGCGGTCAGCGGTTTGCCGTTCGAACTTCGAATTTCTAAAATGGCGGGATCATGTGGATCATTTCGGCAACTCGAAGACAAGCCATGTTCTGCGGAAATCCTTTGTCAGAAATGGTCACCAAAAATGGATTTGCTTGCACTTGTTACAGTCGAGGGGGAGGTGTGGTTACAGAGGCTGTCTTGGAAGCGGGTGTGGGCAATTTCAGCCTCAGAAGCTGATGAAAGAGCTCTGTCTGTCGCATGGCGGCCCGATGGCAAGGTTTTAGCCGTTGCATTCAACAATGGTAAAGTTAAACTATTCAATATCGAAAATGCTGAATGCATTCATGAGACCAAGATTGAAATGACGCCAACTTTTACAGAGTGGATGGAAGAAGCCAAGAACAGTACAGGCGAAGAAACGTTCCTAAACAGTATCATCTTTGAAGAAAAATCAGAGCTCTATCTTCCTTCACTTTTGCATCTGCCAAAATCTACCGGAGCTTTGTTTTCCAAGGAAGCTTCACAAGAAGAATCAGATGACCCAAAGAAGCTGAAGACCTTGCCCGAGCAGTTGAGTGTATTGGTAATTGGCGATAGCGGTGGCAAAGTGCATTTGTTCCTTTATGGAATTTTCCTCTGTGTTGTTGTGGATACATCAGATTCTAAGCAGAAGCTTCATTGTGAATCCCAAGTTATCAGTGCAATGGTGTCAAATGATCTAAAGGTGCTCTCTGTGATTGTCAAATCAAATATATATGAATCAGATAAGAAAGCTGTGTCTCTGCTACTATATGATACCGGACTCCTTTCTGCAAGATGCCGTGAACTTGCAGTTGTGGCTAAGAAAATGGGCTTAGTTACTTGCTTGTTGGAGTATTTTGATAGTACAATGCAGTCCATGTCAGATGCTTGGGAAGACATACTCCTTGAGATGGGCACAAAGTTGACAGAGTTTGTCGCAGAACGCCTGACAGCTGGATCAAGTGTAAGCAGTGAATTTCTAACCTTACTCACCCGTGGTGTGACAAGTCCGGAGCTCCAGTCCTTTCTTATTCATGATCTCACAGAGAAAGGGCTAAAAAAGCTAGGGAACAGCATTGAGAACTCATATGCAAGCATTCAAACTCTGGCATTGAAGCACTTACAGTGTGTGACTCAGTCTCTAATGTACCATGTGACTGAAATTCATGGCATGTCCCTTTGGTATGAGAAGTTTGGTGTACTGGGTCTGTCGGAGTTTGATTTACAAACAGCTGTGAAAGGCCTTGGTTCAATCATGTTGAAAACCCAAGAGCTGGTCCATGTTATTGAATCAAACCTGAAGAGCTTTAAAGCATTTTTTCAGTGGCTTTATTACATCATCTTGAGCCTTTCTGATGCTGAAATTCCAGACTTCTTAAAACAAAGGAGCCAGCAAGACATCATGTTAGTGTCCGGTTTTATTCAAGATCAACTTGTAGTCAACAGTCAAGGAAAGTTTACACTTGAAAGAGTTGGTCAATATTTTGATCCAAAGCCATTAACTGTAAAACCTTCATTTGGTAACAATGACTGGACAAAGTTTGTGGAAAATCATCCCACCTTGAAGTCCAGTCCTTTGCTTATTCCGGATAATGCAACTGAATCTCTGGTCAGCCTCTCTACACAGCTTCATGAGCACATCAGAAAAGCCTTTGCAGGTCCAATAACTGCAGTTAGCAAATCAGTTTCTTTTTGGAATTCTTTCTCACTATGTGAGATAATGGAGGGTGACCTTTCTTCCCTCTGTTTTGCTCATTCCTCAATGGGTAAACCCATGTGTTCCCTGGTGGTTTTTCCAGAGAATGAAAAGTTGTGTATTCTTTCTTTTGAACCAAATTGTCCTCAGTTATCTTTTACCAGAGTTTTTGTTGACCATCTTCCTTGTGATTGTGAACCAGTTGAATACTCCTTTTCTGATGTGATGTTTTATGACTCAGAATATTTGTCAGTCCTGCTTGAGAAACAAAGGGTGGACAAACATGAGGATGATGACGACCAGGATAAAAGCATGTCAGTATTGGCTCAAGTTCCTCTTCAATGGCTTGAACAGAAGGATTTTCTTGATGTCACTCAACTCGGACAGATGTGTCTAAGTGATCTGCCAGAACCCCCAGCCATTGATGTTGGACCAAGAATTACCCATTATCGGAAATTGACTGCAATGAGGGCAAAGTCTTTGGCTGTTAGTGGAACTCGCAAGGTTGCTTGTGTATTGTCTTTAACACAACGGCATGTACGACTCTTTGATATGGTTGCTGAGGATGATGAGACAGAAGATGATGAAGTTGAGAATGAAGATTTGAACAATTCCTTTGAAGGGCAGTAACTGTCTGGTACTAATACAATATATATTTTTTTATTATGAATTGCCATGTAACAATAATGAAAAGAAGCATATTTTGGATTGGAATAGAAGTGCAAGATTAAGAATAGGCCTAAAAAAAAGATTTGATTTTTTTGGCTGATAAGTGATTGTTATCACTAGAAAAAATGAAGCATGAATAATATTGTCATGACTAATAAATTAGTATTTTTTTTACCTATGACAAAGTTGCGCAGTTTTTGTCAAAGTCAACAGGGTCTCTGCTGTAGCAGTGCTAGGTGGTGCATGGTCACTTTCTTTTGCCTTTTAGAATATTAGACAATCAGGGAATATCTTAATCGTGGGTTTGAATAAAATTTGCGGATGTGCAGCTGGTTTGAGTTTAGTAGACTGTACCAACAAGGTTTGAAAGAATCTTTCCTTGATTGAATTCACGGGGAAAACCGAAGTTGTTGATGCTTATTGGCAGGATCTGGTGCTTGTTAAAAGCACATTAATTTTAAATTTAGTGCAAAGAAAACAGCAGTTAAAAAAATAGTACCAAAATGCAATTTATGATAAACTTGACATTTTGTACTCTACTCAACTCCATTACTTTTTGACGAATTTAGGTTCACCGTTGATTTACTTATGCAATGTCAAGTTTATCATAATATGCATCTTGCTAGGATGTTTATTGCTTTTCATATTTTTAAAATCAGTATTAATACAAGTTAAGAGTGTTTAGGAAACCTTGCCTTTGATTAGCTTAATAATGGCTCAAGAGACATTAAATTACAGTCAACTCTCTCTTTAAACAGACGCCTTTAGGACCAGCATAGCCTGCGAGCAAGCTCTCCGGGGTGCTTTGGCAGCAAGGGTCGGGGGGGAGGGAGAAGGAAAGATTACAACTATGTCTCTAAAATTTGAATATCTGCATCGAAAAGTGAACTCCAGATGTTTTTGTTGATTTCCAGTGGCCATACTGGTGGACCAAAACTGTCCACCAATATGGCATCATCTCCATAGGAAGCTCTACTAAGGTGTCTCAAATGTTTCAGTAAATAACTCACAAACTGTGGGCCACAAAGACCTTAGATTTGGACAAATTGTTTATATATTAGTTTTTTATAACATATTTTCTTGGCTTCTTCCACTGGATGGTTTCCAATTATTTATTTTTATGTGGCGTGTTAATTGCGTGACAGTGAAAACGAAGAATAGAGGTGTCCATCAAGAAGGAGTTGACCGTATTGTGGTTTCCACCCCTGCTCTGGCCCTGTAAAAGACTTACTGTACAGATTGTTTTATCATGTCACAGTGGCTGTATTGGTGTATGGAAATGCGAAATGGCAGACATTTTGTTGCACCAAAAAGTCCTTAAAGGACTGAACACTTTTCTCATAAAAAACTTTCTTTTGCCATTATTTACCTAACGCGACAAAGATAAAGGGTTTGCCCCAAACGAGAACTGAGGACCTGTCTAAACCGGGATATTTTTTAAACCGCATATTTTTTTATCATGAATAGGCCGCGGATGAATGAGTGGATTCATTGGTTTCGTGTGGAAGGAAGGCTGATTCGTGACAAATATATATATGCGGTTTTCAAATTATCCAGATTGAGCAGGTAACGTGATGTTAAGGTGCTGTTTCCTTCAGGTATCGTTGCGTCTTTGCGTCAACTTTGCGTCACGCTTGCGAGTAACAGTAGTACCCAGTCTTTTTCTGAAGACTACCGTCATTCAGCACTCTCGCCTCTCAGCAGTCGAAACTATGGCGCAAAGTAACCTCTCTGCTGTTCTCCGTAAAGTGGACGACTTATGCTTGGTAAGATAAAATTCTGCATATTCCTGCATTCTATTTAAATTACTTGTCATGTGTTTAAGCATATTTAAGTGGTAGAGTAACCAATAAAACGTTCGTTTTGCAGGAAGAACGCCCTGTCCCGCAACCAGGAAAGGGCGGTGAGTTTTCTTCAACATATTTAACTTTAACCCAAGTTTTTACTATTTCTTTGCTTTGATCAGTCGTTAAAAACTCGCGCAGTTTGTTCTTATTGTTACAACATATTTGTTGCTGTGTTTTTCTCTCAAAAATGAATATATTTTGGTGTGAAGTAGATTGTTTTTTCAATACAGGCTATAAACTATGTATGTTCTCACCTCCCGCGACGCAAGTCACGCAAAAATTTCCCAAGCTCGAATCCTAGGATTAGATTTCAAGGAATAAACAAATTTGTACTCTAATGCTGGAATAAGGAGAATAAATAAAGTTTTCCTTCTCCAAATCCCAGAGAGAGAGAGCCTTTTGAACTCTCCAACCTAATGTGAGGATTCACATCAGGTTTAGCTCGAGAAAACAGCTGACTCTTGGCGACTCCACCACTGGTTTCCTTGCGAAATGATGTCTGATTCCACACTGATGACATGTTACCACCCAGATCTGGGTACTGCTTCTGGCCCCAGTTGTTTAAACGTTGGATAGCGCCATCCACCAGATAAATCACTATCCTGCAGATTAGTATTAGGGAAAATAATATTTATTGTACTATCCACTGGATAGAGATTTACTGGTATCTGGTTGATAGAGGCTTGGTGTGCTGAAAATTTACTTCACCCAATCAGAAGCACTACTCAGATCTGGGTAGTGATGAAGTGTCATCAGTATGGAATTTATCTGTTCGTTTCTCATAGAGTACATGTAGTTTCGTGGTAAAACCATTGGAGGCATCACAGGTGGCACAAGCTCGAAATATGACCATCGGCACTGTTGTGTAACATTCAAAATATAAGGATTTGTATGGGAGAAAAAAACAATTGTTTCTGTAGCCTACAAATGTTAAAAGGATTTAAACAAAAATCAGCTAACCTTGCTTCAGTTGTGTGTTTCTTCTTTCCTGTGTGGTTCCCGAGCCAATTTATGGCCATTTAATGGGTGTTATTGGAACTGGTTTGCTCTCTCTATAATAGATTCCCAAGGCTGGGTTCTGGAGCGAAGCAGTCATTCGGATCTGCTAAAGAAAAACAGTCATAAGTTCACTCCTAAGGCTCCAATTGCCTCCATACTCCGCCTATATCCCAGAGCATAGTTCTGCTTTTCATTCGTGATCTTTTTTCAAGTGGCATTTGTGAAAAGAACGAATTAAAGGTTGCTAATCTTTGCAAACATTCCTGTTTGGAGCCATTGACAGAAGCTTCATTTGAACTCCATATTACCCAAATGGTTGAAGATAGTTCAAGTTACTCACGCTTGGGGTGGGTGACAAAACATTGTTCTATGTCGAGATCTCAAATCGAGCAGCCAAAATCACACGGAAATTGGGCTGGTCTGCCTTTTTATACACAACTGTAGACTCGAAGAAAATTTGTACATTGAAATAGTTCATGCATAAACTGACCCTGCTCGGTACAGCGGGCCAGCTCTATGCAGGCAGTAACACTTATTAAATGGCCATAAATTGGCTTGGAAACCACTCAGGAAAGAAAAAACACGCAACTTAAGCAAGGTTAGGTGATTGTTATTTAAATCTTTTTACATTTGAGGGCTACAGAAAAAATAATAATTATTATTATTGTTTTTTCTCCCATACAAATCCTTATATTTCGAACGTTGTACAACAATGCCAATAGTCATATTTCGAGCTTGTGCAAGGAATTTATTCTAGTCAAGGATGATTAATTTTGAAGAATAGAATCTAGGGAATTTTGTCCAGGATGTTGTCTACACCAACTCTCCCTTTAAATAGAAAACTGCAAAAATGGTCACTTATATAATGAGCGTACGGTCCCTTATGAGAGCTTTCCATCACCAAGTTAAGTCACAAATCAAACAGGGTTTCACAAAGGTGATCGTAACTAGAGCTGGTCACTTACGAGTGTGGTCGCGAGGAGACCTTCAACTGTATAATACTATAAACATGATGAATTCTCTCTCTCCATTTTATTTTTTAATAAGAGTAGATGTAATTTGCTTCTTTATGTATGTTAATGTGTTAAATGTGTCTATTACTTCCTCACAGAGGTCCAAATTGCCATGTATGCTGTTGGAATTTGTGGATCAGATGTACATTACTGGAAGAAGGGAAGGATTGGTGACTTTATTCTCAAGGCACCAATGGTTGTTGGTCATGAATCCAGTGGTACAGTGTCTGCTGTTGGTGAAGGAGTTACAGACCTGAAAGTTGGTAAGTTATAATTTCTAACACTTGTTGAGAATTAAGAAGTAATTTTCGCAGATGTTGGTATTTTACTTTTGTATTTGCACTTGTCTTTGTCTGTGGCTGTTGCAGTTCAACCCATCCTTGTGTTGTTTGTTGCCATTTCATGTGTCCTATACAGTTGAAACTCTCTTTAACGGCCACCTTGGGGACAGAAGAAAGTGGCCATTGTAAAGAGGTGGTCGATGTTGAGAGGTTTTAAACAAGAGTCAATGTATGAATTTTTTGTCCGCCGGGACGAAAAAAGGTGGCCGTTGTAGAGTGTTTGCCATTAGCTGAGGTTTGACTGCATAACTGTTTCCAGGGCATGTCAGGATAATTACTCTAAGAGGGCCTCACTAATATCCCAGGAAGAAGTTTTTTCCCTGAATTCCTTCTTGGGTTTCTGTTTAATGGGTGTTTTGATTTGAAATGTTTGAGGAATGTTGAATGGGAAAGATCTGTCACTTGGTGAGACACCGTGACCCCTTTATACAGAAATTTAGAAAAAAAGTAAGGCTGGATTTACGAACATGTAGCTCTATGATCCATTTCAACTGGATCAGCAGTTTTTAAATTACCCTACAATTTCTAATAAGAGAGCATACAGTGAATTTCCATCTGCTGTTTTCAGGAAACGAGCTTGCACTCCTCCCCCGAAGCTATCTCTTCACAGGGTGGACTCGAGAGAGTGGCAGAAATCGAGACAACAGTGGTTTACATGCCATGCAAACTGCCACCTCTTCTTGTTTTTATTTTTATATATATATTTTTTTTTTTCGTGCTAGGTGACAGAGTTGCCATTGAACCTGGATATTCTTGTCGCACATGCAGCTTTTGTAAGGAAGGTCGTTACAATCTGTGTCCAGACATGAAATTTGCTGCCACTCCTCCGTACGATGGCTCTCTCTGCAGATACTATGTTCACCCAGCAGACTTCTGTTTCAAGTACGTAACAGGAGTTAATGATAATCACTTACAGCTGTTACAGATAACACATGTAACCTAACCTGCATTGTCAAAAACATTTCAGGATTTTGGGTTTTTCTTTGACGTCAATCAAACTGTTACCATAGCATCCAATCCTTGCTTGTCAAATAAAGGTGGCAATAACAAACAGTAGCTGAAAAGTTCAAAGTTGGCGGGAATGTACAGATGTATTTTCACCCTCCCATATGTGTTTCTTCTGGACTTGGAAGCTTTATAGGAACAATGTCAGCTAGGGAATCTAAACTTGCCATGTTTCAGTAAGCAGGTAGAACAACGTGAGAGCTAAAAAGTGAAAACACGTGAACTCTGAAGATCAAAAGCAACGAACCTTGAAAAACAGGAACACACAAAATGAATCAAAACCCACCAATCACAAATCACAAACTATAACCTTTGAACCTGTTGAAGTAAACTTCTGTTTCCTAAATGGTCTGCTAAGAAGGTGCCAAGCCTTCAGATTTTGATTGACATTGAAGAAAAACCCAAAATCCAAAGATGTTTTTGACAGCTGTAATAACATTAATATTTGATGTACTTCCTGTGTCTGTTTGATGATTGTTGAGAATATGCACCATGATTTTCAAACTTGTGAGGTTACAATAGCACTTTATCGTCAGTAGGACTACACAGTCACTATTTATAGAACTGAAACTCAGACAAACAAAATAAAATTAACATTACAGAATTCCTCTCTTTTTTTTTCTTTGGTCACCAAAATGTTATCTTTTTCTGACCATTGTCATTTCACAAATTAGTCAATCTGACATTATTAATTTGTGCACTGTGCCATGTAGGGGACACTCCCTCAGGTTGAGTCTCTTAGTGACCCACTGCTGTAACAATTCCACTTTTCTTCTACCGCATTTAACTTTCCTTGCTTATGGAAATAATTCTCTCTGCAGTACAGTTATTTCCCACTCCCCAAGGTGAATTTGGCCTTTTTTTTTATCTTCCTGTCTTTAACGATATAACATCAACGAAATTAGCTCCAAATCTTATTTTAACCAGTGCTTGACTTGTGTCACATTTTTACCTTCAACAGACTTCCTAATCATGTGTCATTTGAAGAAGGTGCTCTTCTTGAACCCCTCTCTGTTGCAGTGCATGCTTGTAACAGGGCTGGAATTACCATGGGAAGTAAAGTTCTTGTTTGTGGAGCTGGTGAGTGGATTTTTCAACATCTGAACACTTTTCTGTACATTCCATGTGGTTAATATAATGTACTCAAAATTTATTAACTTAAACTAACTGTTCATTATTCTTAACTCCTGTTACTGTGGATACACTCAGGACTGTGAGTTACTGTCAGTCTGTAATCACTCAAGGGACAGTCTGTAATAGTGGGGTGAGAGCGGAATTTCCTGAGAAAATGTTAGAGAGATAACATGTATTTACGTGTATTAACTAGCCGGACTTTTGAAGATGAACCTAGTAAAATTTGCAGCCATTTGAGTGGAAAAGGGATAAAAGGTAGGTTTTTTGGGCTAAGGCAGAAAATCACACTATTAAAAGGAAAGGAAATGAAAGGAAAAATAGAAACAGCTGAGCTAGGAGAGAGGAAGGAGGAGAATTAGTTTATATTTTGCCTACTTTCTGATAGTTTTTATGGTTAACGTTTTCAAAAATCCAGCCAGATATGCAAAAGTGAAATGTCCTTTTCTCAAGTACATGTCTAATAATGGGAGTTTCAATCAAACACCAGACCCTTTAACTTTTTTGGGAGGGGGGGATTTAGTAGCCCATACTTTTGTGTTCTGGGGGGCAGAGCCACAAGATGATTGGCAGCAATTCACCGTTCAGGAAAAATCCTTCAAGGCTCTGCTGCCAAGAAAATATCCCGTGCATAATAATCCCTCCAGCTACACAGGCTAGAGATTTTGCCACTATTGTTGTATATATTGTAATGAGTCATTGTGTGAGGTGCCATAGTTGGGCAAGTGAGATTACGAGAGCGGATCTGTCAAGTGTGTGAAGAGTGAAGTGATTGGAATAAAAATAGTGGAAACTTGTCATTTTTGCAGTATATTTCATTCGTTATACTTATACGGATTGTAACAGTATCATCAGGTTGCCTACAGTAATGAAGTGTCCATAAGGCAAGAGTTGACTGTACTGATATAACTTCACAATCCTTTAGGTCCCATTGGTTTAGTCAACCTTATGACTGCTAAAGCTTGTGGAGCCACTACAGTTACCATCACAGGTAATTATATCACAGATCAGGGGCTGGTCGTTTATTACCTGTGAGGGGGGGAGGGGAGGGAAGGTGGGCAGCTATTTTGAGAAAGCTTAGAAGATTTTCAAACCAACCCCCCACTTCATGCTAGTTTTTTAGAATGTCATCCCCATAATTTTTACATTTTGTGAAAGTGACCCCCCCTGCCCCCCTGCCCCCCCCCACCCAATTGCTGAGGAAACTACTAATATTCTAGGTACAAACCTTGCTGAAGTTCACCACATTCTTCATCCACAGTCTTGTTTTTAAGATCAGTGTTTATTTATTCATGGCTGTTTCATTCAGTTTCGATTCACGTTTGTTCCCGGTTTGTGCTACTTCCATGAAATGATTTACTAAAATGACTCTCTGGGTAATGATCCTCTTTCAGAAAATGACCCCCCCAAACCAAACAAGATGTTGAGAATGACCCCCGGCAAAATGCTCCCCTCCCCCACTCCCTTTTTACTTGTAATAAATGAGCAGCCCCTTGCATGGACACACCCAATACTTGATCTTTTTATTCATCTGAAATTTTCAGAACAACCAAAAATGTATTGAATGATTTGCTCATTGAAGATGTAAAAATCCTTCCAGAATCAATTTTAGGTGAGGGTAGACAGGGTGAGAGAGTAACTTTTGCAAAAGTTTCTTGCAAAAAAAAAAAATTGCAGAAGGTATTTTAAATTCCAAGTGTACCATTTTCTTGTAAGTACATAGTCATGTAGTATAGTTTTGTACAAGGCTGTAAATTTTGAAGTCTCAATTCTGCTATTCCAGGACAAGGCACAAACTGACTACAGTTGATTACATGTAAACGCATTAATTTTTACTTCTCTGCTAATACAGCAAGGAAAACTGAACAAAATTAATAAAATCAGATGGTTAATTTTTAGAGGTATTATAAGGAGAAATATTAGAAAAAAAGGTGGTATTATGAGAACAATATGTCTTTCTTACTCCGACCTGTACACTGTACATCTCACATTGAAAATGCTTTCACATAATATGCTATCACTGAAACAACAATGTTATATTTTTGCCAATTCTTATAATAAAGGTTTAAAGAGTAAATTGCACTAAAATCCAGCTAGTTTAAGGCACTTCACTCAGATATTTAGAAACAAATATACTGCAATAAACTAGAACATAACAGGATAAAAAAAACCCAACTAGCAGGAGGCAGCCAGGTGGCTATTTAAAAGCGTGGGTGAGGATTTGAACTCAGAACAGCTGAAAACAAATCCAGCAAGTGGCCAGAACAGGACTCGAACCTGGTACCACCGGATTGTGAGGCCAACAAGCTGGTTACACAACCTACACAACCACACTGCCTCAGAATATCCATAATTGATTTTATGGTAATAAATTGTCTTAGATATTGATGAGGGGAGACTTAATAAAGCCAAAGAGCTTGGTGCTGACTACATTATCAAAGTGGATCCAAGTAAAGACAGCAAGGACTTGGCCAATAGAGTAAAGGACTGCATGGGACCAGCTGATCAAAGCATTGAGTGTAGTGGGGCAGAGGCAAGCTTTCATACTGCAATTCATGTAAGTTGAATTGAAGTGGAACATCATCAAGCAGTTCAATGTAGAAATAAACATTAAAGGTGTTCCCAATTTGGCAATCAGTCCACAGACAAGCTGGCAGTTAATAAATTTTGTCCTCGCTAGGATCTGTTCTCCCAGCACTTATGCATTCCTTCAGTATTGGAGTAGTTTCAAGGTCTTGGGGTTAAATTATGTTTTTTCATTTTCCCAAGAAAAATGATAACCTGAGTAAGGATGGAGCTGAGTCAAAATTTAACTCTTAGAAGGACCTCATCACCTAAGGATTTCTTAAGAACTTGTGTCCATGTGTTCCATGATTGAATCACAATTTGGTAGTGATGGTCTTTGAGGAGAGGTGCAGGGAAAATTGAAGCATGTGGAGAAAACCTTCTGGATCAAAGGACAGAATCATTAACAAACTGCTACTCGACCCACACATGGCATCTACGCTTAGATTTGAGCCCGGGCCACATTGGTGGGAGGCGAGTGCTCTCACCACTGCATTATTGTTTTTTTCAGGCTACGAAATCAGGAGGTACTTTAGTGGTTGTAGGGATGGGTAAACCTGAAGTGAAGTTTCCTATTGTAGATGCACTGGTCAGAGAGGTGGATATCAGAGGCATATTTAGATACGTGAACTGGTGAGTTGGAAACTGTTGAAAATTCTAAGATAAGGTCCTTCTCCTTTCCCAAATTTGAAATCATACAGACCTCTCTCACATTCTACTCCAGTGAACATACACACTGAAATGAGGTCAAGGCTTGGGTAGACAGTTCCAGAATTTTGACACCCGAAGTAACAAGGTAGTTCACTGTAAGCCGCCCTCTCTATTAAACCTCCCTTCTCAGCTGAAGAAAG
>CALNXK010000001.1:4607500-4617500 GCA_942486035.1 Porites lobata | reverse complement strand
CATTAATTGACATAGATGGCGTAATCACAGTGTTTCCCTACTCTGAAGGGTACTTGTCTCGCCCTTTGCTTGTAAACTCCGTGATGGCATCACTGTTTTACCCTTTTTTCAGTAACGCTGTACCTTACCGATAACACCAGAGACAGGTAAAAAAACAAACACCCAAATAATTACGGTATTTTTGTTCATTTTTATTTACCAAAAGAATCCTGCGTAAAACACTGGAGATTGCATTTTCGAAACCCTAAACTCCACAACGTTTCTGGGGGATCAAATGCACCGATTTCCCACTAGATTTTCTTTCTGTGTGTACATATTTAAAATCTCAAACTACTCCCCTGCAGCACGGGACAAATCAAGGTACAAGATGGCTTGTAATCATTCTAGACCTCAGCCTCTCGCATCACAGGCAGTCCATACCTGACCTTCATTTCCTCGATGTCAATTTTATTCTGTTGGCTTCAAACTGGTATTTGCCCAAGTTTTTTGGAGGTTTGAAAATGTTCCTCAAATCAAATAAGGACTTTAAAGGACCAAAATGAATGAAAGAGAATTTAAAGGACTTTCAAGGCCTTGTACAATGACTCTAAAAATTCCAGGGTTTTCAAGATGCATACAAATCCTGTAACAAGTTATATTATTATTCCATAAGCATATGGATTGCACTTGTCTTCTGATATTTGTGACTGGTAATAAAGCAAAAATAAAACATTCCCAAATATTTCACATGTTCACAATTTTATTTGTTTGGCAAAAAAGTAGTTTTTAAAGGCACACATACTATGAAGTCTACTTAATTCAAAAACAAATGGTCAAACCCCCTTTAAAGACACCTAATACAGCTGTAACAGCAGTAGAGATACCCTTGGTGCCAGAGATTATTAGTGGCCAAACTGCAAGTGTGAGAGGCAAAGCACCAACAGTGATGCATTCGAGAAGCATAAAGTGGGAGCTTTCTGAACAGCCAGCATGGTTTATTTTACCCTAAGTATTTCTGGAAGGGACCTCTGGCCTCTTGGCCCCAAACATACCAAGCTCAACACATTCTGTACCTCTATAATAAGCCTGACACATCTGCAATGCAGACACTTGGTTTGGTCCCTTTGGGTCTATGTTAAGGAGGTTTGACTGTGCTTGTATTACTTACAAATTTGTATTAATTAATGCATAACTACTGGACTGAAACAATGATGAAGACTGGATTTGTGATTTTCATCAGGACAAACTACCCCCATTGAAATACGCTGTTTGTAGTCTGCTTTGTCCCTTAAAATCCCTCATTATTCCAGTGCATTGGCAAAACAAGTCCGCTGAGATAAGACAAACAAGTAACTAGTACAACTAATGAAAAGGGCCCCACTGAAAACTGGCTTGGCAAGTTGGGCTCCCTCTATAAATATTATTTCTATTTTGAAGCAAATTAAGTACTGTAGTAAAAGTAAAAAAAAAACACCCATCTGAAAAAAGAAGTTGTTTTTCCTCTGGGAATACTTAAACTTGTGAAGCAATTGTCTGAATAGACACGTTAAGTGTACTGTGCCTGCACAGAATAAAATATTGAAAAGTTAATCGTTGTCAAGATGATTGTTTTTCTTATATTATCAAAATCCCCCTACAAAAAATATAAAAAAGTTTTGCTTCAGCAAAGAAACCATTGCAAAACCAAGCAATACTGTATCATGACTTAGTGTACGGTGGCTGCTGTTGTATTTTATATCCTTGGATTTTTCAACATTTAATGGACAAGTGAATTTTATGTTCAGACGATCTACATTGTACAAGTGTCCATCAAATGGATGAGTAGAACAGAAAAAAATTCCCTGACATACTAATCCCTATCATTGGTATGCTACAAGAGTAATAGAATAACAAAGAAAACATTTCTACAGTTTACAAAATAATGTTATTCATCCCCCACTTATTCAACTCATTTCCCCCAAATTTTGAATTCTTGATATGATACAGGTTCATTGGATAAGGTGCCAACACCAATGGGCCATTTACTAACTACTTTTGTATAAAACAATTTTCTGTCTGAGATGAAACTTTGTTGGATAATGGAACTGTTTTTATCATTTCTCCGCTTAACTTTAATTCTGATCACATTTTATCCCTAACGGTCTGTCAAACTTATGACATCACTGTCATGTCAAAAACCATCAAAACTAATGCTGTGTTTACACTCGAGCGTTTACCAAGGTAAACATTAACTGACTAAACCCTGGTACATTTGTACAGTGTTTATACGGGCTCAAATAACTAAGGTAAATCTGTCATCAATCACAATCTAATCGAATTGGTGACAAATTCTAAATCCACGCATAAAATGCTCGCGTTTAATAGAGAAGCTGTGGCTCTTGTAGTCCTCGCGTTTTATTTTCTTGTTCTTGATGAGCAAACCCAGGAATCGAGATTGCAGCAGCTCTTACTTTTGCAGCACCTAAAGAGGTCCAGGCGAAAGCGATTATTTCTGCTACAAATTGCCCTTCGCAAGACAAGGCACGTTAGACGTGCGTGGTCGTGGCCGAGAAACCAATTCTGGTTTGAAACTCTATTAAACGGAAATTTTGTTGAAGAATGGTGGAAAGAGAACTTTAGAATATCAAGACGTACGTTCGAAAACGTGATCGAATGAGACTGACGCAATCCCGACACCAGAGGATGTGAAATTCTATGCGACCGCAAGCGGATGTATCTGTCATCCAAACCTTGGTTACCGACCTTAACCATGCCTGCTCGCAGGGTAAACCGGACTTTTACCTAAGTTAACTTTCTATTGTCTTGAGCGGTGTTTACCAGGGTATCAGTTGGCGTTTACACACGTAAAATATTTACCTAGGTAAGTTAACTCCAATACTTCGGTAGCACGCTCAAGTCTAAACACGGCATAAATAACCAAAAAATACATTATTATTTGGGATCCGTTATCCTGCGAAGTTTTCGCTCAAAGGGATTAAAACAATAAACAAGAAAAAAATTGAGGGCACCTTTTAAGAATGTAATTCATGTGACATTAAATTATTTGTGCACATTCCCTACACCTACATATATACATTAACAAATTGAAATGGAAGTATCTCTTCTCACAAACTGTCATCACTGCTCTCTTTCTGTTAAGTCCCAATATTGAAGGGTTGCCTGTAATAGAACAAACAATAAAAATAAAATTAATCATCAACAAAACTGTGCCAGTTTTCCTCTCCTACAACAAGTGGGGTGTAAATCAGACGTTGGCATGTAAAGGGACACTATGCAGCGTCCTCAGCATTAGTGGGAGTTTTCCTGGAGAAGCTCACATTTTAATCTGAAATGTCACACATCTCCACACCCTAAGCTGTGGGGGGCACAAGGAGAAAGAGACGTCTGAATTCCAAGCGTTTTAATACTGTCTAGTGACGTCACCTAGTACTTTATGCATTTTTGCCTAACTTCCATTTCTTGACAAGTTGGCAGCCATATGTCACGGAACCCTGAACAGCAGCATGCAATATGGTCGATATTAAGAGTTGTGTGTTTTGAGTGCTGTGAAGCTTGACAATAAAACCTCCAGAATAAATTTATGGGGTAGTTTAACTTTTTGGGTTTGAAATGAAGTGTTAACAGGCTAAACACGACTCATAAGCTTGTGATAGTGTGAAATGTAAACTTGGACTTGGAGTTAGCCTGAACTACAGAGGTTCCTTTTTTCTTTCTTTCGCTTAGGTTATGCAGTACACGGAGTAATGTTAAACTCTGACTGAGCAAATCTTACTTTTGCCGCTCTGAGTCTAAAATTTATAGGTCATGAAGCTGGTATTGAGTAATTATTTCCTGTGGGTGGGAGATCAACATCCTACACTTTCTCCATTGGCAATTACTTTTGTTTTAGCTTAATAGTCTATGCAACTGTCGTGGTAGTACATTTTTTGTTACAAGTGCCTAAAGCAAGACTGCAGTTTTGGAATTAAAAGGTTCCTAGTCAGTTGTTACTATTAAAAGGTCTTCACTTTGTGAAGAGAGGGTAACTCCAAGGTCACATTTCACACAGCAATTCATAATTAGTCTTGTTAACCCGTCAACACTATTTCAGACCAGCATGTTTTCCTCAGCGCATTCAGCCAACAATGAAAGGTTTTGTATTCCTGAAAGGTATAAGCCAATCAGAAAATACCTACCATATTCACAAAAGTAGGTGACGCTTGAAATTCAGACATCTCATTCCTGAGCACCCCACAGGCATTTCAGACTAGTCACATTTATGCCTTCTTCATTTCCAAATTGCACTTTATTAGCCAATCAAAATTAAGTCATTTTGCCCTCTATGTTACAATACTATTATTATTTATTCCTAATAACTCCGTCCCCATATAATTTACCTCAATGTGTAAGGCCAAACGTTTACCATTCATACACCCAGGTGAATGTCGTCACGTTAGCTGGGTGAAAAGTAGCATACACATATGGCTTTCCTTCTTTGGCAATCCTTTCTTTCTCCATGGCTGCCCAGTTCTTGGGTAACTCTTCGTTCTTCTTCAAGCCTTTCCTAATTTCTTCAACGGCAATCTTTTCTTCCTTGGATAGCTTCGCTTTGTTGTAAAACTGCTTTTGGTCAGCATACGGGCTAGGATTGGGCCAACGGTTAGGGCAGCCATGCTTGTCTTTAGTGATATCAAGATCAGCACATCGCCACCAAAGGTCCAGCGATTTGCTAAACAGCAAAGGGTCGTTTTCAAAAAACTTGTACGCGCTGACTCTACCTTTGTCTTTGTAAGTCACTCCAGAATTCGGCGCTTGAAATAACTTTGGGGCATCAAAATAAAATGCAGATAGGAAAAAGTCTTCAGTACCAGATGAAAGCCACATTGTCTTGTTACTGCCATCGATGAACGCACGGAAGCAGCCTTCAAGAAAGGTAAGGTCAGAGCTGGCAACATCTAAAGTCACCAAGAACACTGCTCCTGCAGAGCCAGTGACGTGTGCCATATTCAAGAACTCTAGAGGCATCATGAAAACATTTTCCCTTTTATAGAGCTTCAATCTTGCGTTTGGTGGAAGCACAAGGTCGCCCACAACAACAGGGTAATTTTCTACGCCACGAATGATGTACCAGAACGTAGCACGATTTGGTCTTGTCGCTGTAACTCTGAATGATTTGCCAAAAGGAATTCGAAACGTGTTGTAGACTGCACCGTTTTTAGCTTCATGTCCAAGCCGCTTCGTGCCCCATGGAATATTTGGTGTCTCATTCTGGTCACCAAATCCCATACCATGAGCCAGATACAGGTTAAAATCTAAACTTGCTTCTGTTTCGCCGTCGATATAGATTCTAATCCTGGTATTTTCGTCCATCCCATAGCCTGTGAACCACTGCTCTGTAATCACACCAGGTTGGCCTGTGTTATGCTCGTAAAGTGTTTGCTCTTTGCTAGAATTTAGGACGCCGCTCTTAATAGCATACGAAAACGATTTCATGTTTGGATCTACATTTACCAGAGATACTGCTTCTCGGAACAGGAATGTAAAGAGAAAGACTCGTAGCGCCATCATGATTGCTGTTGTTTCGTTCCTTTCAAGGTCATTTCCTGTGACGCTATGAGCGTCACATGACAGTCAGCCGCTTCAAACCACAGGTAGCCCAATCTCGAAATCAACCTCGTCCCACATAATTCCGAAAATAAGCCCCGGGGCTTATTTTTTCGAAGGCCCTTTTTGAGGGGCTTATTTTTGAAGGGGCTTATATTCGGAGGGGCTTATCTACGGAGGGAAATGTGCGTTTCAAAATCGATGGGGCAAGCCTTACAGTTGGAAGGAAATTTACCGTTTTTGCTTTGTTTTAAGAGGGTAATTTCCAAGTACAAGCCCCCGGGGGGGAGGGGGCAATATTGGAGGGGCAATTTAGTGGAGGGTTTTTTGCGTTGCGAGTTGGTTAGCATTAGGTAACATCGGCTGAAGTCAGATTGTTTCTTCCAACTTTACTGTGTAATATTAAAGTGAAATAGAAAAACTCCACTGTGATGCTTTGAACCCGGGTCACTGGACTGTTTTGCAGTCTAGGGTCACTTGCTTTATAGCCTACATCCATATCCACTACACCATCGAGGACTAGCTGCCAAATCCAGTAATTTTCATGAATTTTTAAAATATACATGTTCTTATATATGCCGTACCCCATTAAAATATTTGAAAGCTAACCGTTTTCAGTTCAGTGCTTAATCCCAATCACTGCAGATCAGTGCTTAAGCCTCTACTGTGTTCTCTCCATAACTGGCGCTCTGTAGTTTTGGTTTCTTCAGCAATTCTAGCCTCATTCTACATTCCAGTCTCGTTCGACTATGAAAATAATGCGTTGTGTAAAATTCATAAGGTGTCCAATCTGGCTTCACGCGATGTTATCTAATGCTAACCTTACGAGTTTAGGGGGGCTTATATTTGGAGGGGCTTATACGAGGAGGGGCTTATTTTCGGAATTTTACAGTAACCCATAAAACGGCCATGAATCGTCCATGGACCACACAGGAGAGCCCGGGGGGTTACTCGATATATCCTTGAGCGGGGAGGTGCGGCTCGGCCCCTCATACCCTGACCCTGTTTAAGACAAAAATCGCTGATTTTCCTACCCTGTTTAAGACAGAATTCCGATTTTTGATACCCAGTTTAAGACATTCGTAGAACATAAGCGCAGGCTCTTTATCGTCTAAGAACAGGGTTATGGGCTCCTGTCTAAGAAAAGATACCCTGTTAAAGACAAAGATTGATAAAATCAATACCCTGTTTAAGACAAAAATCCCGAAATACATGCCCTGGCGGGCCGCACGTCCCCATTAAGCCCCTATAAGGGAGTACCCCCGGGCAGGAGAGACGTAACACACATTCTAAGTAAGGTAAAAGGTAACCTGTTTTTCGTTGAAACTCTTTAAATCTTCGAAAGTGAAGAATGATCGTCGCAGTAAATTTTCCAATTTAAGCAACTGGAAAGACGAAGCCTGAAAAAAAATCAGGGCTTCAACGGGATCCGAACCCGTGACCTCCGTGTTACCGGTGCGTTGCTCTACCAACTGAGCTATGAAGCTACACATTGGGAGCGAGGTCAGTTTATTGAGTTCATATCTCCCGTGAGGAGTGAAATGATGCGAAGTATATATGAAATAATTCATTTTTGAATTGCGGTTGTAGATGAAAGTGAAGAATGATCGTCGCAGTAAATTATCCAATTTAAGCAATTGGCAAAAATGAATTATTCCTTCATTCCCCTCCCCCTCCCCCGTCATTCCTTTTTTTTTGCAATCGTCCCAACTTTCTCGACGAACTCGCGAGGAAACGCTTGCTACGCAGGCTATGGTTTTACCTTTAATCGAATTGTAGCCCTGTTCGGCATTTTCTTTTGACATGCTTTACCATTTGGATAAATATCTTTTGCTGTGCGAAGTCTCACAAAAATCTATAAGAGAAATTTCGAGATATCTTGGAATTTCTATTAAAAGGGTATAAATCATGCATGTACTGAAGACTGGACTTAATGCAGACAAATTTGCTACTTTTTGGGTGTTTCCGAAAAGGTGTTATCAATTATTCGTTTTGCAAATGACCCTTATACACCCTGGAAGTCGCTGAACGCAAGTACATTAGCGCGATTTCGAAACACATGAAAACGTATAAATTAGGGTAAAAAGCAAAGCAAAGCTCTTTTTGTAATTTCTATGCTACTTTCAGGGAAACAGCGATTGGAACAAAATTAAAAACTTTTTTAGTACAATAATTAATCAGTGTACTATTTACTCCCCGAATTTTGTGTCGATTGAAAGCTTCTAAATTGTCTATCATGGGCGAAAAAGTGAGTAAATATTGAAGCGATAGGGGGGGCAAATTAAACGAGGTGTATTGTGAGAGATGTAAAAATGGCGAATGCAACGGTTATTTTCTTTTACTTTGGTACAAGAAGAGATAGAAAACTCATTGTGGTTGACTCTTCTTGCCATGGAAATTTGGGGAAAGTTACTCCAGAAATTTTTGTATGGTGGGGTGCCGAAGAACCCTTAGCTTACCCAAGTTTATTTTGTTGACGAGTAATTGGCAAGCATCGGCGTACGGGAAAAATGTTGTTGGGGGCTGAACATAATTTGCCCGAATGAAACTTGTTGGTCACATATGCACAAGATGATTCTTTCGTGACGTCAAGTTTTCTTCGCCGTGCCGTGAGAGTACGGGCGTTCAAAATAGTGCAAATATTTCGGTAAATCGAGATGAACATTTCTAAAATACAAAACCATGAAGTGAGAGATAAAACGTACCAATTTGAACTCTAAAAGAAGTATGAAGAACGATTACTTCGACACCCAAATGTGTCAATAATCCTTTGCATGTCACTCTGCATTGTCTTGTTTGCATACTGTCTTTCACTGTTAATAACGGCGATACTGCGAAGTTGGTCTTGTCCCATTGTGGATCTTAAAAATGTCGTGATGCGGCGAAGGGCGCTGAAAGACCTTTCAGCAGAGCACGAGGTTGCAGGAATTGTGGCCAGGATGGAGATAACTTTATATAGACCAGGTAAAATGTAATGGAGACCATTTTGATGCACGGTCTTTATTTTGATGCATTTGATGCATGGTCTTTACCATCACGGCTGCGTTTTTTCTCTGGCATGGGCCCCCGCAGTCGTAGTTTTCAAAGATTGACTTCTCACTTGATAGCATTTCACTATCCACGCCATAGAAATTTCATACAGTTTGGATGTTGTTGATGCTTGGAGAACGGCTGAATACGATTTCACCCAATGCGCACAAAACCTCCAGGTCATTGCCCTCAAACCTTGATTGAAGTTCACTGACGACTTTGTCAAAACATGTGTAATAAACTGTGATACGAAAGTGGTCTTTTGCCGTCTGTTATGAGCTGTCGTTCGCTGCAGCAGGTGTCTCACCTTACTGTGTCTTTGCCCGAACGGTACATCAGTTTTGCCCGAATAATACTATTTTTTTCCCGACAGGGGGGGCTGCAGCCCCCCCAGCGCCCCCGCCCCGTACGCTGATGTTGGCAAGGAAAGGGATTAAGTCACTTCAAATAGTGTTTTTAAAATCTCCATGTATAATAATTATTGGTTAAGTACAGTAGACTCCTGAAATTACAGTCTCCAATTTGTTTCTTTGCCATTTCTTGGAATATGTTAGCAGGCAAAACTGGCTGAACACGTTTTGCAGGGTCACTTTTCTTCCTGCTGTCACATGGGAATGAGCTTTGGTACCTAGCCTCCATTCATCACTTTAGAAACAGGAAAGAAATTGGCCCAAGCCAACTTTGCGAAACATTTCTGGGACTGTTACTGGGGACAGACTTTCTCAAAGTCCTTCGCTTCTCATTTCCGGTTCCGGTAGTTGGCCCCAGCACGAAGAGCTCTCGCTCTCTTGCTCGCTTTTGCCGCAAAAGACATAAAAAAATCTACCGCTCGCGCTCGTGAAAAAATTTGAGCTCAACTTGTAGGCAAGTCTACTGAATAGCCTGTCCCCAGTAATGATTCCAGATGCAATTGCAGGACACATTTGGGGTCTTGTGCTTTTCTCCTTTCTAAAACGGTGAATGGTACCTGAATCCAACAATCGCTTAAAAATACACTCAGATAGCAAGGGGTTGTATAGTTCTTTCAAAGTAAAACTCAAGGACTTTCAAGAACCCCATTTTTAAATTTCAAGGACCTACTTTATTACACGGGTTCCAAATAAACTATGAAAATATTCCGAGAACAACAGGCTTTTGTTCTTAAGGGCAACAATTTTTTTTGTAAAAATTTGTTTGTGAGTGCTTATCCACCCTAGTGCCTAGTCTTTGTTCAGTCCCCTTGACCAACACAGTATTAGGGGCGTAGCGTCCGTGTACGCACATACACCCCTACTTACAGCTGAAATCTGGCAAAAAATCTATTTTAATATTTACTGAAAGTACAGTATTTTCATTTATCATTTATGGTGTCTTTGTGTTAGTATTTGACATAGTTGGCGTTATCACAGCCTTTCCCCGCTCTGAAGAG
>CALNXK010000001.1:4590000-4602500 GCA_942486035.1 Porites lobata | reverse complement strand
CATTCGCTTCAAAATAACAGCGGAAATCGAGATAACAAAAGATATGTTTTGTGTCCTACTTTGCAGACGAGGACGTGTATCGACGTTTTGAAAAGCATAATTATGTTCTTTCATTCATTCATTGCCATGGAATATGCGTTTACATTGTTTTTTCACTGTTAATAGCTCGGTTAATGCGGCTGGCGATCATCTTGCCGGCGGAAGTTTTATGGAAAAGGAATCAAATGAAAGACTTTTGCTAACGATTTCGTAATCAGCCTCTGTGGTGAAGTGGTTAGGTGTAGTCGCATCGAGTCGAAGGTGCCAGGTTCGAGTCCTACCCAAATATTAATTGCTTTTTTTTTTTCTGTTTTTTGTGTTGTTGTTTTCTATAAATATATAGCTAAATAACTGTTACTTAATAAAGTGCAACAAACAGCAAGAAAAGTATTGTGTTTCCAGAGAAAATATCGTGCACCGCATATTAAATATATGGATAAACAATCTGATTTGCTATTATTTCCTACAATTTACTGTGCGAAAACCAGAGTTGATAACCACTTGATTATTTTCTAAACAACGTTCCCACGAGTTCTTTCTATAGACTGATAGTAATTATTCTAGTATTTTCCAACATGTAAATAGGACATTCAATGTCATTTTTGATTCTTTTAAGTCTCACTGCCTAACTAATGCCAGTATCAACAGAATGTGCCGCAGTATTACTATCTTTTAGATACCCTAGTTATTATTTATTCCTAATAACTCCGTCCCCAGATAATTTACCTCAATGTGTAAGGCCAAACGTTTACCATTCATACACCCAGGTGTATGTCGTCACGTTAGCTGAGTGAAAAGTAGCATGCACATATGGCTTTCCTTCTTTGGCAATCCTTTCTTTCTCCATGGCTGCCCAGTTCTTGGGTAACTCTTCGTTCTTCTTCAAGCCTTTCCTAATTTCTTCAACGGCAATCTTTTCTTCCTTGGATAGCTTCGCTTTGTTGTAAAACTGCTTTTGGTCAGCATACGGGCTAGGATTGGGCCAACGGTTAGGGCAGCCATGCTTGCCTCTAGAGATATCAACATCACCACATCGCCACCAAAGGTCCAGCGATTTGCTAAACAGCAAAGGGTCGTTTTCAAAAAACTTGTAAGCGCTGACTCTACTTTTGTCTTTGTAAGTCACTCCAGAATTCGGCGCTTGAAATAACTTTGGGGCATCAAAGTAAAACGCAGAAAGGAAAAAGTCTTCAGTACCAGATGAAAGCCACATTGTCTTGTTACTACCATCGATGAACGCACGGTAGCAGCCTTCAAGAAAGCTAACTTGAGGGAAGATAGATACCGAGGTGACAGCATCCAAAGTCACCAAGAACACTGCTCCTGCAGAGCCAGTGACGTGTGCCATATTCAAGAACTCAAAGGGCATCATGAAAACACCTTCCCTTTTGTAGAGCTTCAATCTTGCGTTTGGTGGAAGCACAAGGTCGCCCAAAACAACAGGGTAATTTTCTACGCCACGAATGATGTACCAGAACACAGCATGATTTGGTCTTGTCGCTGTAACTCTGAATGATTTGCCAAAAGGAATTCGAAACGTGTTGTAGACTGCACCGTTTTTAGCTTCATGTCCAAGACGCTTCGTGCCCCATGGAATATTTGGTGTCTCATTCTGCTCACCAAATCCTATACCATGAGCCAGATACAGGTTAAAATCTAAACTTGCTTCTGTTTCGCCGTCGATATAGATTCTAATCCTGGTATTTTCGTCCATCGCATAGCCTGTGAACCACTGCTCTGTAATCACACCAGGTTGGCCTGTGTTATGCTCGTAAAGTGTTTGCTCTTCGTTAGGATTTAGGACGCCTTCCTTAATAGCATACGAAAACGATTTCATTTTTGGATCTACATTTACCAGAGATACTGCTCCTGGGAACAGGAATGCAAAGAGAAAGACTCGTACGGCCATCATGATTGCTGTTGTTTCGTTCCTTTCAAGGTCATTTCTATGGCGCTATGAGCGTCACATGACAATCACCCGCTTCAAACCACAGGTAGCCCAAGCTCGAAATCAACCTCGTCCCCACGTACCACACAGGAGAGACGTAAGGGACCGGTCATTATTTATCGCCTGGGGGTCGGAGTATTTAGGGGGGATCACATGGTTTTTTGAAGACCTTTAGGGGATCAGCCGTGATTGACAAGCATAATGGGGGATCAGACGAAAAAAAAAAAGGAATTTTAGGTCGCGCCGGGACCCCGGGTGAGTGCATTTGTAAATACTTTGGTAGGATTTGCCGCTAGGACTCTAAACCCCCAACCATATATTCAAGACCACGTTCAGTTGTATTTTGTATTATATAAACTTTATTCTAGCCCAGACACAAAACCCAAACCCTTTTACAGACCCTCCATTTTGTAAAAAAAGTATCACTATCGTAGTCTAACATACACGTTGTTAATCAGGCACGATCTATTGAAATTAGAAAGGTAATCAAGATTTTGAGAATGGAATACTTACAATTGCTCAAAATTGTTTCATGACGTTTCAGTTTGTTTTATAGAGAATCGTAATCTAAAATCATAAACGTTCATTATTTTAATACGCGGCCGAATGAAAACAACAAATAAAAAAGTGATTATTTTGGTGAGGCTGTATCTTGTTCCGCTTCCGTGTCAGAATCTTCGGCAGCCCTCTCCACTGGCTCTTGCACAGTCTCCACGTCAGATTCATTGGAATCCATTCATTCATTCTGGCCACTACCACTTTCAAATTGCGTGCCAGCTCTGTTTCAAACACGCCTCTTTCCAAAAGCCATAGCAGAGGATCCAGGTGGAGACGCTTGACAAATCTCGCAGTGAATCCTGCATTAATACTTGAGACACATTTGTAAGTATTCTTTTCGAGTGAATCGAAAACCTCTTTAGCTACCTCTTTTGAGGTAAGTTTTTCTAGGAGAATTGCTGCTCGCTGACGTAACCTTTTCTCCTTGATTTTTTTCACTTTTCTCTTGTTTTCTTTTTTTCTTCGGGATAGGCCGTTGTTCCCCATGGGAGATGGGAACTTTCTCTTCAAGCTCATGAGGGTGGTCGTGAGCGCATTGGAGGCTTTCTGCAGCTCTTGGTGTAAGGCCTTCACTCGCTCTTGAGCTTCCTGGAAATATTTGAGCTCATCACTTGCAAACGGCCTTAAGGTATGCTCTTCTGTATAAAGGTTCTTTCGTCTGTTGTCGATAAATGAGAGCAAATCGGATGCTGAATTAAAGGCCTCATTGACAGTGGTCAAGGAGGACTCACACTTCGCGACATCACCACTGCCCTTACATCCATCCACGCCTGACATGAACTTCGTGATGTTTTGGCACACTCCCCAATTCTCGTTTCTAAGCAAGTTGTTTTCTTTATCGGAAAGGGCTTTTATCTTTGTGTTTAACTGCCAACGCATTTGCTGTTGCTCGAGGAGATACTGTTTGAAACCGACTTGTTTACTCACGAATGAAGATTAATAAATCTGCGGTACAACACTCTTGTAGAATTTCAGCCTTTCTGTGTGTGGGTTGGGAAGGAGATATTTTTCCCACGGCTTCTTTTCTGGTGCTGAGTCGTTCTTCAGGACTTGTAGCTGCCCGGAGCGTCCAAATGACAAAATCGCCTGCTTGCGCTTCTTGGGAGCACTGGCGGACGTAACACCTACCGATCACATTATAAATGTTTGTTAAGGATTGCGTTACAAATTATGCACCATGTTGCCTTACGTTTTTTGTTCATGGCTGGTTTGAAGCACAAGCCAATTATTTTATAGAGGCCTTCAAAATAATCATCTAAGAAACGATAACTCAATACCTTCACTGCTTGTTCCTCTTTGCTTTGATTCGCCTTGTATCTGAGCGAAGAAACGCCTCAGACGGCGAGTTTGTATCTTCGTTAGTCCAATGTCTCGCTCAAGAGTTTCGTCATCAACGTCCAGGAAATGCTCGACCTTTGCAACACCAATTTGTTTAAAATTGTCTGTGTAATTGCTCAAGTCAGCTTTTGTTAAAAGATAGTCAATTTCTTTATCCATTGAAAAAATAATGAAAGCAAATCAGCGCAATTAAACGAGTTCTGTGCCCACGTTTCGGCTAAAGGTAGGTTTTATATGTTAATATGTAAAAAATAAAGTTAAAGTTAATATGTCACAACGATGTTAGTTAATAGTACGTCACAACAACAAAGCATTATTTAATAAGCGCGCTGAGAAGATTTCCCGACAGGTGGACTTCAGACATTGTAATTGAGCAAGAATGGAAGATATGACAGAAAAGCTTAGCAATCTGGACGATAATGGTGATCAGCTTGGAAAGCATTTGGATTTAAGTGATGGAAGTACCCATAAACGATGCCATAATGAAAAGCGAAGCGAGCGAAGGGCGAGAACTGAGCGGCTTGTATCAGATATCGACAATGACCAGGAAATAAATGATGGCTTTGCAGTCTTCGTAAAAATATAAAAGCTAGTAAATGTTGTCTGACGTTTCGATGTTACTAAAATCATCATGAAGGAAAACGCGGCAATTTCTTCGTGATACTGGTCCATTATTTTACGCTCAAACTGGTGAGAAATAAAACAATAAAATATGCATGCAATAGTACAAGTAATCATTAACATTGAAACATCAAAACGACGCGGACATTAATTCTTTGTATTTAAAGACTGCAAATCCTGGTATTTGTGTTCACTATAATTTAGATAGGGTTATTCCCGGCATCTGAAAGACAACCCTATAATTTGCAGATCAGAGGTAAATAACAGTGTTAAATATTTAACTACGCTTACAATTAATACAATTAAATTAAAACGGAAATGTAGAACGTGACGCAAGCGAAGCGAGCGGAAGAAAAAAAAATGTGGGGGCTCCCTCGAGCGTGCGTCAAATGCAGACTATAAACCAGCGGACTTACTAGAAATTGACGCGATTTAAATTATCGCAAAGTGAAGGAAAAATACTTTCTCATAAAATAAATAATGCGAAAGGTGTGTTTTTTAATTTCAAACTGATGAAGAAAATTAACGCGGCGTTATAAAGAAACGGAACTTGTAGAGAAAACAGTTGCCAAAATCCAAACTCAAACGAATCTCGCTACTTTAATTTGAGCGTTCTTTTAAGCGACAACGAACCGGTGGATCTCTACCCTGATAAAACAATACAATGCTAAAAGAATCCAAATTAATTATGGAGAACTTACCGCCAGCACCCTATAACCTGGGCCCAGTTGTTCAAAGGGTGGATAACGCTATCCACCGGATAAATCACTATCCAGTAGCCTGCGTCGCAAACTGAATACACCGGTCAATACCGGGATTTCGTTTCAGGATAAATTGCAGGAAAAGTAAAAAGAAAATGTGCAAATTAGGGTACAAAAGAGGGGAGAATTTAGCGAGACCGCACCGACGCTTATCGTGGCTCAAGGTTTCGCCGCTCGCTATTAGGTGTCGATCGAGTCACGCGCAGTCTAGTCTGCAGTTGTTGCACACCTATACTTTCCTGATATTTTCCAAAGAAATATGAAAGAAAATTGTATCTGGGTGAATCGTTAAGATACATTCCTCAAGGCCATAGATCTAGTAAAACTGTGAGTTTCTCGATCTAAGACGAAGTCACCTTTTAACTACTTCAGGGAAAAAAGAGAATGGAGATTGTAACATCGCAACAAAGCTGCACCCTAGAGCAAAATAGGGGTGTTATAGAAGAATTATCGAGAGCAATTTCAGAGGAAAAGAAGCACAAGTTTCAAGGTCTGCTCTATGTCTTCGATCAACTATTTCTTCCGGTGCAAGATGCCAATGCTAAGACAAGAATTAGGTCTTCAATCCCCTTTCAAGAAGCATTAGAGTACTTTCTTGCGTTTCAACCTCATCACTCTGGGGCACCGTCAAAATATCAGAGAGTTGCCTTTCGCGAAGCTTTACTTCATGAAAAACATGGTCTCAGGATCAATATCATTCGTATAACTGAGGGTTTTGAGTATGTCGCGCTCCGTCCTGACGAAGTCGATTTAGAGTCATTCCTTTTGGATATTTTTAGTGCTTGTAGTACTAAAAGTGGACATAGTGCTCTTGTTCTCGATAAGGAAACCCTGCAAGGTATCGTTACTACTATGGACTCAGAATGGGATAAAATTTGTCTTAGAGTTATATTGCGATCCATATTCTCTAGAGAAGAAATGACAGCCCTAGGCTTCGATCCTGACAATCTTCCGTCTATGACGGAGAGAGTTAAATTCGTTGTTGAAGAGGTAAAAAATGCTAATGAGGCAGCAGCCGACCTCGTTAGGTTGCGCTTAAATTCCAAGAAGGAAAAGCTGGAAAAGGAGATAAAAGAGAAGGAAAACCTCATTCAAAAGAAAACAAATATTTGGTCATCCAAAACGTTAGAAGAAATCCAAAGCGAAGTACAAAAACTCAAGGAAAAAGTTGAAGACACGGAGGGGCTTCTTCACAGCCAGCCCACCGAAAGCAATTATCAGAGAAAACGCCAAATGCTCAAGCGCCAAGCTTCAAGCCTTATCGAATCTAATCGACTGAAGAGGCGAAAGTTGTCAAACCAAGGTCCGAAGCCAAAGCTAGATGAGGAAGATGAAGACTTCATTGCAAAGGCAATTGAGGATAAATCATCCTATCATGGTAGACGGCATGATACGGTCCTCTATACCGGCCAGAGGGTGAAGAAGAAAAACCTTCTTTCAATTGCCAACTACCGACTAGCTCAACGTGGGAAGAAATTAATTCAATCCGCTACAACAGTATACAACAGGGCGAGACCGAGAAACAAAAGAAGTCTCCAAGCGAAGCGCCATTATGGCAAAGGCCTATTCTGTTGGAAAAAGCCACCAAAAGGCGAAGAAAACACAAACGAAAACACTCACTACCAACGAGCACACGTAAAAAACATAAAAAGACGATTCTGGGGTGCCAGAAATTCCAGCGCGAGAAAGTTTTGTTTCATGAGAAGCACCGATGACAAGGCTTACCTTAGACCAGGTACATCTGAAGGTTTTGACAAAGCCATAAATCTTAGGATCTTAACATTATCAGATCACACTAAAGCAAGGAAGTTGCCAAAGTACGACTGGCCTGAGAAAATGGTATATGTGACCCCGGGTTCTCACCGTGTTTTTACGAAGTCAAGTGTAATGAATGAAACTGAAGAGAAGCTGATAACTGAGGACGATCGCCACTATGTATTTGTCCGGCCCAAAGCAATAGTGGGATCGTCAAGCACTGTATGGGCCAGCGAAACAGTTCGTTTGCGACATGAGGATCCATCAGCTTTTGAGGTTGACTAACCGACACCTGGCAGTCCACAGTACTCACTGGGATTTCGTAAATGCTGCGCGCGACTACACGATGACCTCTTTCTTTATTATGATATGACAGAGTCAGATGACCTAGACAAAATATCCGGAGAAACAGGAAGTAACTGTAAATTCTTCACTTACGAAAAAGAGAGAGCAGAGCACTTGAAATTAAGGATTGACAATTTGTTGCAGTTTTGCGAAGACACAGAAATGTCAGAGCACAATAGGGCTCTGTTTGCTAGTCAGATAATACCAGTCACGAAACGCATTTTAGATGCCATTGATGATCTGTTTAAAGAGGAAGTCGATTCAATGGAAAAAGATGCGAGAAAGGACAGGATTTTAAGGGTAACCAGTTCATGTAAACATGGTCTAGAAGTTCTCGGAGATCTCTGCCTTCCACCTGTAAAGCCACGATGGGCTGACCTTACAGATGCTGGTCCGAGCGTAGGAGTTTCCAACTACGAAGTTAGATTTCGAGACGCCGAGTTAGCAAGGGTTCACAATTCCGATTATAGAGTGCGATGTCATCGTTGGAGGGGCGACAGCGGGCAAGGTGAAGCCGAAAGGACAAACTCGGCAATTTCTGATGCTCTTGTGGATGGCGCAACTCTAGAGTGGGAAAAATATAGGAGGTTAGAGGATCTTTCAGAAGAGGAAATCAAACAACTGTCTCTCCAGTCATACGAAGAGTACGAAAAGAAACGGATGGAGAAAAATGCCTGGTATGTCTGTAGTCAGGTAGCCGAGAGAATTAATGATGCCCCTGTCCTTAAAGATTACATCAAGAGCAAAGTAAGCGAGTCCTTAGCCTCCCACGCAGGCGTTTTTAGGGGAGCTCGTATTTCTTCTTGGGGAGGGAAGAAATACGAACTCCCCTAAAAATGCCTGCGTGGGAGGCTAGCGAGTCCTCTGATGAATCATTCTTTTTCAATTCTGTTTACCTCGACAACTATCGGGGTGCATCAGAACGAAACAAAGAGCAAGCGCCCGGTGCAGCATACTTCCGAAAGATCGAATCGTTTATGGAAGACCACTATGTTCGTGGAGAACTTTTTATGGAATTCTGTCGTGATGCCTGTAAAGAGTCAAGAGAAGAAAGTTCCAATCTCTGTTCCTGGTGTTCTAACAATAGATGGGTCGGTCCAGAAACGGAAAGAATTCCGCAACCTGTACCAGACTCAAACAATCCTGGACATTTCATGGATATCTATCAGACGGAATCGACGGGCAGGACACCAGATGATTACCTTCCAAGAAAATGTATTAAATATCTGTACGAGGAACATTCTGACAGTATCAGAAACGATCAGGATACCATGAAGAGCTTCTGCTCAAAATATAATGTGGAAGAGAAGCACGTCATTGCATATGTTAATCATTTGAAGGATATTGAGATCCGAAAGGACATGAGAACAAGAGCAGCTGAGGAGCGAAGGCAAGAGGCGGAACGAACGTACAAGGACTTTCAATGGGATAACCTCATCGAGGGTGGCAAAGTTGAAAAGTTGCGGGTAAGAGAACTAGACCTGTATCTCAACAAGCATGGTTTGACGACTTTGGGTCGGAAACTTGACAAAGTTAAGGCCATTCGATGTCACTATTACCGACAGAATAAAGAGACTGTGATAACAGAAGAACTGTCGAGTGATGAAGATGACGTGGAATCCGAGGATGAAGAATCCGAAAGTGAAGAGGCAGAGAGCGACGATGACTATGTTTTCGTGGATTTGGATGAACAGCCTGAGATTGGCACTTCCGCGACAATTCAGTTCGTATCTGACGAGCAAATATCTACCGTTGTTGTTCAAGGTCCATGAGACGTAAGTACCACTATTAAAGATATCACTTGCATATTCAAAAAGTTATTTGGCGGTGGCTGGGAGAAAGGGGGGGGGGGGATCATGAAACTTTCCACTACCAATAAGGGGGGATCTTTAAAAAACTAGATACTCTACGGGGGGATCAGGTAAATGCTCCGATGTGACAACAAAAATACTCCGACCCCCCCCAGGCGATAAATAATGACCGGTCCCTTTAAACACACATTCTAAGTATTCTAAGTAAGGTAAGCTGTTTTTTCATTGAAACTGTTTAAATTTTCCTTGGTTACAGAAACGATAGGTTTTTTTTTCGTTCAAATTCTTGTTTCGAATGTTACGCAACTGATGCCGATGCTATTTCGAGCTTGCCGCTACCTGTGTTTAAACCAGTCTCGTTCCAGCCTTACCCTTGTCTTGCAGACGGGGTAACATCGACATGGTGCTAGGTATGAATGTAGAAGCGTCCAAAAATTGCATTCGGGCAGGCGGTTTCTTAGCAGCGCGTCCAAACTCTGTAAATATTAATCAATATCAATAAGGTTTTACAGGACATTTCGACATCTTTTTTCCGTAATTGGAATTTACCTAATTTACGGATACTTATCATTTAGGAGAAGCCAAACTTGAACTTGTAATCAGACTCTCGGCTATCCGTGCAAAGCTATTTGTTTAAGGTGGCTCGACCCAGTATTTTTATAGGCACACCCTCCATCTTTGAATCTTTTATACTTACACAAATCGATCTGTAATGTAAAACGATTATGACACATGGATTACATTTAGACTAAACTTTATTATGGCATTATATTTTGGGCGATCGGAATAAATGTTAGGTGGCAATGACGTCACAATGGTTTTAGCTCTAATCGAATTTAGTCCTCTTCGGCATTTTCTTTTGACATGCTTTACCATTTGGATAAATATCTTCTGCTGCGCGAAGTCTCACAAAAATAATCTAAAAGAGAAATTTCGGAATATCTTGGAATTTCTATTAAAAGGGTATAAATTATGCATGTACTGAAGACTGGACTTACATGTAATTCAAAGTAGACAGACTGCAAATTATAGCACAGGTGGCCCAAGCGTAATATGAGAGTTTGTATGGGAAAAATAGAGTTTGAAACTTAGATGAAATAAATGAAGTAAAAGCGATAAAAGTTCTCAATAAAGTGTAAATATTGTTACCTAGAGTCGTTGTCTTTGCTTTTACGAAGTTTCAGCGCGATTTGAGTACTTTTACAGCATCTGACCTGACAGTTATTTACACTTAAAAATTTATCTTTTACGTCATTTATTTCATCTAACTGTTTTTTCCCATACAAACCTAGGATGCCTAAAAAAAAATATATCTACGTGTCCCAAACTGTTCATCAGTAGGATGCCTAAAATGGGTGCAATTCCACAATTGGTTTCGGCTCCATTAAATCCTATACCAACTGCAGAACATTTTAGGAGGAGCCACCCACCGTCTGAGCACAGTCGCGGACAATACATATAAGTGAGGAAAATAACGCAAAGCAAAACTAAGACGTTATTAAACGAACTAAATGTACACGCAACTTAAATAAATAAATAATGCACGCGCCCAAAATTAAATTGCGCGCGCACACGTACTAAGATACAACTGAAATAAAAATTCAAGTAATAAAGAAGCAATGTAAGGATTCGATGGTGCAATTTATATTAAGCCTGGATTGCTAATCTCATCTCCCGCAGGGCTGTACCATACTTTTCGACGATAAGACCGTGGCGATTGACGACTTTGTTAAATGAGTTCTGAAGTCGATTGGTTTCAAAGCTTTGTTGTCTGACACGTAATGAAAGATTCAAAGCGTTGTTGGTTTCAAAGCCTTGTTGTCTGAGACGTAATAATGTAATGTAGACAAATTTGCTGCTTTTTGGGTGTTTCCGAAAACGCATTATTTGTCATTCGTTTGGAAATGACCCTTATACACCCTGGAAGTCGCTGAACGCGAGTATACTTGCGCGATTTCGAAACACATGAAAACATATAAATCAGGGTTAAACGCAATGCTAAGCTCATTTAGTAATTTCTATGCTACTTTCAAGGAAACAGCGATTAGAACAAAATTCGCCGATAGATTTTTTAAAAACATTTTTAGTACAATAATTAATCAGTGTACTATTAACTCCCCGAATTTCGTGTCGATTGAAAACTTCTAAATTGTCTATCATGGGCGAAAAAGTGAGTAAATATTGAAGCGATGGGGGGGCAAATTAAACGAGGTGTATTGTGAGAGATGTAAAAATGGCCAATGCAATGGTTATTTTCTTTTAGTTCGGTACAAGAAGAGATAGAAAACTCATTGTGGTTGACTCTTCTTGCCATGGAAATTTGGGGGACGAGGTTACTCCAGGAATTTTTGTATGGTGGGGTGCCGAAGAACCAAGTTTGTTTTGTTGACGAGTAATTGGCAAGGAAAGGGATTAAGTCACTTCAAATAGTGTTTTTAAAATCTCCTTGTATAATAATTATTGGTTAAGTGCAGTAGACTCCTGAAATTACAGTCTCCAATTTGTTTCTTTGCCATTTCTTGGAATATGTTAGCAGGCAAAACTGGCTGAACACGTTTTGCAGGGTCACTTTTCTTTCTGTCACATGGGAATGAGCTTTGGCGCCTAGCCTCCATTCATCACTTTAGAAACAGGAAAGAAATTGGCCCAAGCCAACTTTGCGAAACACTTCTGGGACTGTTACTGGGGACAGACTTTCTCAAAGTCCTTCGCTTCTCATTTCCGGTTCCGGTAGTTGGCCCCAGCACCAAGAGCTCTCGCTCTCTTGCTCGCTTTTGCCGCAAAATACATAAAAATCTACCGCTCGTGCTCGTGAAAAAATTTGAGCTCAACTTGTAGGCAAGTCTACTGACTGGCCTGTCCCCAGTAATGATTCCAGATACAATATTAGCAGGACGCATCTGGGCTCGCTTGTGCCTTTCTCCTTTCTAAAATAGTGAATGGCACCTGAATCCAACAATCACTTAAAAATACACTCAGATAGCAAGGGGTTGTATAGTTCTTTCAAAGTAAAACTCAAGGACTTTCAAGAACCCCATTTTTAAATTTCAAGGACCTACTTTATTACACAGGTTCCAAATAAACTATGAAAATATTCCGAGAATAACAGGCTTTTGTTCTCAAGGGCAACCATTTTATTTGTAAAAATTCGCTCGTGAGTACTTATCCACCCTAGTGCCTAGTCTTTGTTCAGCAGTTCCCTTGACCAACACACTATTAGGGGCGTAGCGTCCATGTACGCATATACACCCCTACGTACAGCTGAACTCTGGCAAAAAATCTATTTTAATATTTCCTGACAGCATTTTCATTTATCATTAAATC